>OY882860.1:2035000-2422500 GCA_963693515.1 Pipistrellus nathusii | reverse complement strand
AGATATCAACATGGTTAATAGGGCAAATTACCCATCATGTTCAGTGGTGTCATTCACATCTTGTATGTCATTATTCATTATTTTTATCTAATTGTTATACTGAAAATGGGGTGCTGGAGCCTTCAGCAGTAACTGTGGATTTGTCTGTTTTTATTTTGGCCAGTCAGTTTTTCCAACACATATTTTGAGGCTGTTTTTATAATCATACATATTTATAACTTTTCTGTTTTCCTGATGCACTGATACTTTTACCATTTTCAGTTTCCTTCTTTGCCTTTAATAAACTTGCTGTCTAGGAGTGGCTTTTTTCCCAACATATAACACAGCCATTCCAGCTTTCTTATTAATAGAGTCTGTATGGTATACCTTTTTCCAATCTCTAATTTTCAACTATTTGTGTCTTTGTAATTAAAGAATGTCTTTTTTTTTTTAGAGGTAAAAAAGAACATTTTATAATGATAAGAAAATTCATCTATTATGAAAGAAATAATAAATATTAAATGAAAATAAAAGAAATAAATATACAAACAATTAAGAAAATCAACAAAAATATAGCCTTTGAAAATATCACAAAGTTGACAAACTGTTAGCTAGACTGATGAAGAAAAAAGTCAATGCGATGAAAACCTGGCAGTAAAGAGGGAACTTCCATCACTACTCACCTGACAAAATAGAAAAGATTATAAAGGGAACGTTATCTGTCTGTAAGTCCTACCTCTGGCCTTCCTCAGGGGACACTCCTACTGATGGTTTTTGTTTGTTTGTTTGTTTTTCTGTGTGTGGACCATACTCTATTGTTTCTTTGCATGTCTCATAATTTTTTATTGAAAATTGAACTAAACCTTTTTTTGGGGGAGGGGGTGGTCTTACTTTTTTAATCAACCTGAAAATCTTTGCCTTTTAACAGGCGTGTTTAGTCATTTATATTTAATGTAATTATTAACATAATTTGATTTAGTTCTACCATGTTACTATTTCTTTTGTTTTGGTCTTATCTGTTATTTTGCTCCTCTGTTCCTCATTTTCTGGTTTCTTTTGCGAAAATCCAGTTCCTTTTTAGTATTTAATTTCAATTCCTCAGTTAGCATTTCAGTGCTTTGCATTATTTTAAAGTGGCTGCTATAAGGACAATAATATGCATCTTTAAGTGAATACAATCTACTGAGTGTTAATATTGTACTATGTCACATAAAATAAGGAAAAATGCTATAGTTCTTTGTGCTATTCTTGTTATTTATGCTATAGTTCTTTGTGCTATTCTTGTTATTTATGCCACAACTGTTCACATTATAAATCCCTCAGTATGTTATAATTATTGCTGTGTGTGTTAAATAAATTAGTAAATAATGTGTATGCATTTATGTATGTCTAAATGCTTAAATATTTGACTACATATTTACAATTCTGGTAATCGTTATTCCTCCCTTTAGATCCAAGTTCCTACCTATTGTGTCATTTCCTTTCAGTCTGACAGGCTTCTCTTATCATTGCTTGTCATGTAGATCTGTTTCAGTTTGTGGTTCAAGTGTAGACATTCCTCCAGTTTTTTGTCTGATTTTGGAAGTTCTCTCAGTGACTTCAAATAGTTGGGGTTTTTGAAGGCATTAGGGGATGGGACCAATGTTATAGCTGTTATCTGCAGCAAGCTTCGTCTGACCAAGCCACCCACTATTAGCAGAAGCTGAAATCTCACTGTTTGTATTTTAACACACTAACCTATAGCCCTATTTAGTCATTAGAGAAACACTCCTGAGGACATTAGAATGTGCTAGACATTAACAAAGGCAAAGCTTATTCAAGGAATTCCAAGTGGTGTAACATTATTAGAAGATAGAGCATGCTGGGAGAGTGGAGAGCATCTGTGGAGGTAACAGCCATGCAAACATGCATATATTTTATCTTGTGTCTGATAAGGAGTTGCTGACAGAGTTTAAGCAAAAGAGAAACATAAGCAGATACGGGCTTCTGCAAGACCAATGGTATGGATGAAAGAGTTTTCAGAGTGATGCCTATGGCTAAAAAAATGATCTAGAATATTCCTATACTTCCTGTGGGTCTGGAGAGGAGGAGAGAGATTCACAGAGGCAGGAGATAGAGGGTGTATGTGTCATTACAATTGTTGAGTGGCAGAATTCCCATCATTTTTGTAGTAATCACAGAAAAGTGTCAAAAAAGTGAATCATGTAAGTGTATCACATAAGAAAATTCATATATGATATATGCATGGAGAGAAAGAGAAGAATCATTGATATAAACAACAAAAATAAGTTAAAAACCAGGGGGAAATTCTAGAATGCATTAGCAAAAAATGAATACATGGAATAAATACAAGAAGAGTTAACATATGAAAATAAAGGTAAAATGTCTATATCTGTATACAAAAAATCCCAAAAAAAAATGTAAGGGGAAAGACAGGTTGTACCAATTATTTGAACATATAACCCATAATTTCACAGGAATTACACAAGCACATGCATACAGATAAACATATAGGAATTTTATTGAAAACACCAAAACTGTGCCAGAGATAACAAATAAACCAGTATGGACATATTGTGGTAAAATTTAATAAAATCAAAGACAAGGGAACATTCTAAAATTCTCCTAACAAGAACTGACAGGAGACCTACAGAGGGAAATCACCATTTCAACATGTTGAAAGAGGCAGCAGAGGGCGCCTTACCAACTGAGCACAGGACCCATGTGGCTCTCAATCCAGGGTCTCCCAAACTCAGCTCTAGAACATTGAACATTAAACAACATCATCACTTCCCCATCACTCAGCTTCCTCACTTACATCCTGTAGATCATAATAATATTTTTGTCATATGAGTGTTGGGAGTACTAAGTCATTAAAATATGTAAAACCCATCAAAATACAGCCAGACACATAACAGGCATACCATATCTGTTATCAGGTTTCTTGGTAGCAATATTTGGTGGAGAAAAACAACAGAATAAAATGTTCAAAGTGCTTAAGGAAACATAGTCGATGTGAGAATTTCATATCCATTTGAATAACCATTTAAATCCAAGGTTGATGCCTGACCAGTGTGTCTCAGTGGTTGAGTATGGACCTACGAACCAGGAGGTCACAGTTAGATTCTCGGTCAGGGGACATGTAGAGGATTTGAGCTTGATCCCCAGTGTGGCACATGCAGGAGGCAGCTGATCAATGATTCTCTCTCATCATTTGAGGTTTCTTTTTCTTCCTCCCTCTCTCTCCTTCCTCTCTGAAATCAATAAATACAAGATTGGGGGGGGGATATAATGAATGTAAGGAAGAAATAAAGATTAATAAAGGTATCAGTATTACTTTGTAATTACTTGTCATGCTCTATGCATTGAGAGGTAGTTAAATGTCAAGTATTCTTGTAAACTCTTTATGTATATTGGCTAATTTAGTATTCACATGACCCCCATGTGGTGCAGAGGGGTCCATGGCAGGTCATCAGGGTGGAGCTGACAGGCAACAAGAGTGATCTCTGTGGTGAGCCTTCTTTGTGTGGCAGGGAACATGAGACAGGGCTGAAATCCAAACCAGCTGCTCCTGGTCCCTCCCTTGCCTCCCCTCCTCCCAGGAGCCTCCCCTCCTCGCAGGACGTTTGTTTACAGAGGTTATCTCTGAGGAAGGGGCCCGGAGTGTGCTTTCTGGGAAGCAGAGGCCTGTCTTTCTGAGGACTTTGATGCTAGTCACCTGTCCTGTGCATTCTCTTCTACACACACACCAATTCCTGGTGGAGTCAGATTATGAATGAAACCATATATTTCACATATGTGTGCAATACACGGAGCTTTGTGGTTTCTTCTGGACAGATCTTGCACCCGGGTCTGCCATCCTGGAGTCCTTGCAAAGAATGACTACAGGCAGATAATGCGGTATTAAAGTTGGTGACCTTGACTTTTCTCTGGTTAAGAAACAATCATTTGTCAACTACCCAGAATCTTAAGCCTAAAATCTTGGGGGTGGAGGAATAGAGGGGTGAGGATGGCTAAGGAGAAAAAACAAAACAAAGCATGCAGATTCAAGCATGTGCACCGTCACCTCCATCTAGTGCGATAGATTGGGTGGAACTGGCCATGACCTACAGCTGCCATCTGGACACAGAGCTCTGTGGTGGACACTCTCCACCCAAAGACCATTGCTTCTAACAAATTCTTAAGAATCCCTCATTCTAAATCTCCTAAAGGAATTTCCATGCTATTGTCAGAGGAGAAACCTGGTGTCTTTTTAGCTGGGACACATGAACATAGATATTTGCTCTCTCAGGTTTTCTGCAGGTTAACTGTGATTCTGGTGGTCAGAATTACCCACCAGGGGAAGGATTTCCTTCCACTGGGCTTGACAAGGCATTTTTTTAATGGTGTCTTTGTGATGATGAAGTCTCTGTGTTTGGTTATGCAGAGGCTGCTTGGAGGGTATGAAGGAAATGCAACTTAGTCTGTTGGTGATAAAACCCAGTGCATTTCCTGACTCCCTGTGGTGTCCTGCCACACCTGCCAAAGCCAGGCAGCATCCCAGATGGGAGAAATACGGAAGCTTAAAGTAAGACCTGTGCCAAGTTCTTATGGTTCAAGGCAAGGATCGCTCCTTTGAGTTTAAAAATACCATTGGTGAGAAACCAAGTTGGCGGCATAGGTAACTGCCTAACTGCAGCCTCACACAACAATTTCAAAAAATACAACTAAAATATAAAGTGGACATTATCCAGAACTACAGGAAAGTTGACTGACTGGAAATTCTACAATAAGAAGGAAAGAGAAAACCAGAAGGAAAATCAGAGGAACTCTAAAAGCCTAAGGTATGGAGACACGTTGCATGTGCAGAGAGGACGGAGCCGGAGAGGAGGGGCAGCTGAGTGCCTGGCTGGTGGGAAGGAGATAAAAGCTCCGGACTGTGCTGAGCCCCAGTTCTGACTGCACTGAACCCCAGTTCTGGGCGAGACCCTCGGGCCCCAGGCTCATACGGAGGGAATCTGGGCTGTAAGGCGGAAACTCAGGGGAGCAGCGAAAGGCAGAGACCTGGAGTCTCGCACATTTCGCACAGAGGACAGACTGTTGATTGAGCCTCTGGATTGCCCTAGCGGGAAGGAGACATAAGCTCCGGACTGCTCTTAACCCCACTTCCAACTGCACTGAACCCCAGTTGTGGGCTTGTTGGGGGGAGAGACTAGACTGTCTGGTAGTGGGCGAAACTCTAGGGCACCTTTCTCTCAGAGGTGCTTGCAGCAAGTACCAAAGGACACTGAGGAACACTGAGACTCAGGAGCCTCATAGGGCGGGCTAACCGGAAGCCAAGACTGTAGGCTCCACCCTGAAACTCTGCCCCATCCAAGCTGAGCACAGAGGCTCTTGCAGTTTTCCAAGTCTAGTCAAATAAGGCTGTCTTCTGGCATAGATACAACTGATGCTCACACCCTACCAACTCAGGGAAGCAGTGAAAATGCCGAGTCAAGGAAACAGATCACAAATGAAAGAAAAGGAGGACAAAAAGCGACTGGATATAGAGTTCAAAACCACGCTTATAAGGTTTTTCAAGAATCTCCTAGAAAAGGCCGATAAAATAAACAAGACCTATGAAGATATGAAAAGAGATCAACTTTTCCTAGTTGATTTAGTTCCTTTACAACTAGAAATAATAAAGAATCAACTAGAAATAAAGAATACATTGTCTGAAATAAAAAATATATATATATTATACAGAGTCCTAAAAACAAAATGGAAGATTGCAAGAATCAAGTCAAAGATTTGGAACACAAGAGCCAGAGGACACTTCTCCGTAGAAGCAAAAAGACAAGAAAATACAGAAAGTTGAAGATAATGTAAGAAACCTCTGGGACAACTTTAAGTGAACCAACATCAGAATTATGGGCGTCCCAGAAGATAATAGAGAGCAAGATACTGAAAACATATTGAAAGAAATAGTGACAGAAAACTTCCCCCACCTGGTGAAAGAAATAGACTTACAAGTTCAGGAAGCGCACAGAACTCCAAACAAAAGGAATCCAAAGAGGACCACACCAAGACATATCATAATTAAAATGCAAAGAGCAAAAGACAAAGAGAGAATATTAAAAGCAGCAAGAAAAAAGCAGGTAGTTACTTATAAAGGTCCTTGCCTGCATATGCAAATTAACCCAACAAAGATGGAGGTTAATTTGCATATGCAGGTTGGAGCAGCTGGGAGGTTAATTTGCACATGCAAATTAACATCCATATTTGTTGGGTTGATTTGCATACTCACTCTGATTGGCTGTGAGCATAGTGGAGTGGTGGTTAATTTGCATGTTTCTCTTTTATTAGGTAAGATGTTTGCAAGGTTCCAATTGAAGGTTCTGGCGGCCTTAAGCAGCCATTCTGAATCAGGAGGTCATCCTCATGAGATGGTTTTCAGTAACTCTTTCCCTACTTCCAAGCAGGTGTTGTGTCTCAAAGAGTCTTTCTCAGCAAGAGTTGTTCAGAGTTTAAGGGTCCAGAGGATGTGAGTGCTTGATCCTTGATTGGAGCAGCCTCATGGATTTCCCACTTCCCTTCCCCACTTTAGTTATCCTTTTCAAGGGTTTGAATACTTTCCATTCCAGTATCTGATCTTGTGGATGAAGAGGGGCCACAGCTGTCCTGACTAACTCAGGGGAGGCCTGTGTGGTGACCTTGTGAACTCAAGAGGCCTAAAGTGACCACACAGGATGGTCTGAAATTAAAATCTTTAATTAAGAAGCAGTTTATAGTGGGGAGTTATGTCTGAGGCCAGTATTTTTCCTGAAAAAGATCAACTTCCATCTCTACTGAGCCTGCTGTCTTTTTGCATCTAACTTTTGTAACTTCCCTCCCCACCCCCACCCCTCAGGGCACAACAAATGGAGCCAGGGCTGAGACCACAAACTCCCTCTTTGTTATTGTCATCTTGTTAATTGTTGACTGGTACCTATCCTGCACCACCTGTGTAAAGAAGCAGGTGTCTATCATTTCACTCTTTATCCAATTCCAGATGTTTCTCCATGCTGCTTTCTCCCACCTCCCTAATCTGTCACCAATGGATTTCATGTAACCCACTCATGTCTCCTCCTTTGATGGAAACTTATGAAACTGCCATCCTTTGGAGCATTGTTTCAATGGGTTGAGATTCTACTTCCTGGCAATTGTACATCAATCCCCTACTTCTGACTTCAGCCTATCCAGGCAGAGTGAGGAAAGAGCTGCAGTCATGCCTGTTCCAAGCTCTGCACCCGTATGTTTTCTGAAGGTAGTAAGGAGCCTATCCCTGCAGTCTCCATGTGTCCATCTTTTTGTTTGGTTGGGTGCATGGTCCCCAAAAATGATGTCTAATATCTACAGTTGTTCTAAATTCCTTTATTATGGAATTTAGAGTCTCTCAAATCACACTGTGGGTAGTCACAGAGCCTTTTCTATTTCATTTAATCAGTTCACTAGAGGCCTGATACATGATAATTCGTGCAAGAATGGGCCTTCCTTCCCCTGGCTGCCAGCACTGCCCTCACTCCGGCCGGAGCCACCTTCCCATACTGCCCAGAGGCCTGGAATAGCTGGGGAGGTGGGAATGCCTGCGTCTCACCAGGGCAATGATGCAAGCATCCTGCCTCAGGTCTCTTGGTGCCTGCATATGCAAATTAGCCCACCATCTTTGTTGGGTTAATTTGCATACTTACTCCTGATTGGCTAATGGGTGTCACAAAGGTATGATAATCATTTTGCATCTTAACTCCTTTATTAGTGTAGATAATAATACAAATACATTGATATATATCTGGAAACCCTGGATTAAATGTTCCTGAAACTACGGCAAAATGCTAACCTATTCTACAGAGGTTTTGGAAAATCTTCAAAAATCACTCTCAGTTCAGATCACCATCAGGACTTAAATCCCACCATCAGGGACTTGTTCTGACCTGGCTGACATTCAGAGTTTCAGCTCCCCAGAGGAATGGTAGCTGGTCGGAGGAGTGTTGGGGCAGGGACACTAGAGGGCCACATGGTGGGAGCAGACAAAAGCTTTCAGGTTCCAGTTGTGATGTGGGCGGATCTAAAGGAGAGAAAGCCTTTCACATTTTCCATGTGTCTCTTCCATGGAATATTTAGAGAGGCAATTGCGGAATCTGAGTTTCTCTCCCAAGCGTTCTCTTAGCAAGAAAACACAGGTCACTGAATGGCTGCAATGGTCCTCCCTTTTTGTTCTAAGGCACTTGGCAAATGAACAATTTTGTTCATACAAAAAGTTTCCTAAACTGTTGGTCAATTATGCCAACTGCAATTCCAAACTGTTGGCCAGTGATGCCCACATTTGCATTGGAGTGTAAATACACAGAAGAGGCCAGAATCTGGTCTGCAAGAGACACACACTTGGGTGTAGTCTGAGACAGACACGTGACCGTTTGGGGGTGATTGGTCAAATCAGTGGCTGGTTCCCTTGCATCCTAGGCTCCACAACCTAAGGGCTGGACAGTCTCCAATGGCAAACCTGCAAACCTGGCCTTCTGGGTAAACACAGGGCTTGGATGTGAACTTCCTGCTTTCAATGACCAGCAGAGAGTTCCCATGAGTAAGGGCAAACAGCAATGTTGCTGGAAACAAGGCAGCTTCCCTCAGGCATGGGGGCTCTGAAATCTATCAAATCATCACAATCTACGGGGGAAATACACTCAGCGCTTGGCAGCTCGATGAAAAGAAATGGGACCGGAATCTACTCACCCCATCCCTGCAGGCCTCAGCGGTCCCAGGTTCTAAATTGAGAGTCTGAGTCTTGGTTGCAGCACCGAGGGAGGTGGCAGTAGGGTCTTGGTGGGATGGGCAGGTTGTGGAACTCCCCAAAGTCTCCCCGAAAAACTTTTTAGTGAACAAAAGTACACTTAGCAGCGCTCTGCAGGAGTGGGGAGCACCATTTGACAGCCTTACTTACAAGTGTCTCATAAGGGGAAAGTCAGAATTGGAATAACGGGAGGACTTGGGGTCTGGGCTCAGATAGGGCCAGCTGGGCTTTCCAAGTGGTGGGGAAGGAGGCTGAGTAGTAGTGGGCGGAGCCTCTGGGGAAATAGTGGAGGACTGGTTGGTTCAGGTAGGTGAGGGTCCTACCTGCCTACCTGACTACCTTGGACCTGCCACTGTGTACTTCTTCATCGCTTGAAATCTCCTTTTGTTATTCCAAGTGCAATCCAACTTGGGAAACACTGAAACGGATGGTTAAAAAAGAAGCTCCAGCCTGGCCAGTGTGGCTCAGTGGTTGAGGTTCAACTAGGAATCAGAAGGCGGTTTGCTTCCCATGTCCAGTTTGCAAGTCAATCCCCAGTAGAGGGCATGCAAGAGGCAGCTGATCAATGATTCTGGCTCATCATGGATGTTTCTATCTCTCCTCCCTTCCTCTCTCTGAAATCAATAATAT
Source organism: Pipistrellus nathusii (assembly GCA_963693515.1). NCBI lineage: Eukaryota > Metazoa > Chordata > Mammalia > Chiroptera > Vespertilionidae > Pipistrellus > Pipistrellus nathusii. The sequence continues at coordinate 2,413,106 of OY882860.1, read as the reverse complement.
ATATATTAACAAAATATTAATTTCAGCTTCTACTTAAATCCTTCCCCAGCGAGTCCTTAGCCCTTCTTCCCTTTATCATACTGAAGACAAATATGGCAAATTGGTGAAACTGCACCTAACAGCAAGACAGCAAGAGGAGTCACACACCCACAGGGGCCACATCCCAGCTCATTTCCACAGGTTGTGGTGACGGGGTGACTCTGGGAGGACAGCTTTCATGAAGATCCATGCCAAAGCTCACATCTGGGCACAGCCACCAACTTCCCAAATGCGGGCTCAGTGACGCGGGCCTGGCTGAGCTGGGTGTGCGCAGGCTCCATCCTTGAGAAGCCCAGTGGGTTTTCAGTGCCATGTGTGAGTGAGTCAGCGCTGACTGCTGCCAGAGAACAAACTTCATCTGAGGCTGCGATGCAGTGACCCTGGCCAAGGAAGACCCTTCCTCTGTCCTCCATGTAAGGACAGAGTGCTGAGCGGGTTGCTAAATGAAGAACAGTAGATCCTGGTCCAGGAGGGACCTGGAGCTGCCCTAAGCAGAGATGCTTTGCTGGGCGGAAGGCTAGCACAGGGAGAGCAGAAGGCATTTTTAAAGTATTTGAAGAATCACACATGGACGTGAGAGCCGATTTATTGGGGAAAGTCCAGCAGTCAGAAGCAATGGAGGGATGGAGGGGCTGTCCAGCAGCCTTGGCCATGCACACAGGAATGGGCAGTGGGCAGAGGGCCCTGCACCAGAAGGCTTTGAAGCCCCAGGTGAATGCTGCCCTGATGCCCGAGGGCGCTTTCAGAGCGCATGGAGCTGGGTCATACTAAGAAAGTTCCTCTGCAGCTCAGACTTCAGATGCAGGAAGTCTGCCTTTCTCCAAGCAGCTCAGAGTGAGCGGGACCTTTCCATCTGGTGCACTGAGTCCCTGGGCTTCCTCCTCTGGGACATGGCCCCTCCGCCCCCCGGACAGGGCCCTCCGGGGCTGCCAGCACCACGCAGCCCTGGGCGGTGCCCCTTTGGGGAAACGCAGTCACTCCATGCAGTTGTCACTCCCTACAATGTGCTGGCCACATGGCCTCTTTATCGGCCCTTTCTCTTTCCCGTCTCAGCCTGACTCCTCTCTCCTCACTGTCCCTGACGCCTCTGGCCAGAAGTTGGGGATCCCCAAAGGGTCCTCCGCACGCGCCCCGGGGGACCCGGTAGTTCTGGCTTCACCAGCAACACCCAGTGACCATGGGAAGGGGCCTTGGCCGGGTCCAGGTCCCGGGGGTCCCCGCCATGGCGAGGGCTTTCCCGGGGCCCATTCAGCGCGCCGGGCCACCTCCAGCCCTGGAGCGGGCGCCGCGGGCCGGGCGGGCTGGATCGGACGGGCGCCCAGGGCTGCCCGGGACAAAGGGGCTCCCCCGCCCCAACAAGCGCTTTCTCCCGCTGCCCCTCTGCCCAGCTGGGCCTGCAGCCCGCCAGCCCGGACCCCGCGGGGAGGGATGGATGGATGGATGGAGGGATGTTTGGATGGATGGATGGAGGGATGGGTGGATGGACGGACGGATGGAGGGGACCAGGGTGGGAGGTGGGGCTCCGGGCGCCGGGGCAGGGGCGGGCGGCCCCGGGGGCAGCGCAGGGGAGGCGGCCGGCGGCCCGCGCCCTCCGCGACCTCCCCCTCCCCCGGGCGCAGGCAGAGGGCGCCCCGGCCATGCCCGCCCCGCGCCCGCCGCCGCCTCCGCCGCCCGCCCGCCCGCCCGGCGCGCCCGCTCTGGGAAGGGCGGGAGGAGGGACGCGGCCCCGGGAGCCGGAGGGGCCGCCCGCCGCCGCGGGGCTCCCGCCCGGCCCCCCTCCTTCCCAAAAGCGCCCGCCGCCCGGCCGAGCGCGGGCAGCTCGGGTGTCCGGCTTCCTGTGAGGCGCCCCGCCCGCGCCACTGCCCGCCCCGGACGGCGCTGCTGGTCGGCGGGAGCGGCGGGGAGGGAAGGGCGGAGAGCGGGGCCGCCGGGCACCATGCGCCGGCCGCGCGCCCTGAGCCTGGCGGGCTCCCTGCTGGCCGCCGCGCTGCTCCCGCTGCTCCCGGGGCCGCGCCGCGCGCCCGCCGCCGCCGCCCTCCCGGCGGGACTCGGCCTCTCGGACCCGGAGCCGGACGCGGGCGAGGCCCAGGTGGGTGCCGGGCCGGGGCGCGGGGATCGCGGGGGCGCGGGGGGCCGCGGGGGACCGCGGGGGCCGCGGGGCCGGGGCGCGGAGGGTCCCGAGCGGCGGGTGCGTTCCGCTCGCCGCGCCGGGCGGACGGCAGTCGGGGAGCCGGGAGCGGGCAGCGCGCCCCCCGGGAAGGGTCTCCTGCTCCTTCCGCGGAGCTGGAGCCAGGGCGCTGGGAGGGGCGGCGGGGCGGGCGCGGGCGGCTGGGGACCCGGATCGCGGAGCCGCTGGGGGTCCGACCCGCGCGCCTGGCACCGGCGCGGGGCGCGGGCGGCTGGAGCGCGGCTGAGCCCGCGGGCTGGGGGCTCAGGCAGCGCCGGGTGAGGGGCCGTTGGCGAGCTCCCCGCACAGACAGCCCGGCACCCGAGAGAACAGTGGGGACCCGGCCGCCGGGCTGGGGGGGGGGGGGGGGGTGGCCTGGGTCCGCTCCCGAGGTTGGTGCCCCTTGAGGTGCCCCGGATGGCATGGGGCCCCAGCCGGCCTGCCCGCACGCTCAGGAACTGGGGCTCTGAGATCCGGGTGACGCTGGGGAAGGTGTGTGGGTGCCTGCGGTCCAAGCGGCATCTGGACTCTTTGCCTAAAACCTTGCCCGGAGGCGTCCAGAGCCGCTAATGTGCGAAGTGGAGCCGCGGGTGCCGCTTGCTGCCCCTCCGAGGCACTTTCACCCACAGCGGGAGCCCAGGCCGGGCCGCGCTCCGGAACTGGAGGTCCCGCTGCCGCTGCCGGCGGTCCCCTCCCCACCCGTCCCCGCGGGGCCGGCCCGGCTCTGCCGCTCCGGGGCCGGGGCAGTGTCCGCTGGGAACTGGCTTGTGGATCACATACACTGAACGGCTGGGAACCAACCTGCCTTCCCAGCCCAGGTCTGAAATGCGCCTTAAGACTGAGTGACTAGTTTTTAATACGGGCTCCCGGTGTCTTTACGTTTTGGGGTGGGGGTGGGGGTGCTCACATACAGGACAGGGCGGCAGGGAGCAGAGAGAATGGGCGTTGGGTTGCAGGACAGAGCGCATTGTGTGGGCGACGGGATGTTTGTAACACACAGCCACACACAGCCACACAGGTGTCACTGTGGTCTCAGAGTGCCCTCCGGGTCCTTAAATGCCGCCCAGAGGGAGCAGGACCCACGGCACCCACTGCTGCTGTGTCCCTTCTGTTCCTGCAAAGCCAGACCATTGGGAGGATCGCCTGTGGCCGCTCACTGAGGGTCACCGGAGGAGAGGGGGAGGTCGGAGGTCAAAAGAGAGGTCTTCCCCATAAGCTAAGAGCCTTCCCCACCCCCGTGGCAGTCTGTCACTGCTGGACAGTCCTGGACAGCTGTGTGTGTGTGTGGTGTGTGTAATGTGTGTGAGATGTGTGTGAGATGTGTGTGATGTGTGTGTGATGTGTGTGATGTGTGTGTGATGTGTGTGAGATGTGTATGTGAGTTGTGTGTGTGATGTGTGTGTGAGTGTATGTGTGTGATGTGTGTGAGGTGTGTGTATGATGTGTGTGTGTGTGCGTGTGTGAGAGATGTTTTGGCAGGTGTGTTATTGGACGATACAAGATAATTCATTTTTAACTTCAAAACTGTCTTCATGGGAGAAGTGATCCCATTTCCCTCCTGGCTCCATGCTCGCTCTCCCTGGCTCCCCGCCCTGTATGTTCCGCACAGTGAGCGTGGGTCCGTGTTCTGAGTTCCGAGTGGACTCTTCCCCACACCATGACACATGAGATGGGGTCTCTGAGTGCCACAGACCACAGGCAGCCCGTTCGTACCCTGCACTGAAGGGTCCCCAGGGGGGAGGAAAGGCGTGGCGAGGCATGTGGCATGTGCCCCTGCCATGGGATTGCCAAGAGACTAGATCCAGGCTCTCTGTCTCTCCCTAGTGGCCTCAGCAATCGCCTCCTTTAGGCACGAGCCCCGTTGAGGAGCTGACTTTTCTGTGGGCTCCATGAGCCCAAGAAGAGATTTGAGAAGGTAAAAAGAAGAGAAGCCAGCCGAAACCGGTGTGGCTCAGTGGATAGAGCGTCAGCCTGCGGACTGAAAGGTCCCAGATTCGATTCTGGTCAAGGGCATGCACTTGGTTACAGGCACATCCCCAGTAGGGGGTGTGCAAGAGGCAGCTGATCAACTCTCTCAGCGATGTTTCTAATTCTCTATCCCTCTCTCTTCCTCTCTGTAAAAATTCAATAAAATATATTTTTTTAAAAAGAAGAGGCCAACGAGACATAATTTCCAAAAAAGGCAAATTGTTGGTCACTGACACTTCGAATGCTTTTTTTTATATTCAAAAACTGCAAAACAGCTCATAAACTATGAACCAAAGTTAGCCAGCCAATTCTTCCCCCCCTTTCTCCGTCCCCTCCCCCAGAGCCATGCAAAAAACGAGGTAAAATCACAAATGCAGACAAGAGACCCTGTGCTTCCCCCTCTGTTTGGGTCTGTTGGGCCCCTCTTTCCAGTTACTGGTCGGAGGACGTACTCAAAACCCTGAATTGCTTCTTTGCAGGGTGTTAGGGCAACCGAGTCCGATCAGCAAGGTGAGGCAAGCCGGGCTGCTCTCATGGAACTAAAGTGAAGTGGGCAGGAGGGGGAAAGAGGAAATATTTGACCGTGTCGTCGCTCTGAAGAACACCGCACATCCCAGAGAACGCACTAGCTGGTTGCCTACAGTCACGTTCCAACCTGTGATAAGAGAGAGGTCCCTCTGGCTGGCGGGATGTGAGGACTTTGATTTTAAGAGAAAAGTTGGTTCACAGAAACAGCAAAAAGGAAGAGCGACGTCATGTGAAATGTGCTTACGGGACTTACACTGTACGGGCCTTTTATTCCATGAATTGGGTTGGACTAGGGGCATAATTACCTACATCCTTATATGTTTTTAGAGTAATAAATGCAAGAAGAGCATATTTTACATTGCAGATACCCATGTTAAAGAGGAAGCTCAGCCCTGCTGGTGTGGCTCAGTGGTTGAGCATCGGCCTGTGAACCAGGAGGTCTTAGTTTGAGTCCCCTCAGGGCACATGGCCTGCCCACCAGTAGGGTGTGGGCAGGAGTAAGGGGATCAATGATTCTCATAATTGATGTTTCTCTCCCTCTCCCTCTAAAATCAATAAAAACATTTAAAAAAATCAAACTCAATATAAAACTTACAACCTGTGTCAACTGAGTGAGTAGTGTGGAAGATGAAATATTGAATACACAAATATAGTGTCATATTTCCTGTTTCACACAGCTTCAAATATCTTTACATTTGTAAGTTAAATGCAAAAGAAGACTAGCTTAATATTAACAACATCAATTCCTTTAATGAGGATAGCTATTTTTAGTCACTATAATGAAAGCACATCTAGTTTATGGTGACTATCCCCCAAACCTTCAGAATAATGACAAGTAGTTTGCAGTGCTCCCGACTTCCTCCCTCTGTCACTTACATTCTGCGTACTTCCAGGCTTGTTTTGTCTTTTTATTTACTGCCTCAAATCCATGCGTGGTGATGCTTTTCAAAATGCCGTCTGGGAGCCGGCTGCAGCGGAATTCCTCGGCCGTCTTGAATTGCTCTTTTTCTTACCTGACACTCATCAGCTCCCTGGTCGCGGGTCTGGGAACATGCTGTTTTAACTATCCTGCTAAGTCATCCTCAGGCACAGTGAGTTTTGAAGTCACCCATCTATGGTATGCGACAATGATTGATTTCATCGGTTTTTATCATCTTCATTGCATGGTTGTTGAGTCAGCAAGGGCAGTTAGTGGGCCTGGGGGACTTCAGGCACACAAGCCATTTACTCTCTCTTCAAGGAGCTCCCAGCTCAGGGAGGAGCAAAGAGAGGCTTCAGCACAGCAATCCCTCTGCGAGCCCCCAGGGGAATGGCACCAGCTCCCTCCGGGTGTGGACGGCGTGGGAGACAGGCACCTGCGAGGCCTCATTGTCTGGGTGCCCGCGCATGGGCAGAACTTGAGTGGTCACCTGAATGAGAGCTCCCAGCAGACCACTCCGTCACGCTCAGGGATCCCTTTCACATCTTGGACAGGAGAGAAGGGGCAAGAAGGCTGGCAGGACTGAGGGAGTCCGTAGGGTAAGAGTGAAGGCTCTTCCTGAGAACAAGTCTGTAGGGATGGATGGAGTCGCATTTCAGGAATGTGACCATCATGCTATGGGGCATGGGGGTTGGCTGTGCATGACCTGGAAGACAGGAAGAGGGTATTGAACTCATGTGCGGGGTTGATCGGTCAGAACCTTGGCTGGCGGGGGGAAGGAGGTAGGGGAGAGGAGAAAGAAGGTGGGAGATTGGTCTTGTTAAGAAGCAATAGCAAGGGTGAGAAGGGGAGCTGTGAATAGTGCGACAGGTACAGTGATAACAGAAGGAAAACTGTGAGACCAGTGGTTCTCCACCTTCCTAAGTCCACGGCCCTTTAATACAGTTCCTTGTGTTGTGATGACCCCAACCATACAATTATTTTCGTTACTACTTCATAACTGTCATTTTGCTATTGACATGAATCTTAGTGTAAATATTTGTGTTTTCCAATGATCTTAGGCTCTACAGCAGGGGTTAGGACCGCTAGCAGCCGTCACCTAAGACCACCGGAAAACACAGATATTCACATTACAATCCATTAACAGTAGCAAAATGACAGTTATGAAGTAGCAACGAAAATAATTTTATGGTTGGGGGTCACCACAACATGAGGAGCTGTGTTAAAGGGTCACGGCATTGGGAAGGTGGAGAACCACTGTGTTAGAGGAAGGATCCATAGCTCTGGTGACTGACTAACAGGAAAGACACAGGAGTGGGGGCAATCGACCTTGACCTCCGTGTTATAGTCATCGGACATGTTGAGCCTGCTTGAGGGTTGAGGGCATTTCAGAGAGTGAAGAGACTGGTTTTCACGGATGCATAGAGGAAGACCAAGGCATTATTCCACAAATCACAAGATTTTACTAAACTAAGCCATCTTTGGAGATGCACATTACACTCTACCCATCCATCTCACTAAAGGGGAATAATTGTCTGGGATCAGCCGGAGTTAAACTGCTTAACAGAGCAAAAGTGTGTAAGTGTTTGACAAGTATTAGTACAATCCCCAAAGGAAAATGAGCAGAATGCATACCCCATTACGGGGCATTAAAAACAAGAAGGTAAATGTTATTCCATTAAAGCGGGCTGTGATGTGTAACTGGTTGCAGCCGCCTCTGAGCATGGTGGGATAGTGCCCGGGCATTTCTCTGAGGTCCTTCCAGTTCCCACGCTGCGGGGCAGCCACCAGCCTGGATCTCAGACAGCAGGACCCCGGGCAGGGAACGGCGCTGTGTGTGGAAGGGAAACCTCTTCAGCTCATTCTGCACAGTCATGGGAGGCCTCGGAGTCCGACCCCTCCCAGCCCTCTGTAAGAAGCAGAGATTGGGCCCCCGAAGGGCTGGATTGTTGTCCTTCCTCGAGGTCTGATGCCTCCACAGCATGTGTGCTTGTCCTCAGCGGGTCTGACCAGGTGTTCGGTCAACTTTCTGTCTTCTCGGAGCTCTGCTCCAGCTCCCCAGGATGCTGGGGTGGAAGGCGTTGGGCATAGCAAGCTCTGTTCATCTTTCCTCCGGTTCCTGCTGCTTCATGTGCTTCCTTCTGAACTTGGGACGCCTGCCTGCCTGCCTGGCCGTGGTTTACTCAGGAGAGGGGACCATCAGAGCCGCAGTCTAGGAAGTCGCTGGTGGCTGGTCTAGCCTAGTGATCGGCAAACTCATTAGTCCGCAGAGCCAAATACCAACAGCACAACGATTGAAATTTTCTTTGAGAGCCACATTTTTTAGCCTTAAACTTCTTCTAACGCCACTTCTTCAAAGTAGGCCATGGAATTTTGTGGAAGAGCCACACTCAAGGGGCCAAAGAGCCGCATGTGGCTCGCGAGTGGCAGTTTGCCAACCGCAGGTCTGGGCAGCTCACTCTTGTCCTTCCGTGCTGGGCTGGGCAGAGGGATGGGCTGGGGGAGCTCACTCTGGGCCTCCAGGTCTGGGGCTGCGGAAGAGGTGTCTGCCCCTCCTGCTGGCAGCCTGGGTCTAGCGTGGCATGTGGCTCCCAGTTCCCACCTGGTGCTGCGGGGCCCGGGAACCGATGTGAGTGCCCTGAGCACCCCCTGTGCTCCCAGCACGGTCACCTCTGGCAGCCAGAGAGGACCGAGCAGGCTCAGACCGCCTCGACACCATGCACGCCTCCTCCTACATGGAAAGCAGGTGCCTCTGTAGTGAGCAGGTGACCCTGCAGCCCCTGATCACCGTGTGCCTGTGCGGCCACAGGTCCTGCTTCCTTTGTCACCGCCCCTCCGTGGGGTGGACGCGGTCACATGTCATTGAAGATGATGAACCTAGACTCCAAGGACTTAGCCAGGAACAAGGCTGTTTCCCTTTTAGAAAGCCTTGGAAGCAGCTGTTTATTTTTATTTTTATTTTTTTATATTTTTTTAAAAAGATATTTTATTGATTTTTTACAGAGAGGAAGGGAGAGGGATGGAGAGCTGGAAACATCGATGAGATAAACATGGATCAGCTGCCTCCTGCACACCTCCCACTGGGGATGTGCCCGCAACCAAGGTACATGCCCTTGACTGGAATCGAACCTGGGACATTTGGCTCTATCCACTGAGCCCAACTGGGTTTTGGCAAGCAGCCGTTTAGAAGAGTGTGGTCCTTGGGTTGGGCCTTCAGGGTTTCCAGAAGCCCGTGACCCCCCACCCCACCCTCCCTGCCCCAGCTGCAGCTGTGGAGGCAGAGGCCTCTGTGCAGGGACCAGGGACACCCCAAGGTGCATGGATTTCCATCCGGTGCCCACAGGATGCTCTGCAGGAACTGGGACGCTCTGGGCTGGCACATGGAGCGCCTCTGCTAAGGGAAGATGGGGAATGGCTTCTCCCTGGCCGATGTGAGGTGGCCGGGGTGTGGGAGGGCTCCCTGAACCCCAAGGGCAGGCTGGGCAGCGTCTCCGGGTGCACGCCTCCACCTGCAGGCAGCCTGCTGGGCCCTCCGCCCGGCGACTTCTCCCAGACAGCGGGGCCTGGAGAGAGCAGGCTGGTTGGCACAGGCCCCACCCCTCCTCCGCCTTCCTGCCTGTGCTTTCCTCTCTCCCTTGTCCCCGTGGGGGAGACACGCTCCGCACAGGCCACAGGCGCCCCGCGGGGCTGCAGAGCCAGCTGGGACCGGGTTTGCATCCTCCTGAGTCAGGGTGTCGGCAGCGGAGCTCTGCAGCCAGGGGGAGGATGGTGCCGGTGATTGCAGTGATCCGAACCTTTCCCACCGGGTCCCACGTGTGTCCGAGCCGTGGCTTCTCTCCACTCACAGAGAGCCGTGGTGGCTCCGCCTCCGCTGGTTTGCCTGCTGGGAGGCTGTGGGCCCTGTGGGGAGGGAGGGGGTTCCTGGTTTGCTTCCTTGGCACCTACTGCCGAGCCCATGGGAAGGGGGCCTTGACCCGCCCCTGGGGGCTCTCACAGCCCGTGCTGACTGTGCCCCGGCCCCCCTGGACCCTGACATCCTGAAGCTCATTTTCCTTACTGGTTTTGTGCTGTCACCCTGATCCGATCTGATGACATAAAGCTGTTTGCAGTCTTTGTTTCTGATCTTGGTAACACCAGGTGCTGATGTGGGCGGGGCTGCTGAGGAGGGGGAGTGGGGGTGATGAGACAGGGGTGTCTGGTAGGCGCGGGGCCTGCTCCCAAAGGCGCTCTCAGGCCTCAGGCCCCTGGCGCCTGGAAGGGACACCCAGGAGCCCAGGAAGAGATTGTGTGGACAGGTGGGGGGAAACAGATACCTCAGCGTCGTTAAAAGAGATGTGGCTTACTGTACGAATTCTGTACGAAAATACTGTACGAATTTACAGTGAAGTCACCCCAGAACAGCTAAGCCATGAAAGCATGCTCTCACTGAGTAAAATCTAAGAAAACGTCCATGTAGGCCGGCCAGGCGGTTCGGTTGGTTGGAGCACAGTCCTGTACCCAAAAGCTTGTGGGTTTGATGCCCTGTCGGAGGTCACGTGGGAGGCAACTCATCCAGGTTCCTCTTTGATATTGATGTTTCTCTCTTCCCCCACCTCTCTCTCCAAAGTCAGTGAACATACCCTTTGGTTGAGGATAAAAAAAGAAAGCATAATGGTAGAACGTCTTGTGCAAGAGTTAAACTTGTGTGAACTTGTGGACAACAATGGGATTGCGCTGCTCTGTCGGGTGCTTTTCCAGAATGTTCTGTGCTGTCCTTGAGAAACACTCTACCCGAAGGGTAAGTCTGGTCACCTGAGTGCTCTAGTGTGCTCACTGCGGTTGGTTTTGTTTGGTGGTTCTATTTGCCAGTAACACAGTGAATTCCGTGGTGCTGAGCAGGGCATGGTGGTGGGGAGGCGGGGTTGCATTGAGCAGACTGGAGGAGGAAATTCAGAATACGTGGTGGACACAAGTCCCTGCTCTCTAAGAGCTAGTGACACAGTTTTTTTTTTCAGGATCATCTTTTAAGAATGCACTTCCTTAGGAATCCGATATAGATGTTGGTTGGAGTATTTTAGGGACTTTAGATCTGATGCCATATTTCTAAACAGAGAATGTTTTGTGTTTTTGTTTTGTTTTTTTTCTGACTGAATCTGGAACAAATGATCAAACACTAAATAGATACTTTGCTACTGTGTAAATGAATAAATAATTAGGCAATCTAGATGCTACATTTTCTATGAAAATTTATACACATCCGTCCACATTCACCATATGAATCTACATGCCAATACTGGTATAATCGCATCTTCAAATGATTTTTATATTTTTATTTCAGGATTAGAAGCATTTGTAATTATATAAAATGCAGCTTTGTATTTAAGTACTGCTATGGTTCCCTGTTTGAATTTTAATGTAACGCAATTTTTTTTTCACTGTGCTTTCTCATTCTCATACTAAGTTCTTTCTCTAAATCGCTGTGCTGTGCTTATTATGGGGGGAACCGAAACAGGACTAAAATAGCATTGCTTCTTTAATATTATTTTGTGCTTAGAGGAAATGTTCATGAAATTAATACTACTTTTCTTCCAACTTGCTAAAATACTTAGAAAGAAGGGAAAAGCCCACTCTCCCCTCCTGCCTCTCCCCCAAAGCCCCAAAAGGCAGCCATTGCCCTGTAAGGGGGTGCTATGAGGGGGCACACGAGACAGACACCCCTCCTCCCTTCTGGGAACCTGCCAGAGTGGAGGAATCCCAGTGCTCTCCCTGCCTCCGCTGCCTCCGCCGCCTGCTGTTCAAAGCTGAGCGCCTTTCTGAAATGGCAGAAATAATTGCCTTGTGCTGGTCGCGGCCTGTAACCTTTTCTCAGGAAAACCGTACTTCTGTCTTCTTTGTTCATGCCTAAATGGGGTCTTGTGTTCCCCTCAATGACATCACACAGGCACCCTCACACACACATACACACACACACACACACCAAAGAGTGGGTAAGTCTGGCAAACTTAATCAGACTCAAATCTTTAAGGAAATGGTCTTTCTTTTTGTAATTTTGTTTATTTTCTATTTTTTTAAATATATTTTTTATTGCTTTTTTTACAGAGAGGAAGAGAGAGAAATAGAAAGTTAAGAACATCCATGAGAGAGAAACATCGATCAGCTGTCTCTTGCACACCTCCTACTGGGAATGTGCCCGCAACCAAGGTACATGCCCTTGACTGGAATTGAACCTGGGACCCTTCAGTCTGCAGACCGACGCTCTATCCACTGAGCCAAACCAGTTAGGGCTTGTTTATTTTTTAACTGTTATGGAATTTTGGGGTTGACATTGGGGAAAAGGGAAATGGTCTTGACTGGCTTTCACCTGGTGAGGGCACAGCACCTGAGCCTGCACGGAGCCCAGGACCCCGGAGGGAGCGCCTTGTCCTGGGCTCAGCCTCAGCCTCAGCCTGGAGGAGCCTCATCCCACAGACCGGCCTGAGGCCTGAGGCCAGGCCAGTCCTCGCTCCTGCAGCACCCCGGCCTCCTGGAGGGCTTCTCATTCCTTCTTCTTGTCTGTGTCTGTTGTGTGAATTAAGTTATTTTATCTTCCAAAGCCCTCTTCCAAGTTTCTGTTTTTTGTGTGTTTGTTTGCTTGCTTTTGCTGTAAAAGCTTTATTGTTCCATTTGGCCCAATGCACAGGAGAGGGCCCAGGGGGTTACAGAATGGCTAGCGGATTCAGGGAGAGGCTCAGGCAAAGCCAGACACCAGCGGGTACAGAGGGGTCCCTCAAAGGTGGAGCCTTTCCCAGATGCTCCCCAGCCCAGCCTGGGGGGCCACCTGCGGAGGGGAGGCAGGTGTGGCCCCTCTTCTTGATGAGTTGCTCCTCCTCGCCCTGGAAATGATTCTGCAGGAAGTCAGGAGTTGTGGGTGGAGCCCTGGGGCTGCAGCTGCAGGAGGGTCGGGCTCAGTTCCTCTCCAAGGCCAGGGTGGCCTGAGCTTCCCCCATGCACCTTGGGGCTGCTCCTGCGAATCCTGGAAGAGAATGTGGCCTCCACTGGCTTTGCATCTAATATAAGAGACTCCCTGGATGGAGCTTCTCCTCCAAGCTCTCCAAAAGAGTGGCCCCTTCCCTCCAGGGCACCATGGTCACCGTGGAAACAGAAGCCTGAGAGAGGTGGGTGTGGGAGGCCCTCAGATGCAGGCTGACCGCAGCAGCCTGCACCTCGGTGGAATAATCCTGAGGAATTGGGGCGGGCGGGTTGGGCAAGGGGAGTTGAGGTAGAAAGGAGAGGCCTGCTGGCTGGGCTGGGAGGAGCTCGGAAGGTGGTGAGGGGAGGGTGGTCGGAGGCTGGAGGCAAGATGTCAATTGTCCCTGTTCCATCCAAACACCGCGGAAGCAGGAGGCAGATCCGGGACGGCCGAGGCTCTGTCCCAAGTGTATGTTTGGAAAAACGAACACTTATTTAGGTTCCTGTTTGCTTATGGGTGATGATATTTATGACTTCCCTAAAGAATCAAAACTAATGGTTTTGTCTTAGCGCCAGATTTCCATTCTGGAGGTGGCAGTGATTCCTTGGGTCTTCCTTTTGACTTTGGTGTCTGTCCTTGCCAGATTAGAGTGCCATCGAGGCCCGAGTTACCCAGGGGTCATGGCATCGCACTTATAGAGTTGGGTCATCTGAAGGCTTTATGCTGTGCAGCGTGGGCAAATGATGATATCATAAGTTCTAGTGCAGGTGACACACTGTTCTTCCCACACATTGGCGGCAAGGAGACCTGTCCGGGCGGTGAGCATGGCATAGTTACATCGCTGTCACACAGCACCATGCCAGGAGTCACAGGCCAGGAGTCACAGATGGACATATTGCCCGGCTCAGTAGCTGAGCATCGACCGATGAACCAGGAGGTCACGGTTTGATTCCTGGTCAAGGGCACATGCCAAGTTGCAGGCTTGATCCCTAGTAGGGGGTGTGCAGGAGGCAGCCAATCGATGATTCTCTCTCATCATTGTTGTTTCCATCTCTCTCCTCCTCCCTTCCTCTCTGAAATCAATAAAACATATATTTTTTTAAAAGATGGATTGCACACAAGACAGGACCAGCTCATGTCACAGGACAGCCACGCACCCACATAGAGGAAAACATGCCCCCTTTGCATTCAGGTAACTGTTGGAGAGACAATGCTGTCTTTAATTTTTATATTTTTATGTTTATTTTATATTTATTTAAAAGGCATCTTAAGGAATAGTTTTCCCTCCAGTAGCGTTCTTTTCTAAAAGAAGGCCCTTTATTTATTTGCTTTTTTTTTTTTAATAAATATGCTTTTTTTTTGGCATTGTCTTTCTTGCTTCCAATTATAAATGTGAGCAGATATCGATAGGGAATTCTTTGTAACTTCTAGCTCGGTTTGTTATCAAAGTGTATCAGCAAAAATGTGATTTTCTCCATCTCCTAGAGTTGGCCACAAGTAGGCCATCAATGTCTAGGAAGTCCTAGGTCCTGTACTTTCATATTTGTGTCTGTCTTTATCAGATTAATTTCTTCATCACGTAGTTATTGCTTTCTGTCTGTTGGTGTTTAAACTATCGAATAAAACCTGAGAAAAACAATTGTGTAAATTTCCAAGATGTCAACTGTCTTACATATTTCAAAGTTTCATACATATATAATCATGATTAATTTTTATGGGTTGTGGAGATAGACTAGAACTTAGACTTAGTGACATGTCACTAGTTCTCTAGGCCAGTGAAAAGCGATTACAGAGCTCACACAATGGCTGTTAAAAGTCAATGAATTTACCACCACTCCATTACTGGTTAGGCCAAATAATAAGCACCAAAGCATGAAATATAAGATCACTAACTGGGCTGTTTATAATTTAAAACACTACTGAAAGATAATCTAGTAACTATCAAAAGTAACACTTCATGAAGCTTTTACAGCTTCACAAACCCAAGTTGTTCATTGGATATGCACAGAAAGACAAAACCAAACAACATAAAGCAAAACCCAGGCTTTGTGCCTATTAATAGTTTTCTGTGTTCGCCTTAATCATTGGGCCATAGCATCACATTTTATGTAATAAAAGACAGCCCTGGGGTTCCGGTTTGATGTGCTGGGGTCAGGATCAGAGCGGCTTCTCTGCCTCTCCAGTTCCCCTGTCCTTGGTGCTGCAGCTCTTGACCTTGACAACCCCTGGGAAGTCGCCCCCCAGGGCACAGACTTCCTGCTCTCTCCCTCCTTACAGACCCATCACATGTGTGTCTTGTGCTTGTGATCATGTCTGGGTTCTGCTGTTGCTATTCATCTCCTTAGTATAACTCTTCAAAGGAAAGGTTAAATGTAGTTGAGACCAAGCTGGGTTTGAAGTGGTGTGCAGTCAGAGAAAAAGCTGGTTTCCCAGCTGCCTTTGCAACAAGTATTTCCATAGCATCGGTCTGGCCAATGAAATACAAGGCAAAACGTAGTAGGGGTTTGTGGGAAAACTTTGCTTTTCTCCTAGACTCCATCTTCCCTGGAAATCAGAAAATCCCTTCTAATTAAACAAATGACTTTATGCTTATCAAAAGGACACTTTTAGACTCATGTGGACGGAAGTTTTATAGTTGTTAATGGCAGCCAGGGAATATGAGATGCCTTTCTAAGTTTGTACTTAATCCGTTGCCCTTGGAGTTAAAATTACTTAATATCCAAGTTGGATACAGTCTTTATATCCAACATTAGTTGCCAGCTGATGGAATCTTATAAAATTCTATGTTTATATTCTGTAAAGATGTTAAGAAGTAGCCAGATTTCAAATAAAGGAAAGTTCTGTTTGCTTTGGAGACCATAGATTTTGTCCCTTTGTGCTGTTAAAAATGTTAATACTTTGGGTGCCACCCCTGACCAACTCTAATTATTTTAAAAATGGTAACTAGAACAGAGAGAAAGAGAACTTTTCTAGAGTTTAGAAAGTTCGATGAGAAGTCTCAGAAAGGACAGGAAAAGTGTGCAAACAAGAACGTGTTTTTTACCGTCAGGCAGATGAAGGGGTGGACACTGGGACTGTGCCAACACCATGCTGGGTTCTAGGCTCCAAGGGCCTGACCTGCCAACCTAGTGTCAACATGGGAGACTGGGGAAGAGCTCATTCAGATGTGACACAGCTGGGAGGAGAGAGGATCCATGGCCTATGCATGGATCTCCTCGTCTGTCAACAAGTTTCTGCAGATGCCCCTCGGATTGTTTGCACTGCAATTGTAAAACCCAGTGGAATGTTTATCTGTGATTCCAAAAATGTGGTTTTTCCAACACACAGAGTAGAGTCCACCACAAAATGTGCATATGCACAATCCTTCCTCCACACCGGTGCTTAACACTGAGGGAGGGGAGAGTCACTGTCAAATAATAAATATGAAATTTGGTTTTAGCAATTGATTTCTAGAATATTCTTCCCTGACAGTCTAGAGTATACAGATCAGCACATGTCATGTGCAGGCTGCAAGACCTAAAAAGCACGTGTTCCAATATAATTTTTTAAGACATCATCTGGACCAGTGGTCGGCAAACTCCTTAGTCAACAGAGCCAAATATCAACAGTACAACAATTGAAATTTCTTTTGAGAGCCAACTTTTTTAAACTTAAACTTTTTCTAAAGTCACTTCTTCAAAATAGACTCGTCCAGGTCATGGTATTTTGTGGAAGAGCCACACTCAAGGGGCCAAAGAGCCACATGTTGCTCGTGAGCCGCAGTTTGCTGACCACTGATCTGAACCATCAAGTATAATCTTACTTAGAGAGTTCATATAGGGAGCTCATTTTTATTTCTAGCATTGGCCATATTTTTCCATTTCTTGATTCTCTAATATTTAGCTTTTCAGTTTCATTCTGTCTGTCACGTGCTATAGCCATCTTATGTACGCAGAGATCATGTTTTTTTTTTTGCCACAAAAATCCATGTCGGACGAGCTCAGCACAGGTGGGCTGTGTGGAGTACCTAGGCCCAGTTGCTCCGTCCATCAGAAGCACCAGGCTAGTGAGGGAGACAAGCCTTCGGGTGAGGAGCATACTTTAGAGGAGAGAGACGTCATATCATAAAGCTGGACACCTGACATGTTATGATGTTATCAGCCAGTGTGGTCCAATAAATTTAATTTAAATAAGAAGGGATTCTTTCATTCTGATTTCTGAAGTTTTTAACTACATCTTATTTCCTACCGCGTTTGAAACCTAACACTCATAGAGTTAACTTTCACCGTTACTTGTGAGTTTAATGATTCAGTGACAGCAACCAGAATTTTCATGGGACATGCAGTGTCATTCTATCGAAAGTCAAATGCTAAGTTATATGTTCAGTAGACCATGGCATAAAGTACTCAAGAATTATAAGTAATAGCATGTGGCAAATCAGTGGATAATATGTGTATCATGGATTATAGTTTCTTTTCTTTTTCATCACAATGTGGTGGGAGAAAGTGAATTCCACAAGCAGAGAACATGCATTGTCACTTACTCAGTATTCTAAAAGATGGAGTTGTTTTCATGAGTGAATTATCTGGGCTCCTGAAAACTAGCATTCTCAAGTATATTTCAAGTTTTTATTGTGTTCCACTCTCGGACTTGCATCGCAGCCTCGGCGCCTTCCTTGTGTTCCCATCTAAAGAGTAATGAGTTTAACCCCGAAGATTTTAAATCTCATTTGGAGATAACAGTGCTTATCTGAAACTTCCAGATCATGAGAGTGTAAACTTGCTAATTTTATTGTGCCAAAGTGTAGTCACAGAGAAGTGAAATACTCGGGCAAGTTAGTGCTTTTGAAAAGTATTTGAGTCATGCTGATTTCTGTAAAGGATACATTAAATAATAACAAATTAAGTAAATATATTTAAAAAATGCTTACAGTTTTCTTTAAGCATTGATTTCCCTCTTCACTCCATGTTTTCTGTAAGGCCGGACACAGGACACTTTCAGACTTTACTGGACTTCTTTCTCATGGCGTCGTCTCCATTGCTCAGCATGGGAAGGATAGCAGGGCTTTCTTAGCCACCATGGCATTGGCTCCTGTCCAATGCACCTCTTGTAAGACCAGTTGGGTGTTCCTGGGGATGTCCCTTCTCCCCTTTCCGTGTGTCTCAATGGAAACTGGGAAACAGTTCCTGTTGGACCTGGTAACAGAGAATCTGGTAGCCTTACCTCAGGGTGCTAACAGCCCGCACCCTGGGTACTAACAAAACCTAAGCAGGAGGGAGACGGGCGGTTACACTGTCTTCACACACCACCACCTAACGCGCACCACAGGCTTGCTGTGCCCAGGCGGAGTGTCCGAGGCATTTCTGTCTGCTGGGGGCCCTGGTCCTCACCTGGTTCTGAGTGCCCTGCCCAGCCCCCTCCTGTGTCTCATTCTCTCACGGAGACAGGAAGACAGGGAGCATGAGCGCCTCAAAAAACATAGTGCATTTCTGATGCTGATGAGAGCATTTCTCTGTTCTTCCCTCGTCAACCTTCAAAGTTCATCCTGTTGATTTTATTATTAATCTTATATAGAGAGTGTCCCAAAAATATATACACACGCTGTTAGTAATTATAAAGGCAGTGTTTGCTAAAACACATTTCATTGTCAAACTTGAACTGTCAGCTGTTAAAGTGTGTGTACATTTTTTTTGGAGGGGGGGCACCCCCAAAAAATGTTAAGCATATATTTTCAGTAATTTGACCTTATCTCAGACTTTATGGAAACTTGACCTGAAAAGACATTCAAAGAGGGAGGGGAGCAGCTATGACAAGAGCATCTGGACTTGGAGCTCATCCTTGTTTCCTTCCGTATCATCTGATTTACTAACGGATTTGAGCAGTTTCTACTGGTTAACATTTTCCCCTTGTGATTGAGTTGTTTGTCCTTGAGCTTTTCAGCTATTTTTTTGAATGCGCCTTCCAGGCAGCTGTCACCGATGCTGATGTTTCGAATCCACATAGAGTGCATTTGATTTCATGTATCCGTTACTTTTTTTAAGGTAACTTTTCTTGAAAGAAGTGAATTTTGCATGTTCATTGGTTATGTGCACTTGGACTTTACGGGAAAGGGAGAGCATTGTTGTGTTAGGGCAGAGGGGGAGAAGACATGACATGATGGCCCCATGGAAACCCTGGAAACCGAATCAGCATCAGCCCCTCTGCAGGGGAGTGGGGAGGAGGTGCTCCAGTGTGAAAACCAAGATCACAGTCCGCTCATGTATGGCAGAAAACACCTGATTGAGTGCTTGACATTGCATATGAAGGCCGATCACTGCCTGAATACTGCCGTTTCCTCCCAGCGGGGCTGACGGAATCCTCTGAGAGTCAGCTAAAATGGGGACAGGCCACCCAGTCAGCCTGAGTATACAGACCGGAGCTTGCCAGCACTTTCGTGGGGCAGTCTGCCCTGGTTCACCGCCATTCCTCGGGAGCTGTCATTCCAGAGCCATCTGATAAGGTAATGGTCAGTGAGGTGTGGCCACAGGAGACACAAGAGGGGCACACGTTTATGGAGTCATTTCCTCAGCAGGCTCTGTCCCCAGTTTCTGCTTCTTCAGTATTCCAAGGCTGCTAATAACACCTTGTGCTTTTCATATTTGTTTTTCATTTGGTGTGTATGTATCTGTGTGTGTATGTGTGTGTGTGTGTGTGTGTGTGTGTGTGTGAGTGTGTGTAGCTATTTTGCTTCTTTTCCCTGGACAGTTTGGACATTTAGCCAGCGCTTCAAGTGGACAACGTGTCTGTCTGCTCCTCTTGCCTTACATTCTGTCCAGGACCAAACCTCCAAAACCTTAACTGCCCTCAGCCCTAAGCTGTGAGGCTTTGTGTCTGCAGCCCCGTAGCGTGCTGGGAGTCTTATTTAAACAAAAAAAACAATCTTTGTTGTTCTCTGCCTGAATCTTAGCCTCTCACCCACTCAAGGACTGGCTTGGGGCCTCAGGAAAAAATATAGCTCTCAGATGTCACCTTCCTGAGATTATTTTCCTGTCCAAGATGTTGGCCACTAAAGCCTTGGCTGTCTCTGATGGTTATATCATCAACGAGGTGTTTGTTGTTTTAGTTTTACCTCCTATTTGCTAGTTCTCAGCAGAAGTGTTGTTTTGTCACCGGCAGCTCCATCGTGGTTAGAAGTAGGATTCCCTAAATGAGCCACCTTGATCATTATGGTGGGTCAGTCTGGCTTAGTGACTAAGGGGACACAGTTTTGGGGTAGGCCTGTGGTTTACATTTCACTTACTGTGTTTGAGACACTTACCCACTGAAAACTCTCTCCCTTTTTTCTTTCATTGTTGACTCTATTACAGATGCACCCCATCACCTCACTTTACCTCCCTCCAACCTATCTGCCCCTCCTAGGCCTTCACCAAATGATTGTCTGTGTACTTGGGCTCTGCAGTTTTATCACCTGTAGTCAGAAAACCAGGCCTTTTTCATAAGATGTTTTATGAGGATTAATTGGAAAAAATATATATGTAAGTACCCTGTTTCCCCC
Source organism: Pipistrellus nathusii (assembly GCA_963693515.1). Taxonomy (NCBI): domain Eukaryota; kingdom Metazoa; phylum Chordata; class Mammalia; order Chiroptera; family Vespertilionidae; genus Pipistrellus; species Pipistrellus nathusii. The sequence continues at coordinate 2,393,044 of OY882860.1, read as the reverse complement.
AAAATAAGACAGTGTCTTATATTAATTTTTGCTCCCAAAGATGCGCCAGGTCTTATTTTCAGAGGATGTCTTATTTTTCCATGCGCTAGGTCTTATTTTTGGAGGATGTCTTATTTTCGGGGAAACACGGGTAATTTACTACAGCAAGCATGGTATAGTAAATTTAACAAATGTGATACAAGAATGTGAAATCTTATGAACTCTACAAGACTAACTAATGCATTTCTGAAATTAGAAATAACATAGTTTAGTCCCAATGGATTAATATTTACAATCTCATTTGAAGATGTTCCTCTTGAATATTGACTACATTTGAAAGACTTTCTGTGGTGTATATCTTCATTTTACAACAATAACAAGACTACCACCACTCAAGTTAAAAATAGACTATGTTCCTTCAAGTGCTGAGTATGCGGGCTCCTTATAAGTATTTTGTTGAGTTTTGCTGGCTTTGGGACTGCATATAATTGGAATGATGTTTATGCATTCCTTTGCAATTTGCTTTGTTCACTTACCATCCAGTCCCTGTGATTCATCCATGTTGATGTTTTGGAACTGCAGCTCCTTCATTTCCCTCACTTTTCCACGTAGTTAGACCACATTGCATATATGGTACCCGCCCATGTGTGTGTTCTGTATGTGGAAAGGGTATGTTTTCCGGCCTTTCACTTCGGCCTTCTTTTCTTGGGACTGTATTTGTGTGGGTTGAAGGTGAATTTCTCTAGAGCCCATGAGTATTGGTGTGTTAGGCACCTGTAAGCTCTACACATACCATTTCCAAAGGCATTTCTGGCTAAGCTGCTTGAGCTACAGGCAGATTATTTCAGAACACAGACCAGTTTGAGCGCTTCAGTGTGATGATGTCACAAGCAGGCTATTTCTTCCCTTCTCTCTGCTACAACCAATGAATGCTGAGACGTCAGTTTCCCTTGCTGTTTCCTGTGGACATGAGATTTCCCCCCGCCCCCCATTTTGTGCATCGATGGAGAAAACACTGTAGGTTTGGGGGTTCTAGCTTAATACATGGTTTTCTATTAGACTCCCCACTCTAGGGGAGTTCTGAGCTCGCTTTCCTGTGACAAGGTCAATGTCAAAGTCCTTGCTCCCAAGGTGAGTATGACTGAGTGCTTGCTTAGGCTCTGGTTTTCCTTTTTCACTTCATTTTGAGCCTTTACTGGATTAGATGTTCACTGCACATGGAGACATATACACACATATAGATAGATACATACATATATATATACACACATAAACACAAGTGCATAGATAGGTATGTACACACATAAATACAAGTGCATAGATAGATACAAACATACACACATAAACAATGCATAGATAGATGCATACACACAAGTGCATGTATAGATGGATATACATCCATACACACTAAAGTGCATAGATAGATAGATAGATAGATAAATGTACTTTTTCAGACAGAATCTATTCCAGAAAACTGATAGGAACAGAAGTAACTAAGGCATGCTTTACAGGAGATTTTAGGATTGTCCTTACGGCCTGGTGACCGGAAGGTCTCATGTCCGGGGTCTGCATCTGATGTTGCTGCTGTGGTCCAGGCTGCACAGCCAAGGGCGTGTGGTCATGGCAACAGGGTGCGACAGAGGCTTCTGCTTCCTCCTGAGCATGGCTGGCATGGAAGAACGGACAGCCGCTTGGTCCTCGCAAATCCATTTATTCCAAATAATAACGGGCTGCTCCCTACCCCCCCCCTTTTTTTTAAAGAAATTATTTTATTTATTTATTTATTTATTTTTAATATATTTTATTGATTTTGTACAGAGAGGAAAGGAGAGAAATAGAGAGTTAGAAATATCGATGAAAGAGAGTCATCGATTAGCTGCCTTTTGCACACCCCCTACTGGGGATATGCCAGCAACCAAGGTACATGCCCTTGATAGGAATCGAACCCGGGTCCTTCATCCCCAAGCCGACGCTCTATCCATTGAGCCAAACCAGTCTCAGCAAGCCAAACCAGTCTCGGCCCTACCACTTTTTTACCTTTCCCTGTCTCTGGCCTGATTTCCTTCCCAAGCCTGGTGCCCTCCTCCAACTCAGGGTGAATCCTGATGCTCTCTATCAGCTCATTGTGTGTGCTGTGCCTTTCTTCCTCCTTTGGACCCCTCCATCTACCTGTGTTGAGCCTGCAAGTACTTCCTTTCAATTGTTTTTGTGTCCCATGAGATAATATTAACAGAAGTGCTTAGTAGGTGTTTCTTTCTCTACTGTTACATGTGCCATTGGTAGTATGCATAGGGAAGCTGGCTGACAAAAACAGAGTACACACACACACACACACACACACACACACACACACACACGAATTTATTGTTCTCCTTGATGTAACACTCAACATTTCTATACACTTAATAAATTGTGACATTAATGTTTTAGGGAGTACCTATAAAAACTATATATTTGCTCCCCAGAATACTCACGTGCATAGCATCACTAAAGAGTTCACATGCTGCCTTACATGGTTCTCTCCTCTAGCCCCTCTATTTCCTCTGGAATTCCTAGCCTCTGTGGAGCCTCCTGGAGTTATTCCGAATAGTTCTAGTTTTTTCTTGTTTGTGTAGCCTTACTCTTTTAAAAGACCTCCGAATTCTGGAGGAATTTGCAAGGCTTATCTCTTGCTTCACTGACATTTTGCACAGTGCACCCCTTTGGCAGTTTCGAATGAAGCAGTCCAATGCTTAACTCAGCGTCAACTCTTCTCATTTATATTTTGTTTCTGGCCCTTTCTGTGGAATTTTTAAATAAATGTCTTGTGCAGTACTTGATAAAAAAAAAAAAAGTAAATTATTTTAGCTTTCAAAGTGAATTTTTGCAACTGTTGTGTTTTTCACAGCTGGTCATTTTTCTGTGGTTCCCGTCCTTATAAGTGAATGGAAATTGTCAACAGTAGATTTTGAGATGGACTGTGTTAGAGGATATGTGCGTGCCTGTCCGATAGAACATTTTACGTCCAAAACAGCTACGAGTTTGAATTCTTTCAGCTTTATGTCCAATATTTTTGCAACTAAAAACTATATATATATATATATATATAATGAGTATCTTGAAGAAATGGACTTAGAAATATGTACTCCTAGGATTGTAAAGCAAAAGTACAACAAAGCAAAAAACTAGATATCGATTTGATGGACGGTTTCCATATGCCACTCCTTTAAAAATAACTTTTGAAATGTCCTAACGGTTAGATTTTCCCACAAGTACCTCTTTCCACTCTCCTGGATGAATTGGCTGAACCCCAAAATGCCACATCTAGGAAGTCTTTCCAAAGGGAGACCTGTTACAGCTCATTTCTAAATAGAAATGGAAAAATGAGTCTCAATCATTTTAAACTTCAACAAGAAGTATAGTAGAGTCATAAGATGTAATTTTAGCTTTTCATTTGTGAATTTTTACAACCCAGTTGTGATGTTTGACTGTGTTGTTTATTTAAGGAAGTAAGATAGTTTTCATAACAACGAAAACTGCCCTTCTGGAGGGGGTTTGTTGGTGTTTTCAGAAAGTCGCCTGGTCGAATGGAAGGGACACCCTGGTACTGAGAATGTAGTAACAGTGGGTTGAAGGTGATGGTGTTGGCTCCAGACACTGGGCATGGATGGCTGTGGGAGGCGCTCCCAAGAACTGGGACGCCGGCTACAGGCATGAAGAACTACAGGCATGAAGAAGCCAGGCTCTGTCTAGGAGCGGCCCTGTCCTATGTGAGCACAGGAAGGGTTAGAGCTTGGACATCTGCAGAGACAGGAAGGGTTAGAGCTTGGACATCTGCAGAGACAGGAGATTGGCATCTTGCACAGGCATCCAGGCTGCTGTCTGAATGCAGCACAGGGCAGGGGGCGGGCGTCCTGAAATGGTTCAGGCTTCGTAGACACAGAGGATACCTGCTCATAACCAGGGTTGGCAGAGGAGGGCATTGTCTGGGGCACGTTACCCAGCGTGAGAAAAAGCAGTAAGTCCAACGTGGCGCCTCTTTGGGGAGCCAGTCACAAAGGTGGTGCCGTCCGGGTGGCATGGCCTGAGAGGGAGAGCCACGTTTCCTTCAGCGAGAGGGGTTCCCCGCCCTGGCCCCGGCTGCCAAGGCTGGAGGGGTGCGTGGGGCCCAGCCCCAGAGGGTCTGCTGTGATGGATGCTTGCTGCTGGGTCATCCGAAGATGCATTCGCTGCTGCAAAGGAAATTGGGCTGCTGGGGATTAGTGTTTCAGATCAGCACAGTAACTTAGGGGAAGAGGAATAAATCTGAATAAGAAAAACTCAGTCATCGACACCGGTTTGGCTCAGTGGATAGAGCGTTGGCCTAGGGACTGAAAGGTCCCAGGTTTGATTCTGGTCAAGGGCATGTACCTTGGTTGTGGGCACATCCCCAGTGGGGGGTGTGCAGAAGGCAGCTGATCGATGATTCTCTCTCATCCATGTTTCTAACTCTCTATCCCTCTTCCTTCCTCTCTGTAAAAATAATCAATTATATAAATATATATATATATATGTGTGTGTGTGTGTGTGTGTGTGTATATATATATATATATATATATATATATATATATATATATATATATTTTTTTTTTTTTTTTTTTTTTTTTTTTAAGAAAAACTTTGTCAAGCTTAGCACCACCCCTGGCTTCGGCAATTCTCATACAACCTGACTGTCCTATGTCCGCTCTTTATACCCTGGGAGTCTCTTCTCCTCATGGCAGCCAGGTCATGTTTTTCAAATTGTAAAGGAGACAGTACCGTCCCTCCATGTCAGCCCACCCGCCCGTGGCTCCTTCCCATGGCAGTTACACCAAAGCCCAGCCTCGCCTGCCTGGACTGTAGGGTGAGGAAGACCTGTCCCAGTCCAGCCGCGAGTGCCTCTGGCTCCATCCCACCACACGATGCCGCCCCCCACCTTTTGGGAAGAGCGCTCCCTCCTTTTCGGCCTGCCACATAAACACATTCTTTCCACAGAGCCCGGAATGTCCTCCAGACAAACATGGCTGGCTCCCTTTTTTTGGTGGAAGTCCTGGCTTCAGTACCAATTGTTATGTTTTCTTTTTTCCCTTCACCTTTTGTACCCAGTCCTTCCCCCTCTTCCCTGGCAGCTGGCTCGGCAGTGACAGGGTCTTCCAAAGCACTCATTTGCATAGATCTTTATGAATTAAGGACCAACAGACCAAACACAGCTAAGGGCAAACTGTGACATTTAGGAAGTACTCAGCTGTCATAGTAGAAGTAGGTGATACAGGTCATGCTCAGCACAGTGGTTGCTCTCTGAATGTGTATGTTGGTGTAGTTGGGGTGACAGCCTGTGTTTTAGGAATTGTGGGAACACTTGCCTAAGTTATTTACTTACAGAGCAGCCCTCTTTGGTACACAATGTCAGCAGGCCCCCTGTCAAGGCTCTATAGCTCCCTGTATGTTCACCCACCCCATCCCCATTGAGGTTTTTTTGTAACTCAAACCTACCTGAGTGGTAGGCAGAATAATGGTCCCTCAAAGTGTCCACATCCTGCTCCTGATTTTGAGAATGTGTTACCTTACATGGCAAAGGGGACTTTGCAGTCCGGCTGAGGATCCAGAGATGGAAAGATGATTATCCTAGATTAGTAGTCAGCAAACTTATTAGTCAACAGAGCCAAATATCAATGGTACAACAATTGAAATTTCTTTTGAGAGCCAAGTTTTTTAAACTTAAACTTCTTCTAACGTCACTTCTTCAACATAGACTCACCCAGGCTGTGGTATTTTGTGGAAGAGCCACACTCAAGGGGCCAAAGAGCCGCATGTGGCTTGCGAGCCACAGTTTGCCGACCACGGTCCTAGATTATCTGAGGGGGCTCAGTGTACCCACAGCTCTGAGAAGTGGAAGAAGGAACCAGGAGAGGAAGATTCAGAGTGATGTGTTGTGTTCCCTGGCCGGGTGGCTCAGTGGGTTGGAGCAGCACCCCCTGCACCAAAAGGCTGTGGGTTCGATTCCTGGTCAGGGCACATACCGAGGTTGTGGTTCAATCCCTGGCTGGGGTGCATAGGGAAGGCCACCTATCGATGTGTCTCTCTCACATAAATGTTTCTCTCTTCCCCCCTTCCTCTCTCTAAAAACAATAAGTATATTGTAAAAAAAGTAGAGTGATGTAGTATGAAAAGACTGCCCTGGCCGTTGCTGGCTTTGGAGGCAGTGAGGAGAAGAGCCAGGGATGGCGGCAGCTTCTAGAAGCTGGGAAAGGCCAATGGGCTTTATTTCCGGCCTTTGGAGAGGAAGGCAGCCCTGCCAGCACCTTGGTTCTCGCCCGGTCTGGGACCTCTCCCCTCCAGGTCTGCAAGTGAACATGTAAACACGCTGGCATTGTCATGCACAGCAGTCTGTGGCCATTTGCTCCAGCAGCAGCAGGGAACAGAGGGCCGTGACAACACGCAGAGACCTTACATGAAACACAGACATGTCAGGTCACCAGGGTTACAAGCATGTTGGCCTGGAAACCATAGCCGTTGTCACCGTACGAAGTCACTGTGATATGTTGACTGTATTTCCTGCAAATGTCATTACGTCCCCGATTTATTTCTTTTCCTTTACAACTGGGAGTGTGTGCATCTGGTTCCCGTTCACCTTCTCATCCAGCCCCCCGCGACCCTGCCCTCTGGCAGCCGCTGTGTGTCTCTGGGTGCTTGAGGCTGTGTCTGTTTGGTTCCGCTTGCTCACTCATTGTTTGGTTTGTTTGCCAGGTTCCGCGTGGAAGCGAGATCACACAGTATTTGTCTTCTGTGTCTGGCTCACTTCACTTTCCCCCATGCCCGCTGGGCCCAGCCATGTTGGCACATATGACTCGAATCATGCTGGGCACCTGAAACGCATGTAATATTGTGTGTCCCCCCTACTTTTTTAAAAAGAGCGAAACAGAAAACCCTAGCAGTTTTCCAGTCTGCGCACGGGGGGGTGAAGCTCGGAAGGAATTGGGGGTTGGGAAAGCAGAGCTGGTTTGCGTTCTGTCTCATGGCTCTGTTTGATCGCCGCCGCTGCTGACTCTGGGCTTTAAGCTCAGCCTCTGCAACGCAGGGACAAGGGATGGTCTTGCTTCTCCCGGGGTCTGTGGGAGGAGTCAATTGTGATAACCTGGGCAGAAGTCCTCTCCAGGCCATGAAATAGGGCCTGCAGCCTCCGTTGGCTTGGTTAGCCAATGGCCTTGCCAACGATTTCACCCCAGAAACCCCAAACTCAAAAGTCAGAGGCAGGCCACATCATTCTAGTCCGTTTATAGATCTCAGCATTTCTGAGTCACGTGAGCTAGTCTGTGTGTACAATGCGGAAGCCACCATCCTGTGGGACAGGTTGGCATGCCATTGTTCTCTGTCTGTCTGTCCTGCACTTGAAATTGCGTCTTTCTGCCCCTTGCTCTGCGATGCTCTGGGCCACTCAGGGAGGCGGGAACACAGCCCTGCGGTGGCCGTGAGGACTCAGCGCTGCGCCCTCTGCTCCTGAGAAGTCCTGGAACCCGTTCTGGTTCTGGCTCTTCCTGAACTCTGCTGAGCAGTGTCTTCCTTCGCATCTGTCTGGGCAAGGAGGCTTCGGGCCCAGAGAAAACACGCCCCCTTCGATGGAAGGTCTTCAGCCCTGACGGTCAGGCGAGCCGCCTGCGGGGCAGCTGGGCAGCCCTGGTCCGGGCCCTGGAGTCACTGGGAGGAACCCCCGCTGGTCAGTCCCAGAAGGTGTGGGTGCCGCTTCTCTTCTGAACCCTGAGGGTCAAGCCCGGGGCTCAGCTCTCCCCTGCGGCTGTGCAGCACTGACACCGCTGCTCTCCCCTGCCCTCCCAGACACCCCGCACACAAGCAGAACAAGCTATGGGCTGTTGGGTGTCGAGACAGCACCCCCATCCTACAGCCCATCACTGCTCCACAGCTGCCCGCTGTCACCAGCTCCCTGGGCAGGGCAGGCCAGGGCACATCCGAGTCTCTCTGCTGATGGTATTGTTCCCATTTTATGGTGAAAGCCACTGAGGCAGAATGCAGTGAGGTGAGCGCCGGGAGAGTAGGCGTCCCAGTACAGAGCCTGGTAAGCTCCCTGGGGGTCAGGCCTTGGGCCTTCGGGAGCCTGCTTTCCCTACAAGCTCCCTGTGCCTAGTCCTGTGTTCCGGTGAAGGAGATATTCGCCACCTCCGCAGCTACCTAAGAGCTATTTTTGAAAGACAGATGGTCTTCTCTTCTGTAAATCTGCTCTTACGCACATGACCCTGTGACGTGACCCACCACAATACCGGGCCCATGCAGACTGGTCTGGGCAGTCTCAGCACAGCCCGCCATGCCCAGGGGTAGCTCTAGCTCAACGGCTGCTTCTCTTCTTGCTCACCAACAACTCTATCCTTCTTGCGCATCTTTGTCCTTCTTTTGTGTCACAAAACTCTTGGGATATCGACGCTGAAGTTGCTCTTGCAGGCCTCACCTTTGACCCTAAAAGTAGTGTTGTCTTGCTGCCATTTGTCCTCGCAGGCCCGTTGCTCTGCCTCGCGTGGGGACCCCACGTTGTAAAGAGAAAGAAGAACTACTTTTTCACTTAGAAAATGCGGTATTTCTTTCGTCTTAAATTATGTATATGCCGCCCTGGTTCTCCATGTGTGATCAACTCTTTATGTTCCAGCTCAAAGCCTCCTTCATCCCAGATTCACCCATTCACAGGAAAGCTGTAAAGCAGAGGCTGGGATTGGACAGTTTAACTCACTAAAATAGTCACATAACCAGTGACTTTATGGCCACACAGAGCCAGTGAATCCACAGCAATGCATTTTCAAGATCAATATTTAACGTAGAGTGGTTTTTCTTTCTTCGGGTGGGGTGCTTATTACATGTATGTTTTATTGATGCCCTATGCATGGAAAGTATTGTCATGATGACAAATATTTTTTATATGTAATAAAGGTTTCTTGAAACTGTGGCTATCTCTTCCTTTCTGGAGGTGACCGGCATTTTGGGAACTCTACATTGCGAGAAGCCTTTGTGGCTTTGCTAGTGGGTGTTGTGTAGAGATTTGGGCCAGAGGTCAGAAGTAGCGTTTGCTCCACATTCACACTGTTGAGGTCCGGGGAAGAGGTCAGAAAGGTGAGTTACTTAGCTTGCAGAGTAAATGTTTGAAAATCACCGAATAGCATACACTATCAACTGCCTACACACATTTGCCATTTGTGTGAATAAAACAGTAGAAAGATAAGTGTAAGGTAACGTTCCATGCTGCTGGAAGATTTTTCAGCTACATATGATTTATATGATGTATATATTATTTACATATTATATCATATCATATCTATTGTTTTATATATTACCTTATAATATATAATTACAAAGAATAGTTATTATGAAGCACATTAAACATAATAAAACTGAGACTCAGAATGATTCTTCATAATCATTCCTTACAAATTCTATATACTATTATATATAAATAATATAGTATATAAAATTTGTATTAACTCCAGAGTGGTTCACGATACACCCAATTTCTAGTCTAGTCTATTGTCATTATAAGATTTTTAATCATTTATCCTTATTTTACTATTCTGTTGTATAATTTTTATTGGATATCATTTCAATTTTTAGGGCATATCAATACTGCATATATATTTATTACAGATTTTCAATAAATATTTTCATCATTTGTGTTTTGTTGGATGAAAATTAATACTTTGCCAACCAATTCTGACTGCTCTGCCCTCCGCCCTTGGGTTCAGGTGTGCTTCCAGGGACAGGAAGGAGAATGGGCCAAGCTCAGCAGGGGGCTGAGTCCATGGCCCGTGTCCACCTGACTTCCCTCTGGATCTGATCTTACTCTTCTCCCTTCCCGGGCGGCCGTCCTTATTGAGCAAATCCAGCCTGAATACTTGACTCTCTTCCCTTCAGCCTGCACCCTCGGGGCTCCCTCCTGCGGTGAGCAGACCCTGGTCTTTTGATAGCAGCATCATTCCCATCCACCTGCCATGTCCAGTCCCTGGCCCAGTTCTCGCCAAATATTATGGGAATAAATTTAATTTTTGGCCTGTTAGCATCTTTATGGACAAGGTATATATTACCAATCATAGAAGGATTTGAACAGACTTAAGATTAGAGTTGTTTTTAGAGTTTGGCAACGTAAGAACTAGTGCCAACCAAATGCATGATTGTGGGTATGGGACCCGTTTGAGCATTTTCATCTTCAGAACAGCCCTGAGCAGTTATTACGAAGCACATTTAAGAATAACAAAATTCAGAATGATTCTTCATAATTATTTGAAGATAAATCACAAAGCAAGTAGAGCCCTAGCTGGTTTGGCTCAGTGGATAGAGCCTGTGGACCGAAGGTCCCGGGTTTGATTCCCGTCAAGGGCACGAACCCTGATTACAGACTCCTCCCTGGCCCTGATCTGGGCAGGGCTTATGCAGAAGCAACCAATCGATGTGTTTCTCTCACATCAATGTTTTTCTCTGACTTTCCCTCTCTCTTCCACTCTCCCTAATGTATCCTCAGGTGAAGATTAACGAACGAGAGGGGGAGAAAGAAAATATTCTCAGGTGAAGATTAACAAAGAAATAAACAAAACTAAGTGAAGCTAGATTTGAACCAAGGTCTTTCTGATCCCAAACTTATGATCTTACCTTAAGCCACGCACTTAGAGTAGATGGAGGAAGAGAAGAAAACAGAGGAACCTTAACTGAACCAGAGAATCGGTTTGCTGCTCCATGTATAGCTTTTCTTCGTGGACATGGACACAAGCCCAGAAAAACCATTGTGGTCTCCGCAGTTCACCTGTTCCTAAGTAGAGACTGGGAACAATCAGAATCATTTTTCCTAATAAACAGCACAACCTGTAACAGCTGCACCAGAGATTTCTATTTAAACTCTGCATGGTGTTTCCGGTAAAGGTCACACTTTATATTTATGATGATTCACCAACATAATGTTTCGGGGTGTATGGGACACTGTGTACCTTCTTAGGAGTTAGAGGTGTAAGGCAGTGGTTGGCACACTGCACTGGCAGTTGACTCATCAGTTGACTAATGAGTTTGCCGACCACTGCCTTAGGGAAAAACACTTAAAAACATTTTAATAATGAACTAATGTCTTTAACCTGAAGTCAAAACTTCTGGGTAAAGGTAATGCCTTCCTGCAGTGGTCAGCAAACTCAGTCAAAGGAGCAGCAAACTGCAGCTCACAGTTTGCCGACCACTGGTCTAAGGCATGACATAGGCAGCGTAATCCAGTTGCCACTTGACAGTTTCTCAATGGCTGCCAATGATCCTAAAGGCGACCATACTGAGAAATAAAGCCCCCAGGAGACGCTGGCCTGGCCTCCTCAGGTTCAATGTGCCTACAGAGTGTCCCGGAACACTTTGCATCAACTCTGAGTGTCCAGCTGCCATAGACCTGGGCACTCCAGTGATTTATACAAACCAAGTCACTTCTCCTACAGTAAAATCAACTGCAATTAGCTTAAGCTTTTCTGTGTGTGTGTGTGTGTGTGTGTGTGTGTGTGTGTGTGTTTACATTGAGGATGTTTCCATGCAGCAATGTTAGATTTTTAAGTCCAATAAATGCAATCTTCCCTGTGTTCTGGAACTTTCCAGTTTCTATAAGATGATGGTTTTATGGAAAGATGTACTATCCAAATGGAGCATTCGGTTTAAAAATGAGTAGATAGATTCTTCCATGGGTACAAATTAGCCAACACAGGAGATATTGGTCAGTGACATTGATGCATTAAAAAGTAAAGGTATCCCAGCCATGTGATTCAGTGGTGGAGTGTCGAACTATGAGCCAGGAGGTCACAGTTTGATTCCCTGTCAAATGCCTGGTTGTGGGCTGGATCCTCAGTTGGGGGCATGCAGGAGTCAGCCAATTAATGATTCTCATCATTGATGTTTCTTTCTCTCCCTCTCCTTTCTTGCCTGAAATCAATCCTACATAATAAAAGGCTAATATGCAAATAAACCAGACAGCTAAATAACTAGTTGCTGTGATGCACACTGACCATCAGGCAGCAGATGCTCAATGCAGGAGCTGCCCCTTGGTGGTCAGTTCACTCCCACAGGGGGAGCACCGCTCAGCCAGCAGCTAGGATCATGGCTGACAATGGCAGGAGCCTCTCCCGCTCTGCGGCAGCGCTAAGGCTGTCTGACTGCCAGCTTAGGCCCATGTCAGTTGGATATCCCCCGAGGGCTCCAAGACTGTGAGAGGGCACAGGCCAGGCTAAGGGACACCCCCTCACCTCCAGTCCATAAATTTCATGCACCGGGCCTCTATTAAAAATATATTTTAAGTAAAGAATGTAAAGCTAAATATCTACTCTTTACCTTCCTTTTTTTTGTATCTGTCACTCAAATTTAGAGAATTCTCTTTGACCTTGTTAATTAATGGACCAATAACTTTAAACTGCAAACATGTGTTGAATGTCTGCTATTGACTCCTACATCGTTGAGTTTTTCATTTAAATCAATCAGTGTTAATTGAGGTCCTACTATATATATATATATATATATATATATATATATAGTATTATTTAAGGTGAAAAAAAAATTTACCTGAACTTTGGACAAATGTGAAGTTCTTGCTTTTGCTCAAGACATTTTGGAAATATCTACTTCTGAAAATGTCTCCATGGTCTGTAGCAGTTTCTTCTTCCGAATTTTCCAAGGGATGCCAAATATTTTAACAGCCAGAGTCCGTTGGAGCCAAGTCTGGTAAATATTTTGAGGATTCCAATTATTAGAGAAGGCTGGACTTAATTAAAGTGTCTACGTAGCCACAAAATGATCATTTTTGTGTGTTCTTGTGAAAACAGTTTCAGATCCATGGTTCTGACATGTTCCTGGCTCTGTGCTCAGCCTGAGGACAGTGCCCCCAAACAACTTCCCAGCAGAATCATGGCTGCTGGCTGGGGGCTCGCATATATTGTTCTGCCTAAAATGAGTAGCCTTGAGGGCCAGCCTCACTGTCCGCAGACCATGAACAAATGATGTGGGCTACACATCAGTGTGGAAACGACCAAGTCACCCCATCATTTACCTGGTTTTTACCAGACTCTCGTGTCCGAAGCGTTTTGGTACATTGATCCACAGCATGGCTTTACGTTTTTGAAAATGTGACTTCAGCCAAAACCAGTTTGGCTCAGTGCATAGAGTGTCAGCCTGTGGACTGAAAGGTCCCAGGTTCGATTCCGGTCAGGGGCATATACCATGGTTGTGGACGTGTCCCCAGTAGGGGTGTGCAGGAGGCAGCTGATCAATGATATTTCTAACTATCCTTCTCTCTTCCTCTCTGTAAAAAAATCAATAATATATATATATATATATTATTTTTTAACATATTTTATTGATTTTTTTGCCCCCCTCCCTCTCTCGCATACATACCCTCCCTCCCCAGAGTTTTATGTCCATTGGTTGTACTTATATGCATGTATATATTTTTAAAAGAAAAACAATGTGACTGCATCCACATGCAGAGGCCCTATGGCCCAGAGCTGACTTCTTGCAGTCCTCCCAGTCCGTCACCTGCCCATCGAGTTACGGAAATCACAAAACATCACCTCATGTTAGCCTGGCACCTGGATTCAAAAGCTTCAGCCTGTTACTCTGTCTCATCTTCCCTCTTAGAAGATTTCAGACCCTCCCTCATGGCTCTAAGCTGTACTTCCTTCCCACCTGTTGCCTGGGTGCAGCATTGGATTCTGTCACGTGGCCGTTAGAAGACTTCTGTTCAGCTTCTCGTCCTCATAACCGATAAGCCTTTCATCAGCAACTAAAGAAGGTAGAGCGGCCGGGACCGGTTTGGCTCAGCGGATAGAGCATCGCCCTGTGGACTGAAAGGGCCTGGGTTCGATTCCGGTCGAGGGCATGTGCCTTGGTTGCGGGCATATCCCCAGTAGCGGGTGTGCAAGAGGCAGCTGATCGATGATTCTCTCTCATCGATGTTTCTAACTCTCTTTCCCTCTCTTTTCCTCTCTGTGAAAAATCAATAAAATATATTTTTAAAAAATAAAAAGAAGGTAGAGTAATCTCTGAACATTTGCCAAACATAGTCTACTCATTTTCTGTTCTCCTTGTCTGCAGCTTATGAAAATATATAAAGAGATTTTAAACTAAATTTTGCAAGTATGTATCACGGGGACCATGGGTTATTAAGAAATAACTTACTATAAAATGAATTATGAACAATTGCTGTGATTTTCCAAGGAAAGTTTTATTGGATAAAAAGCAGAATTATCCTTTAAAAGTTTTATAGTTAGACTATTTTTTTAATGATTCTATTCAGAACACTTTTATATTGTTTTGGAGACTCTTTTATCAAGTAAAGAAACATATATTTTCCTTCTTAGATAATTTTTAATTCTGAGCATTACATTATATGAACACTAAACGACAAGTTATTTTTAGAAACATTGAATGAAGGCTGTATTAATTTATCTGTTTTATCTGAAAACATTTCATACATATTTAACATTCTGACATTAAATTAACAAAAATATAATATTTTTAGAATATTTTTAAACTAACATCTTTATAATCACTCCTTTAACAAAACATATTTCTGAATTTCATGATAGTTTACATTTCTTCTTTAATGTTGCTTTACATTTTATTTTAGGTTGTTTATTAGCTAATCTGAGTAAATGGGGGGTCTGTTAATACCCCCACTCATGTTTGTAAGTTGTGCCTGTTTTGTATAACCATTTAAAATTCAGACACTGATACATCAGATATTTTGTTTAAGGATAGTGTTTTTTAAAAAATAATTACTATTCATTTAACTAGGATTCTTACATTTAAATGCATCCTTGAAAATAAAATGGGTTGTGCTTCACCGCTAGCCGACTGGTAAATATTTAGTCTGTAGTTTCTGTCTTTCTGTGTTTAACAAAGAATTGTTTCTAATTTGGTGACCAGTACCCTATTTAGAAATGTGAAAAATATTTCTATATTTTCAATAGAAATATGAAATGCTTAATTTTTTTTTAAAAAAAGAAACATTTTAAAAATCACAAGAGATATTCTCACTGACATGAATATAGAGTGTTTCATTCCTCATATGTGTACAAACTTAACTTTAGAGACACAGAGAGAGGACCAGTGGTTAACTAGAGGACTAGAGGGGAGAGGCTCGGGGGCCTGGCTGGAGAAGGGGAAGGGAAAAGAAGCCCAAACTGGCAGTTAGCAAATAGTCCTGAGGATGTGAAGTACAGCACAGGGAACATAGTAATATTGTAATGATTATGTGTGGTGCCAGGTGGGTCCTAGAATTATTGGAGAGAATTCCTTCATACTTTATGTAAGCATCTACCCATTAGGCTGCACACCTGAAACCAATGCAAAATAATATTGAAAGTAAACTGTAATTGAGAAATAAAAGTAATAATAAATGCATGCTTTCTTTGGAGCCTCAGAGAAGACATTTCTTGCCTATGAAGTATGCATTATGGACACCAGGATTTATACTGAATTCGGTGCATACATCATCTCTTAGAAACATCACAGGAAGGTGTGAGGCAGGTGCGTTCCTTATACCTTCTTTATAGGAGAATCAGCTGCAACACAAAGAGAGTAAGTAATGTGCATGCTGAGTTGTGTCCTTGGAGGCCAGATCTAAAAACTACACTCTGGCCTTCCACTAGGATATTGAGTGCATAGCCAGTGAGGAGTTATGAAACATTACAAATCAAGAGAAAGCAGCACACGGTGTGGTCCCCAAACAGTGAAATATGGGTGAACCTTACCAAGTAATGACGTCCAAAGCCATCATCGTCCAAAGCATGCAGCCTTTTAATTTTGTTTGAGTGATGTAGGTGCAAATTGTTCCCGAATTTTCCTTCTTATTCAAGAAATAATGTTCAGACCTAGAGTCCTTACAGAAGTCTCTGCTTACTAATATTAAGGCACGAGTTTCCATGGAGATGGACGATGGTCCAAGGTGGAGCTGATGCCTTTTTTTCTGGCAGGAAAGCATGGGCATGAATCCATATTTGAATGAGCAGGTGCATCTATCTCATTTGAGGCCAATTCGTTTCCAAAGCCTTTGCTATTTCAGACATTGTAGGGGGCTATTTCAGTGAGTCTGTTTCCCTAAGATAGATTTCAGAAGATTACAAGGAAGAATTGTATGTACCTCATTGAGACAATTGCTGGTCCTTTCCAGCAGTGATGCTGAGCATGTGGCCAATGGCAGGCACCTGTCTGCAGCCGTGAGCACGATGCTGCGTGGCCAGTGTCCCCTCACAGAGGCGCGTCAGCGTTGGGTCCTCTAAGATTACACCTGGCGGTGTCCGGCTCAGAGTGTCACTGTTCAGTAGAACATCCTTCGATGTGACGTGTCACAATCTCTTGCTCCTTGGAACTCTTCCTATGAACCAAACTGGGCAGAGAATGTAAAGGCAAAGATAAGCATTTATCTCATCTCTGGGAAGATTGGCCCTGAGAGCCTCTGTCCAGAACCTCTAGTGCTGAAAAGAGACAAGGTGGTGGTGTCTGTCTACTGGGATGTTGTTTCTTTCCCCTTTTTTCCCCCCTGTTGTGACATGTAAAAATTAGAACCGGGTCAACTATGAGTTAGAAGACTATCTTTTTACCTACGGAAATGGGCAAAGGTTATTCTAAACTGTCAAACTTTAAATTGTTGAAATAAAAACATACACAAACACTGTAAGACTACAAAGCCATCTTATGTTACATATAAGGGAGGTACCGGATGGTATGTATTCTGCACCATTAAATATGGGCAAAAGTGCTGCCTAAAGAAAGTCTGGGCAGCATCTGGAGGAAAGAAAAGCAGGGAGATGTTTTCATTTGTACCTGAGAGAGCGTGACTATGTCATTTGTAATGAATATGTATCTATGCATTCAGGCAAAACATATTCATTCTAAATGCTTTCTTTTCAAATGCTTTTGCTTTTTGGTTCCTCCCATTTGGCTTTCACAATTTTTATGAGATTTTTATAGTCTACAGATTCCTTTCATGCAGTTTTCCCAAAAGCAGTTAGCTAATGCTGCCTTCACATGAGGCTTTGATAACCCATAAAAGTAGTTGATTTTAGTCTGAACAAATGTAAACATTATGTTTGTTTTAGAAATTCTTGTGTACAGCCCTCAAGCTTGTTTACAGTCTCCGTGTCCTCACAGAGCAGTCTCTCCATTGACTCATGATGATGGAAGCTGCCACTTCCTAAAAGAGGATAATCAAGGGCCTCACAATGAATTTCAACATATGGCTTAGATGACCAAAGAAAATTCAAGCTGAAATGACTGTGTAAACATGGCCTCCAACAAGGGGAACCATTTTGATCGATGAGAAGAGGAATGAAGTCATTAGGAGAGAGAGAGAGAGAGAGAGAGAGAGAGAGAGAGAGAGAGAGAGAGAGAGAGAGATTGCTAGTATCTGAGTGGTAAACACACAGTGCAATTTATAGAGATGTATTCTAGAAATACACAATTGAAATGTATGTACTTTTATTAAACAGTTTATTGGGGAATCAATTATTTTTTAAATCCTCACCTAAGGATATTTTTCCATTGATTTTTAGGGAGAGAGGAAGACAGAGAAATATTATCAGTTGGTTGCCTCTTACAAGGGCCCCCACCAGGGTCTAGGCCAGGGAGAAGCCTGCAGTCAAGTACATGCCCTTTTCTACTATTGACTTCACCTAGTTAATGAGTTTCAATGTTAATGTGATGAAATAGCCAGTTAAAATGCTAATATTATACTGTCTCTTAGAATGCTTTTTTTTTTTTTTAAGAAAATTGTGTTTATTTTCTTATTTTTTGATTCAGACTAAACAGGGAACAGCTTCCTAAATGAAACCTTAGTCATCTTAAGAAAACAAGCACATCATGATCAATAGTTACTTTTGGGCAATTTTAAGCAAATTTGAATAGAATTACGTGTAAATTTTTTCTCTCGTGTTTCTCTTTGGTTTTAGGAAAGTGTTCTTTCTAGAATTATTCCATGACATGGAAAATGACAGGATACTGCGGCGACCCCTTCTGCACCTACCTAATCCCTTCACTCTTAGCGGGGCCTGATCTGCCATAGAACAGCAGGCAGAAGGCAACAACATGGGCCTGTGGGGAGTGAAGCCAAGTGTCAGTACCTTAGTGTGTACAGTGCCTGAGTGATAGAAAAAGAAAACCAGGGGAGGTGCTAAAATAGAGCCCAAGGCTGTGGTTCTCAGGGTGGAGTGGCAGGAAAGCTGCAGGAAGTCTGGGGCGTTTCCATGGGAACTTTGCCACCCTGTGTTGTGCAGGACAATATAATTCCCCCAGAGGGCTTACAGCCTCAGAGACCTAGGTTCTATGAGTGCCGGCGGGATGCTATGGGGCTAGAGCCTCATCCTGTGAAGCTACTGAGCAGATTCCATGGGAAAGTGGCACCGTTTAGCGAGTGTCCCCCAAGGACCCTCCGTCCTGAGAGAGTCAGAGGCTCCCCTGAAGATAGAATGTGAAGGTGATGCTGGGAATCAGGGCGGAGATAGCAAAGGCTTCAACCAGGTTAGCATGGACCTGGAGGAAATGGTGTATTTTTGAGGCAGGATTCTTAGCACGTGCTGATGGATTTTCTTACGAACAAGGGGAAAGGAGATGAGAGATGGACTTCCCAGAGCCTTGGTTAATGAAGCAGGAAGAGCTGAGGAGGCCGTGGATCTGGAGAGGAAATCCAGGAATATCAGTTCGGATGTGTTGGACTGGGACCTTGAGGACTAGCGCCAGCTCCTTGGAGGAGAAGGTGGCCTGGGTGTCCGAGTTGGAGTGTTGAGTCCTCAGCTGCAGACCCTCCCTGCAGAGATGGACTGGATGGAGGTCCCTGGAAGGGGCATACGGAGGGTGTTAGGGGAATGACTTCTGGGCACTGAGAACTCAGACACTGAGGATTCTGAACGAGGGAAGTCAGCAAAGGTTACTGGGGACATAGCCACTCCAGAGAAGGAAAAGCAGAAAGTGTGGTGTTGGGGACAAAGAGCGCCTGGCTTGGATGCAGTGACAGGAAGGTGGTTGCAGGACAGAAGGAAGGTGGTGGGGCAAAGAATAGCTTCCAGGGGAGTTGTGGGGTCTGGTTCTCCTGGGATAGTGGACACAAAGGAGCTGGAGTTTAGACAAGTGACTGGGATGTGAGGAACAGGGCAGATACAGAGTGCGCTCCAGAACCACGAAGCTGTGAAGGGGCAGAGATGGTGGAGCTCAGGAGGGGTGAAGGCTCAGATGTTTGTATTTTCTAATTTGAGAAAACAGCCTGTCTGTCTACTAATGTGAAGACTAAAACTGGGGCAGGGAGAGAGACAGAACGAATAAGGTAAAAGAGCCCAGCTGATGAGGCTCAGTAGTTGAGTGTTGACCTATGAACCAGGAGGTCACAGTTCTAATCCTGGTCAGGGCACATGCTAAGGTTGTGGGCTCCATCTCTAGTGTGGGGCATGCAAGAGGCAGCTGATCAATGATTCTCTCTCATCACTGATGTCTCTATCTCTCTCTTGCTCTCCCTTCCTCTGTGAATTCAATAAAAATATAGTTTTAAAAAGGAATAAGGTAAAGAATTAGTGAGTTGCTCTACACACAACAGAAAGGACACAGCCCCTATGGAGTTTCCAGCTTTGGAGAGGATGAGGGGAAGTCTTTTACCAGTTCTCCCTGAGGGAGGAAGACTGGAGAGAGTGTGTGTGTGAGTGAGTTGCCCTTCAACATCTTCTATTTTCTTCATGGCAAATGAGTCAGGATTGTCCAACGACTGCAGAGATGGGAGGATGGAGATGATGTGAAATCAGCAAGGGAATGTATTGGCATAGAGTAAATGAACCAGCAGCGAGCAACGTTAAAGAAAAATAATCCTGATATTTGTTACAATGCCAAAGGAGGTCTGTCCTTTGGGACTTTGTCCGGTTGAGCAGAGTTGTTCCTAAAGTAAACAGTTAGGGGTCTAGGGTCAGTGGTTTGATGAGAGTGGGGCTGTGCTTTCCGAAAAGCTAGTAAGCAATTCTGCTCCAAGAAACACTTTCCCATTTCCTTAGTGGTAGGTTAGATATGGCGATAACCTTCCATCCTTCTCTAGTTGACTTGTTTACTGAGTGTATATCCTCCGGGATACTCCAACCATTCAACACACACACACACACACACACACACACACACACACACACACACACGCAGCCCTTCCAGAGTGCAATTGTATTCCACAATCATATACAGTCAGTACATGAATTTAAAATAAAAGCACTTATAGGACTTATGCTTTTGCTAACTTTGAAGTAAATTTTTAAATAGGTTTTAATGATAAAGGGGAAGTTTAGAGCTCAAGGGCTAGTAAAAATACAAACTGGAATTTTTGTGTTTCAGACAACAGTGCTTCTGGTTAAATAACTTAACTTTGTTTTTTACTCAACATTGTTTCATGGCAACAAATTCCAATTCCACTTCTTGCCCCTTTAGCACATAATCTGGAATCTTTTAGACACAGAAGCGCAAAAGCAACAGGTGCCTCTGGAATTAATTACATAACGCAAAACAGGTATGCCTTAAAACTCACACATCCCATGGAAAGAACAGCTGTAAGAATCTTATAACTAATATTCTCCATCCTCAAAATTTATAATAATAATCTATGATAATAAAAGCTTAATATAATAATTAGACCAGACAGCTGAACAACCTTTAGGACTTCTTTCCATACGACCTTCCGGACAAAGTCAGGGTGGAAAGGGCCAAACCCCTTGCACAAATTTCGTGCATTGGGCCTCTGATAAGTTTATACAATTTCTAGCCTGTAAACCCAATGAGAGGCGAGACCTTGTTTACAACCAGCATGCCTAGGAGAGTCTGACATGTAGGAATTCTTCAATAAGTATTGTAAAGTCATACAAATGTCCCTCCTTTGCTATTTATTTAAATTATCAGAGACAGGTGATTTCTCAGTGTACCAGCATTCTTCCTACATGTTTCACAAATATCTTATTAACACATAGTAGCTTTATAAGATACATTTTATTATTTACATTTTATAAATGAGGAACCATAGGCTTTAGGTTGTATTAATCTCATTATCTATACTTGTTAAAAATTTAGCATAAAAACATCTCTGGGCTACTTGCATACCTTATTTCAAAGTAGCTCATGTAATTGTTACAGCAGTCTTCAAATTTCTTTTTTTCTTTTTAAAAAATATTTTTTATTGATTTCAGAGAGGAAGGGAAGGAGATAGAGACAGAAACATCAATGATGAGAGAGAATAATTGATCGCCTGCCTTCTGCACACCCCCTCCTGGGGATAAAGCCCACAACCTGGGCATGTGCTCTAAATGGAATCGAACTAAGGACCCTTCAGTCCGCAGGCCGATGTTCTATCCACTGAGTCAAACCAGCTAGGGCACAGTCTTCATGTTTCATATGGAGACATGATCTTCGAAGGTCACACTCAGAGCAAGTGGAGAAGCTGAGATTAAAATACCCAATCTCATGCTCTTAGCATTGTGTTGTACCGTGCATATGTGACCCTCCAAAACATGATCTCCGCTGGAAAACTCAGAGTTCAGCTAATCATTTATCAGCAACATATCTCTGTGTATTCACTGTGTGATTTTAAGTAACATGTACATATTATAGGCTAAAATGAGGTTTTAGGAGAATAATAAGATCTAACATTGAAGTATGCAATGAGAATTGAACCTTTTATGTAGTTTAGTGAATATCCCTTAACATAATTATTGTCCATGTGTTTACTGCTATTACCACACTTGAGTGCCTAATAGATGCAGACTTACATTACTTAATGTCATTGGGAACCTCAAATGTGTTGACAAAACCATTGTTGACATTACTCTTAGAAGAAGAAGGAAATGAAATTGCAATTAATTTTTGTCCATCAGTGATAAAATTTGGGGCATCAGAGGTATACACTAAATAATATACTTAACCTCAAGATTAATTATTAAGCAGTTTTGAAATGAATATGTAAAAGTTGTGTTTGAAATTAGTTGAATCTTCAGCAAAACAACCACAAGCAATGAAAGGAAAACCGTTCTGAAGCATTTCCAATTTACTTACCTGGGAAGCCTGTGCCTAAACTCCATTCTCTTCTTGTCAGAAAGTGAAGAAACTCTGTTGAGAAAATGCCTGTGTAAAGAGACACACACTGGGTTACCCTGGCCTCAAAATAAGTCTCCCTAAGAGCGAAAGTCCAGCGGCTGGTGTCTTCCGCCCATTCGTTCTCACATCCGTGTCTCTAGGGATTTTACAAGGTGAAATCCCTGCACAGTTGGCACCGTTGACTTGTTCTCAAGAGTCTATGGAGTGACAGGCCTGCCCTCACTCAGCTCAGGGCCCCTCAGTGCGGTTCTATGGACACGGGGGCCTGGGGCACGCTGGCTTCCTAGGGGACCCCTGAGCACAAGCAGCTTCCTTGGTCCACACGCTGGTGCTGCAGCATTACCCCACGGTGTGGAAGCAGACATGTCAGCAGACATGGCCCAATGCCCTGGGGGTCAGGGCGGGGCTGGGAGGGCAGTCATGCCTGGAGAGCAGCTGAGAGAAGCACTGGAATACTGGAGTAATCCGTTTTGGTTCCCTGGCATTTCCTTCGTAGGCAGTAAATATACTTGTTATTCTTGGCTTCCCCTACCTGGGGCTGTTTTAGCAATTATGTCTGGGGGGAAAGTGAGAATTAATATTGCTGAGATCATTTTGCCCTTCCGCAAGGAACGGAAGTCAATGCCATAGACAAACAAGAGGCAGGTGAGCGGCTGTCAGCGTCCGGGGACAGAAGTCAGTGTGTATACAGAATCCCATTGTCTGCTGCATAGATTAGGCAGATGTGACCAGGTATCTACTTCAGCATTAAATTAGAAACTTCTCTAAAATGATAATGTAATTGAAAATGAATATTTAAAATATTTTCTAAGAGTCTACTTAACTCAGACTTGGATGAAACAAGTTTTATTTATTTTTTTAGTTAATTCATACATGTGACAAACTAAAAGCATTACTTTTATTTTTATTTATTTTTTATAAATATATTTTATTGACTTTTACAGAAAGGGATAGAAACATTGATGAGAGAGAAACATCCATCAGCTGCCTCCTGTACCCCCCACCCCATGTGACTGCAACCAAGGCACATGCCCGTGACCAGAATCGACCCTTCAGTCCACAGGCTGACGCTCTATCCACTGAGCAAAACCAGTTTCAGCTATGACTTTTATTTTTAAAAATAAGTAATTTATGCTTTTAATCTACTTTTTATTATGGCATTATTTTCAGCATTCACAATAAAACATTTGAGAGGATTAGACAAAATTAAATAAAAACTTAAAAGTTCCAATCAATCATGTCCAATGTTAAACTGAAATTTAAATCTCTGTGTCCAGCGTTCTCTGTAGGAGGCACGTCCGGTGGGGGTAGACATGGAAGATGGGTGCCCTCTGGGTGAAAGGGCCCTGCTTGGACACCGACACGGAAACATTAAGTAAAATATTAAGAACCTTTGGAAGGTTCTGCAAATATTCACTCCTCCTATTCCTCAGAAGACTGCCATTGGGTTTCCCA
The DNA here is from genome assembly GCA_963693515.1 of Pipistrellus nathusii. Taxonomy (NCBI): domain Eukaryota; kingdom Metazoa; phylum Chordata; class Mammalia; order Chiroptera; family Vespertilionidae; genus Pipistrellus; species Pipistrellus nathusii. The sequence continues at coordinate 2,369,518 of OY882860.1, read as the reverse complement.
TATTCATGGATGATTGTCTACCAAAGGGTCATTTTATCACAGTGTATTGGATGAATTTCATATCCAAAGTCCTTTCCATTCTGCTACTGTGAACCCAAATTTTGGTTTAAAAGGGCATATTTGAGTAATTAGGGTATACTTACTAAATGTGCACATTTGCCCGGCAACAACTGCTAGCGGAAGGAGACAGAACAATCACAGTTCCTCTGTCATGCAACCACATGAAACGTGGTTGAGCAAGAATGATGAATAGTGAGCCCCTTGGTGTTCAGGGGAAGAATAACTCAGCCACCACAGTTCTAATAACGGCTCTGACCCTCTTTCCAAAGAAAGGAAAACTAATGGAAGTGTAACTATTGGCCTTGATCGCTGCCTCATGATACATTGATTCCTCCCGATAATTTGTTTTTCTAGGACAAAGAGATGACGAAGGTGATGAATAATATGAAAAATATTTTCTTTTGAAACCCTTGAGACTATTATGCTAAATGAAATAAATCATTCAGAAAAAGACAAGAACCATATGATTCCACTCATATGTGGGATATAAAACTGAAACTCGTAGAGACAGACAACTAACTGTATGGTGGTTACCAGAGGGCAGGGGATGGGGATTGGAAAGATTAAAGGGAAGCAAATATATGGTAATGAAAGATGATCTGTTGTTGGGTGGTGGGCAGACAATACAACAATATACAGATCATGTGCCATAGAAATGTAAAGTTGAAACCTGTATGACCCTATTAGCCAGTCACCCCAATAAATTTAATCAAAAAATAAAATAATTACACACAAAATCTTTTAGTACATTTCCTACTTTATCAAATTGATTATTTGACCAAGTAATCTTCCTTTTCCTTCATTTTATGAAATTACTCATTAGAATATACATTTTTCAAATATAAAATATTATTTAAACCAGATTTTTAAAGATAATAAATGTGCATTTTAAGAAAAATATAAATGTCACTTTTTACTTTTTGAACATTAAGTTATTTCCTTCCTCTTTACCCAAATATAGATTTATTGGACAACTAGCCAGATTTGCCTATGGACCTTGCCTATTCTTTCAGTTCTGATTATGAGTATTTGGTAAGAGTATATGCTTTTAAGTGAGAGGAAATTTTCCTTGGCTCAACCATGTGCATTTCCCCGTGCAATGGTCTGCCGTGCACTGTTCTGGTCTGCTCCTTGCTGGTCTGCTCTGGCCTGTGCTGGGCTGCTCTGCACCTGATACCTCTCCCGTGTTTCAGCTCAGCCAGGGACGTGCAGACTTCAGTCTTCCATGGGAAGGGGAAGTGCGCTCTTGGAGCCTGGGGGGAGCTGGCCTATGTGGGCAGAATTCCCTGTCCCAGGACCCTCTATGGTCTGTCCTTATGCAAACGAGGACTCCAAATCCTTGATGTTTGATTGGTCCAAAAGGTACTATCCTGATTGGCCAGAATAGAGCCACTATGTTTGGTCAGACCTGCACAGCTTCTATTGGTTGGTGGAAATAGGATTTCAGGAACTCCTGTCTAAGGGCTGGCTCAGCAGGCAAGAAGATTGTACAGGCTGGCAGTTGAGTGCAGGCTTCTCCCTGAAATGTGGTTTGTGTGAGGCCTCTGAGCAGAAATGGCTGCTAGGCTCTGATTTATTTATTTTAATATATGTTACTGATTTTTTACAGAAGGAAGGGAGAAGGATAGAAAGTTAGAAACATCCATGAGAGAGAAACATCTATCAGCTGCCTCCTGCACACCCCCTACTAGGGATGTGCCCACAACCAAGGTACATGCCCTTGACTGGAATCAAACCTGGGACCTTTCAGTCTGGAGGCTGACACTCTGTCCACTGAGCCAAACCAGTTAGGACTAGGCTCTGATTTTTAAAATTTGAGACCAGTTAGCCACCCACAAGGAGCCCTTCTTAGTAGATGTCTTTTTTCTTGGGGTTCACAGAAAGTACTACGTAATGAATAGTGTGTGTGCATATACTGTGTATAAGCTGGGTACTCTATGTGTGCATAGAATATACTCTTTTCATGTCTAAATTATAAATCTCTATCGTTATTTCATACTCTCATGGCATTACTTTATGTGCTAATTTCTTCACATTATTTAATCAATTCTTTATTATTACCTGTATAGATTTTTAAATTCACTATTATAAACAGCCTCATGATAAATTTGTACATATAGTTGGCATAATTATAACTTCTCTTGGATAGAAAATTTAATTCCAAAGTGAACTTGCTATCTGAAATGGAGCTTGTTTTAAGACCCTTTGACTTGAAACAGCACATTTTTCTTGAACAGCTGTACAAATTTATATACTCACCATGATTGGAAGGAATTATACTTTTCTTCACTTTTGCCATCACTGAATATATGACATATTTAGTCTTTGTGAATATTCAGTTCAAGTTCTTTTCCCACTTTTTACTCAAGTGCCTGTTTATTTTTTCTCATCAACATGTTCTAGCGATATTTTAAGATTATTAGTCCTTTTTCATCTTTCATGTGTATAGCAGTTTTCCAACTTTACTGTTTGTCTTTTATTTTGTTTACAGTGTTTTCTGCCATACAGATAGTTTACATTTTTATTATTATATTCACCCTTAGGGAGGCCTTTTTTCTGCCTAAGACTATAAATATGTACAATAACCTTTATTTTCTACTAGTATTTTCCCATTTTTAAATATTGCATTTTATTGTGAATTGTATGCTTATTATGCTTATTTTTTTTCCTCCTGTTGATCTATTGGTATCTATATCTATATCTATATCTATATCTATATCTATATCTATATCTATATATATGTGTGTGTGTGTGTATGTGTGTATGTGTGTGTGTGTGTGTGTGTGTGTGTGTGTGTAGTTACAGTTATTTCCCATTTCTAGATTTTAAAGTACAGACCTTTTTTGCCTTAAAATGTGACACTTCATTGGAAGCCCCTCTTCACCACCACCCTCTTAATATTCAGTGTGCGTCTTTCCTGTGCTGTGGCACATGGGTGGTTATAGTGCTCCTGCTCTTGGAAGAATGAACACTCACTCCTGATACATGGTCAGCTTGGGTCACATCCTGACTTTCACTCCGGCTGAGCTCTGGGGAAGAGAACCCAGGGACCCGCCAAGCACCCAGGGTCATGGTGCAGGGCGAGGCCAGCAGGCAGATGCCACCCTCTGTGACATGGCCCTCAGGGAGCAGTGGCCACAGGTACCCCCGCACTTCAGTAAGGATTTTCTTCAGCAGCTGTCCTTCTTGATTCTGGAACATTTTTTATTCTTGCATTTTGTGCCATATTTGAGATTTCCTGAGACATGCCTCATAAACATTTAATTAGGAAACTGTGTGAGGACATGTTGTCACTTTCCTTGAAGCTGAGGTCTTTTCTCCATCCCCATCCTCCATGTATTCAGTGAAATGAAATACAGCATAGCTGTATGGCATATCAAGAATCATCCCATAGATTCCAGAAGGTCGTGGAGAAATCTCAATGTTCTCATAACATAATATTTTATTATGCTCAATTCACGCAATAAAGGGAGGAAGGGAAACCCCCAAATCAGTAGCTAATTTTACTATGTCGTAGGAGGGGACACATTTCACATTCCACTGCTTTGGAGGCTCTGTACTGAACAGGAAACCTAACTTAGACTGTGTTTCTTAAAATGTTGTCTAGAGCTCATCTACCTCAGAGTATCTTGGATAATAAAAAACAGTGATGAAAAGTCTTCCAGTGAATAATATGTTGGTATTTTAAAGCAAATGTCTTAATTTTCTTCAAAAATTAGAAAGACAAAGCCATTACTAGTTAGAATGTAGTTTCTTCATCCAAGATGTGCGACTGGGGGATGTGGAAGGCAGGTACCTGCATCGTTAACAGATGTGATGCCCTGTATCCCAAGTATTCTATATCTAGACGTTAAAACTGGAATAATGAAGACAATATAAAACAAACACTTCATGTTGTCTTTCACTTTGCAGATAAAGTTAAACAGGATACCATTTCCCATAATTTTAAAGTATTATTTAGGGGAAAAATGTATTTTTTTTTAGGTACAGTAACTACTTGGCTGTACTATGGAATGCTTCACTTAATTGGATGCACTAATGTAGACAGTTACCTATCTGTAAGCAGAATTAATGCTTTCTGGTCTCTTTTTCATACCAGACTAAACCTCAGTGATTAATTTTTTTGAAATACTGGAGCGTTGGCCAATATGTAAACCTTTCTGTGATGATGTTGTCGAAATCCAACCCTTCATGTGATTATTGACGCTCAAAGAGCTTCTGTAAGACTGTTTTCAAGCTCCTGCTTAATTACATTTTATTGGGGCCAATAATTAAAAATGAAGCAAAGCATGAGAGTGGGTTTCAGTTTAATTTTATTTATGTTGGAAGCGAACACAACCTTGACTGAATTTCCAAACTTTTGAGTTACTCATTTATGTAAAAGTACTGTCAACAAAACAAGCTCCTGCAAAGAATTACTTTAAAAATTATACCACACGACTTTTGACTTAAAACCGAAATACATATTTTATATGTTCACCGGGAGATGTGATTTCACTTTTATGGTGGTATTGATTCAGATGAAAAGTATGAATATTTTACCATGGAACGTTAAATAACCCAGGGGCCACTCATCCTATTTTAATACTAGAGGCCCAGTGCATGAAATTCATGCATGGGGGGGGGGGTTCCCCCCAGCCCAGCACACACCCTCTCCAATCTGGGACCCCATTGGGATCAGGCCTAAATGGGCAGTCAGACATCCTTCTCACAATCCAGGATTGCTGGCTCCCAACTGTTCACCTGCCTGCCTGCCTGATTGCCACTAACCGTGTCTGCCTGCCAGCCTGATCACCCCCTGACCACTCCCCTGCCAGGCAGATTGATGCCTAACTGCTCCCCTGCTGGCCTGATTACCCCTAACTGTTCTACCCTGCTGGTCTGGCCATCCTTAACTCTCTTCCCCTACAGACCTGGTCCCCCCAAATGCCCTCCCCTGCAGGCCTGGTCACCCCCAACTGCCCTCTGTGCAGGCCTTATCACCCCCAACTGCCCTCCCTTGCTGGCCTGATTGTCCACAACTGCACTCCCCTCCCCTGCTGGCCATCATGTGGTGGCCATCTTGTGTCCACATGGGGGTGGCCATCTTTGACCTCATGGGAGCAGCCATCTTGTGTGTTGGAGTGATGGTCAATTTGCATTTTACCTCTTCATTATATAGGATGGATCCAGCCTGTACACTAGTAAACCTACAGGTTCTTCAGTGCATCTATCCCCACATCCCGCACTCCGGCGGGTATCTGATCGTGCGTGTTTCTCCCACAGGCGTATGCGGGCAGATACCTGGAGGAGCAGCTGCGGGCAGTGTCCAGCGTGGACGAGCTCATGAGTGTGCTCTACCCGGAGTACTGGAAAATGTACAAGTGCCAGCTGCGGAAGGGGGGCTGGCAGCAAAGCCACGACCAGCCCGGCGTGGGCCCGAGGACAGAGGACACTGTAAAGTTTGCCGCCGCGCATTATAATGCGGAGATCTTGAAAAGTAAGTGTGGGAGAGGAAAGACACAGAGGGTCACACCGCAGCACCGCTGGGGGTGGCCAGCCTGCGCCGTGCATTTCGGTGCCGGGACCACTGGATGTGTTCAGGGCCAAAAGGAAAGGCTGTTTTCCAAAGGCACACTTTCAGGATTTCACCGAGAGTGGTTAGGTTGACTTATTGAAATAAAAAGGGAAGAGTGCATGCCTACCAGCACACTTAAATTTTTAAACATTGGTGATATCTCACTGCCCAATTTTAAAGCATAAGGGTATTTCACACAGCCTGTGAGTTTGATCATGGAGACATTCTGTAGCTTATAAAATAATTGCACAAACATGTTTTTTTCTGGTGTGGATTTAGAAGTGTCTGATTTCGAACTCAGTCCAGCTCATCTACACAAGCACCACTTGTTGCCCTGTGGTCTCACAGGTCACTGGCATCAGAGAGGGACTTTGAGGGAGGTCCTGAGGGACCCCACAGAAAGTGTCCCCAAAATTAGGATGCTGTACACATAGCATGGCATAGTGTAAACGGGTGGATTACTTTTCACAAGTAACCTCCTTCAGTTACTAGACGGTAATTCCTACAAAGGTTTGAGATTGCCAAGGACTTCCAGAACAAAACCAGCTACACAAAATGGCTTCATGGTTGAGTCATGAAGAGTGTATGTGCTCTTTCCCCAAAGAATATTATTTTAAGAGAAGCTTGGGAAACATGAATTAGGACAGTGGAGACGTCCCTCTTTTGGAAGGCAGCACTTACAGAGTCAGCAGTGCTCAAGGTAAAATGCAGAGTCACGCCTGCGGAAAAAAGAGAGAGCACTCTCCTGAGCAAACAGGATTCGGATCCATGTTCCCCATTGCAAACAGGCTTGTGTTTCAAGTAGCTGAGCTGCCACCATGACGTTGCCCCACATGGCCAAGTAGCCGGCCTAAACATCATTTCAGAAGGGAGTCCCACACAATAGCCACCATCTTGCTCCCATCTCAGCTTAAGAGGAGACACATCATGGTCCTCTTTGCTTGGAGCCCGGAAAGTGGTGCATGTGACAGCCAATGAGCATGGCCTCTGCACGTCATGTGAACATCTACACTGAGTGGCCAGATGATGATGACCTCTGAACGCATAATAATCTGGCCACTCAGTGTATATCCTATATGATAAAAGGCTAATATGCAAACCATCCCCTTGACCAGGAGTTCGGCGAGCAGGCAGGCTGGCCAACAACCCATGTCCCCTCCCCCTGGCCAGGCTGGCAGGACCCCACCCATGCACAAATTCATGCACTGGGCCACTAATATATATATATAGGGGACATGGGCAGTTGGCCGGCCTGCCTGCTCACTGAACTCCTGGGCGAGGTGACAGTTTGCATATTTGCATACCGAGTGGCCAGATCATTATGTGTTGGAGATCATCATAATCTGGCCATTCAGTGCATGTGTTCAATGTTCGTTTTCTTACTGAAACCACACATTCGTGCTGGGGAACATCGGTGTCATTTTAAGGAACCACATCTGCTGTAGCTTGTGTGGAAATCGGTTCTTTTAGAAAACAGCCTTCCCTGCTGTTTCACATGATGCCGTGTCCCAGCTCCCAGGGCAGTTGCGGGCACCGTCCGTGATTTCTGTAAAGTTATCTGTGAATCTTTAAAGTCTGAGATGGAATGTGAGTGGCTTCCAGCTGCGGGGGGCGCTCCCCTTGGTGGCTTCTGTGTAACCTCTGGCCTTCCCTATGACTCGCAGGTATTGATAATGAGTGGAGAAAGACTCAATGCATGCCACGTGAGGTGTGTGTAGATGTGGGGAAGGAGTTTGGAGCAGCCACAAACACCTTCTTTAAACCTCCATGTGTGTCCGTCTACAGATGTGGGGGCTGCTGCAACAGCGAGGGGCTTCAGTGCATGAACACCAGCACGGGCTACCTCAGCAAGACGGTAGGTGTCCCCCGGCTCTGCCACCTGCATCCCCTCCCCTCCGCCTCCCCCGTAAAGCAGCCTGGTGCGATGCAGAGCGGCCTGTCTGTTCTCGGGGGAATAACGCTAAGCTCTTAGTGTGTTGTGGTTTTGATGGAAATTTCACAAAGTAAGTGATGTTTTATGAACCCATGCAGCGGGACCAAAAGCAAGTGAAGAAAATAAATGTATATATGAATGTATGTGCACACACACTCCTGTACACACACATGCGCACTTGCACACACATACACGTGTGCACACACAGGCATGCACACATACATACAAAGTTCATCTTTGAGGATAAAATTTTCATTTGACAAGGAGCTACGTTTCAATCCTTTAGTAAGTGTTGAAACTAAAAACCGTTTCTATCAAGTAGAAATATTTATGCCAGTAGGATAGTCTCCAAAAAAGTTACTAAAAAAAAAGGTAGTAATATTAAAATTTTGCTGGTTTTATATCCAGCCAAACTCAATAAAAGCATTTTTGGCCTTCTGAGACATTTGGGGGGGGGAAATCATTCTTTTACAAAGAAAAGAAATATGGGTGGTGTAGGAATTAAAATAAGTTTGTGGAATACATTTACTAGTGTATATTTTTAATTAATTCAGTTGAGCAATAAGATATGTGTCCTAGATTATACTGTTTATTATAATGATGTTTTGTTTAAATCAAATAGCACTTTGGTGGATCTTTCAAAGGTATTGACATCCTAATTGCATTTTCCAAATACCAAAGGGTATGTTTCTTTTAGAAATGGAATGACCTGGATAGACCCAATGATGAATTTTGAATATTTGTTTAATCAAATCTGTCTGTTCAGTGCTCATTAATCATCATTTTATAAAGGACTTGTTAGATTTAATTGTGAGATGAAATTTTACTTTCAAAGTACTCATATTTTAAAGATGTAGAATTGAATAATAACCAACTCTTCAGGAACATTGCATTGAGGTGGTGCATTGATGAGCTGCTCTTTTCTGATTGGATGGCTCAGGCTAGCATCAGTTCTGATTGGCTGGTGCAAACATTCTATGTTGTTAAATATTTTGAATGGCACTCACTCTTCTGAAGGTTAAGTCCTTAAACATGGTTTACTGGAACCTTGATGATCTGGCTGCTACCGAAATCTGTAGGCTCCATTGTCACTGCCTTTTCCCTCAAAGACTCCTTTCCACCAGCACCCAAGTTCTTGGATTCCTTAAATCATATCAGTACCTCTTACCTCTAAGTCATTTCAGCACTGTGCCCTGTGTTCGAACATGCCTCCTCATACTACTCTCATATCACTCCCATATCACTCTTACCTAGCTGATTGCTCCTCATCCTGAGACCTAAGCATAAATGTCACTCCAAGGCCTGTGACAGCATCATTTTTGCCCGTATTTTAGCATCGTTACCTTACCTATCTCTCAGGTGGTTTATTCCTTAGGCCAGTGGCCGGCAAACTCATTAGTCAACAGGACTGCAAACGACATGTGGCTCATGAGCCTGTTTGCTGACCACTGCCTAGGCTCTCAACTCCATGAAAGCAAAGCTGTGTTTGGCTCTTACCCCGGGCAAAGTGCAATCATTGGCACATAGTAAACACTTGGCACTAAATGGAATGAATACCTATATAGAAGGGGACAGATTTAGGGTCAAAGTGAGAGTCTTGAGCATGCTGATTTTGATGAATCTGAGTGGCATTTAGGTGGAGACATCAGGAAAAGACTGGGCATGTCATTCTAGAATTCTCTGGCAGTGACTGGATCGTCAGCTGCAAATTTGGGAGGAAACGTCTTATTGATAGACATTATTGAAAGCCCTGGTGTAGTTGGTACTAAGTGAATTCCTGGACCAGGAGAGAAGCAGGAAAGCCAGTATTCGCCATTGACGGCCCATCACTTCTCCCTTTGACTTTGTAATGTCCTGCGCTTCTCCTGCCTGAAGAATCCCTCAGTTTCATTATAAAGAAAGGGGTTGTTTTATTTTGGACTCAGATGAGCAGATGTGGTGCAGCACCCATGAGGTGTGGACTTGCACTAAAGGAGCTTATAGTTTAGCAGGAAAATCAACAGTTACCAAGTGGTGGAAAGTAGGCTTGGTGTTGGAAAGGGAAATGCAGTGGTTTGTGCCAATGCTTATCCAGGAGGTTTACAGGCAGCAAGGGAGCCAGGCATGGAGCCCTGAGGGCAGTGTGTTCATCTGCATTTCTCCTGAGATTGCAGCTTGTAAAAGCTTGTACTCAAGTCACACCTTCCCCTGAGTTTGTTTTGCTATTTTCAATGTCCTGTAACTGGGAGCATGTGATGACTTCTTTCCAGCATAAAAGCCAGTGTCTCTCTGCCCTAATTTCTGAAGGAGGGGGCGGGGGGAGAAGAGGTTTTGTTTTGTTAAAGGAGTTCCACACACATCATTTAGCAATCAAAGTCACCCATTGGAATCCTATAAATTGTGAAGACAACGTACTGTAAGCCATGTAAAACCCACGTGCTTTGTGGCAACTTCACAGAAATTCTTTTATGGGGCTGGGCACAGGCATGTTATCAGGATGTGTGCGGAGCCTGGTCCGCTGCAAAGTCAAACCACATGCAGGACACGTTCCAGGGACCCAATCCTCTGCAGCCGCCCAGACCTCCCCGCTCAGGCCTGCGGGCCTTGGGACACGGCAGTGGTTGGGATGGGTGTTTGACCTCTTTCATAAACATACCCTTTCAGTGGGTTGTCTTATGAGAGGCTGTGCATTTAAGAGATATAACCAAGAAGCAGAAAGTGGATTTTGCAAAGTGTCAATCATTTGATGGCTGAAGTAGCAGTAAAAGAAAGCCGTCTGCTTTCGAGCCAAACATTTGGATTAAAAAGTTCGTTAAATGCTGGTATTTACCTTACATATTTTCCCTGAAGATGACACTGGGAGAGAACTTCTTTGCCTCGTTCATTAGTGTCCATGGAGGAGGCAGCTCCATTGGGAGCCAGGTCTCCCGCTCCTTCTGAACGACTCCAACAGTGTCTGTTCAGATTCTGCGTTGCCATCTTCTAAAGAAATGGCTGGTCTTTCCTCTAATTATGTGATAGAGAAATAATAAAAGCAAATGTGTTAACAAAAGCATTCCAGGTTATATTTGAGTTACCCTGGGTACTCCATAAAATGCTCTTTTGCCGCGATATTTTTTTAAACCCAATAAAAATGTGCAACTCTGGAATGAGACTCCTAGGTGCTCATTTGTGCTGCAAACAGAAGTAATTCTTCCATCAATGAGGCAGAACTCTGTGGCAGCCTGAAAAATTAGTTTACTGCATTCATCTGTACACACTGAGTGCAACGTGATTTGTTTTGAATTTTTAGCTAATTCGTCTTTGGCACATACAGTTGTTGCAAATCAGGTTTTATCCAGATGTGGAGAAAGAACTCTCCACCTACACCAATACCAGTTACCAGACATCTCTTTAGGAATAGCATTGCCCAAAGGAAAAAAAAATTAATGCATCTATTAAAAGCCCATTATTTTTTCAGTTCAAGGTACCAATCATGTCCCAATCTCCTGGGTGGGTTTTTGTGATCATGGTAGCACTGTGCATACTTTGCATGTATAACAGTATGTTGAAATGAATGCAGAGCCATGTGTTGCTCTGTTGGGATCTGCTATCCCATGTTCTCTTCAAACTCAACTGAAGGTCCATAGGCCCTAATTGCTTATGTGGTCGGTATGCTCAGTGGAAGTGCTTGGAAAAAGCCCTTACTTTTCACCTTCTTCCGTTTGTAGGGATTACTTCTTTACATGGCATAGAGTGTTTTCCTCTGACTTGACAGTTATTAGTTCTATTCTTCAGGGGCTGCCGATGTTTCCATAATTAATGGGCTACGGTGGGAATGTTTGCTTTAGATATGGCAGTGAGATATTCTGTTCTGGAGGGAAACTGGCTCTCCTGGTGGTGTAAAGAGGTCGCAGAGGAAGGCATTTTTCTGTTTCCTACTTGTGCACACACAGGCCTTCCTTTAGACATTGGCTAATCCAGGACTTTTTCAGCAAGGAAGTTCTACACCTTATTCTTGAATAGCTGGCCAGATAAGTAGGGTTAGGAACTGTTGCTGTACAACGGTTGCTATGCTGGGTAAACAAGCTATTGTTTCAAAAAGTGGCTTGAAATGAAGTTCATTCTTGTTGGTGAGAATTGACTATTAAATTTTCTTATTAAAACATTCCAGTTGATAGCAATGGGGAGCCTCTCAGTTGGAAATGATGGCCACTTCCCTTTTTATTGCAACTTTACAGGACATACTATTGTATTTCACCCCAATTTCCAGCCTTGTTTAAATGACCTCTGGATGTAAGTTCTTTTGATCTTCTTTAAAATGAGCAACTCTTTCAACAGGCGTATACCGATAGGTGACTTTCATTAGTACTGGGACCCTAAGTTAATTACAAGTTTGTATCTTACTGTTCAAAAGCAATTCACTTTGTAGCATGAAACTGCCTTAAGAAAATCATCATGCTCAAAATATCAAATTATGATTGTCACCATTATCCATCAGTATTGACTAAGTACCCATATATACGTAGAATTATTAGCTAATGCTGAACCTAATGCATGAATCTTGCATTCTATGAGCATAAATCTAAAATAGAAAACACCACAGTATACACATTTGAAGCACAAAATAGTCTGACAATAGTATAAGGATTCTTCTTTTATTAAAATATAAAGAATCCATTATTGCCTCAAACACTCTGATGTATGGCTAGAACAGACTCTTTTAAGAGAAAATTATAGTTTCTGCATTGATTCAGGTCTTCATATATGACCAACACATATTTCCATAAGACAGGTAAACTTATGTTCTTGCTCACTAACAGCGTTCGTGGTAAACTAGTTGATATTTTGATAATTCTAACATAGAATCATAATATATAGAAAGTTTTCTCTAGTTCTCTCCCGTTGTTTGTCTGGCTTCTTAAGAATGGCATGGAGGCAAGACTCATGGATTGATAGCTAGACCGTCCAGCAAGGCACCTGGTGCTTGGCATCTTCTAGGTTCTCAGTAAACAGTTATTGAGCCCTAACCAGTTTTGCTCAGTGGATAGAGCACCGGCCTATGGACTGAAGGGTCCCAGGTTCGATTGGTCAAAGGCATGTAACTTGGTTGTGGGCATATCCCCAGTAGGAGGAAGTGTGCAGGAAGCAGCTGATGGATGTTTCTCTCTCATTGATATTTCTAATTCTCTATCCCTCTCCCTTCCTCTCTGTAAAAATATCAATAAAATATATTTTAAAAATAAACAGTTATTGAAAACTAAACAAGGAATGATTTTAAACAGAAACTTAATCATTTGTAATCCCTCTACCAAAGATTCAACTCAATCTTGAAGACGAATGGGGAGGATGAGGGGAAATCAAACGGCCCAACAATGAAATCACCACCCAATGATCCCTATTTTAGATAGAAATGGAGGCTCAGGGCCGTTGGGCAGCTTTTCCAAGGCCCAGGAATACCAAACTGCAAATTCGGGGCTCTGTCTACCATCTGCCTGTCCTTGAGATGATGCTCTTGGTTGTTCATACATCTCTAGTGGGGAAGAGAAGCTGCCAGATATTTAAAAATACACTGATTTATTTCATGAGTTTATTTATTAAACTCATTTATTGTGAGTTTATAATGTGATTCTAATTAATATTTTTTGTTCAAAAAAGTTTACATTTTTAAGTACATATTATCTGACCCAGGAAAAAGGCACATGGACATTCTTAGTAACGAAGGGATTAAATAGAACTATATGAAATTCACAATTTGTTCTGTAAAGAGAACAAGTTACTGTACTTATTAGAAGTGTAATAGAAATATTTAATCACTTTAAATGGGAAAATGTCAATCAATGAATGCACCTGAAGAATAATGGGGAATAACATTGGAGGAGGGAAATGGCCCCTTCTCTGTACAAAGTTAGCAGAGGACAAATAAGCTAACTCACCCGCAGCACACTCTTAGGTGTTCCCCATTTTTCTGAAAGTGATAAATGAATAAAACTCAATTTTTCTACTTTTTATGTTGGTTAGAGCCATCCTTCCCTGGCTCCTTACATGTTTCCCATACCGAGACACTCTAGAAGGGAGTGGAACTACCTGAGAAACTCAGGTCAAAATTTGAAGGTAGAAGAAGTGTTTCAAGGACATATATTTTTTTAACTTTAATTTTTTACCTATTTATTCCTTTTGATTAAATTGCTTATTCCAGGTGGCCAATTGCCTACTTAGACTCAAACAAGAGGAATGAAACATCAATAGCTACAATTTTTTTCTGTTGTTTAATTAGCTAAACTCGTGGTCGGCAAACTGCGGCTTATGAGCCACATGCAGCTCTTTGGCCCCTTGAGTGTGGCTCTTCCACAAAATACCACGACCTGGGCGAGTCTATTTTCAAGAAGTGGCATTAGAAGAAGTTTACGTTTAAAAAATTTGGCTCTCCAAAGAAATTTCAGTCGTTGTACTGTTGATATTTGGCTCCATTGACTAATGAGTTTGCCAACCTGAGCTAAACTATAAGTAGATTTTTCTCCCAATCTATCCTGTAATTTGAAGGCATAAGATTTCTTCAAGTTTAAGAAAAAAACAAACTTCTCTAAACAGTGATTTTTTTTAATGCCTCCTTACCTGTCCCTTTTTCCTCTTAGTAGAGGGTCTGCTAACACAGGCCTCCTTTACTCTGAAAGTGTAGAGCCAGTTTTGTTTTTCCTGAAGATGCTTTCTTCCTGGACATTTAACTGACCTTCATCTCTCTGGAACATTCCTCACTGCCCCAGTTCCTGAATACACACATGTGGTACCTTTGGACGGGTCCTGACTGTGGTCATTATCCACTGGGAGAGGCTGAAGTGGCTTGAGATCATGGGTAACGGTCCCTGGGATCTTTCTTGGGGAGGCACATGGGGTGGCGTCTGGAATGGCCACCACCTCTGAGAGCAGGAAGCATGCCCCTGAGGTCCAGGGGTGGGAAACATCCTAAACTCTTCTACACAGCCCTATCCCAGACTGGGTCTGAGCCTTCCCTCTAACAAGTGCCTTGTGTCACTCAAGACAATGACAGATCCTGCGAGGATTACATACACTCTGTCAGGGCAAGTGTCCCCTGTTGCCAGAGCCATCTGAGCCCCTTCCCTCCAGTCCTGTGGGGCCTCTCTTGTCTCTCCATCCTGGCCACTGCTCCTGACCTCACACCCCGGCTCTGCCATGCCCTTCGAGCCACTCTGGTGCCCAGCTGTCCCCGCTCTCGCCTGACGAATATAATTTCCCAGAGACACTGGAGCCTGTGACCACACACGGCCCTTTGAAGCCCTCCTCTCATTCTGTGCCTTCCCTGGACTTAGAAATACCCGTCTGGTTTTCTACCTGTCACCCTTTTCCCCAGTGCACCTGCCTTTGTCCACCCTGAAATGCTCCTGCCCAGCTTTCTGTGGTTAGACATTCTTGGATCTCATCAGGTCATCTTATCGATGCCCAGACATCAGTTCCAATGTTAATGTGGATGATTTTCTAATGGCTCTCCTAAGCTCCAGGCACAAACACCTATCCACCTGCTAGATGTAAAATCTAGGCCTTTGTGAGCTGAGCTGCACACCTCTCAAGTCATTTATAAAAATTAAATAGGCACCATGTTAAAATGGTTTAGTTTCTCAGCCACTTCATGTTGCCTTTGTCACTCTGGTCATTAATGTAGGGTCTGCAGGTGTCATGCAAGTAGAAAAACAGTAACATTGATACACACCACAGAATTAGCTTTCTTTAAATAGTTACACATAGCACAAAGGGTTCCTGCCAGTGTGAAGTGTCACCTAACCAAAGGTTCTGCCCAACTGCACGAACCAATGTCTCTTAGAGAAGAAACTGGTCAAAACTGGAATGCTGGGATACGCGGAGGCCCTGAGTTGAAATTATCAATGGAGAATGGACAGTATTCTGGGGAACATCTAGGATCCTGAGAATATACGTAAATAATTAAACACCCACATCCATAACCTATATAGCACTCCATATATAAAGCACATTCGTGCTTCAACCTATATCATTTTATAACAGTCTCATAAAGTAATGGGTCAATATATTATCTTCATGTTACTAGTTTTTAAAGAAACAAAAAGCTTTGAAAAGTTAGATGGCATTCCCAAGTCCACACAACTTACAAGCGCGGTCGCTATAAAAGTGTCCTGCCTGGGTGTGACCTTGTGCCCATTCCTCCAGGGGCACTCATGCTAAGAAAACAGATGCCATGGAAATGAATGCATTTCAAGTGAAGAAAACATGCATTTTATAATGGAGATATTTCTGCATTTCACTCTTCCAAGCTCGCTTTTTTTTTAATATATTTTATTGGTTTTATACAGAGAGGAAGGGAGAGAGAGAGTTAGAAACATCGATGAGAGAGAGTCATCGATCAGCTGCCTCTTGCACACCCCCTACTGGGGATATGCCCACAACCAAGGTACATGCCCTTGACCAGAATCGAACCCGGGACCCTTCAGTCCCCAAGCCGATGCTCTATCCACTGAGCCAAACCGGTCCCGGCCCAAGCTCACTTTAATGCATCTCTCCGTAGTATGAGCAACAGGGCAACTAACTCTGCTCCCTCACCCTTCTCAGTGATCTTCAGCTGTTGGTATGAACTTGCAGGGCGACGCCAGATCACTTGGCTCTGGAGTATGTCATGTCCTTCTCGCTGTCCAGATTGCCATAAAAGTCTCACATACACGTGGTTCCCTGCAGTTGAGTCACTGCATGCTGATCTTATCGAGCAGGCAATGGGCAGGATTTTACGCTGCCATTGGTACTGAAGATCCTTTAGCTTCTGAGAGCCTGAGGAATTTAAATCCACTGGGCTTCACGAAATGTTTCAAAGCACTGATTTGGTAGAAGAAAGAGAACTTGAGTTCTCCACAAACATGGCATGCTGAAGGAGACTTTAGTCAAGTTAAATGTTGAAACTTCAACCCACAGTCACGTAAAATGCCCTACCTTTCTCTAAGATTAATTTTTTTCCTAATACCTTTGTCAAAACAGCAGAAACAGAGCGTTAGGTGTTAAATCATGAAAGTGTGTTTTTTTTTCTTTTAAACATAATACATTTATAAGAGATCTCAATACATGTACAACTACCCTGAGGTAGAAATTTGATTTGGAATGAAAACCAGCTTTTCATCTACGTGTTCTCTGTCTATGTATTCAGTTTATATACAGTAGGACTCAGCCGAACGTTTTGAGGTGGCCAATAGCTTTGCTCTTACATCACAATGAAATGGACATTGGTGCCCCTTTCTTACCCCTTAAAACAATCTAGGTCTCTCCAGCCAGTACGGCTCAGTGGTTGAGCATCATTGACCCATGAACCAGGAGGTCATGGTTTGATTCTTGCTCAGGGCACATGCCCTTTCCCTTTATCTCTGGAATCAATCAATATATATATATAATAATTTAGATCTCTGAAATAGTTCTTTTCCTTGAGCACATTGGTCTATGACATCTCCACTCTATAATCATTAGTTGATGATCAAAATCCTAATACGCTTTGAAACAGTGACATGTGGTAAGCATAGGGCCTATTGATTAATTGATCAAGGATATGGATGTTATGCAGCACTCTATCTGTTCATGAAGAGTTCATCTCACTCTTTGTGGACTCCAACATTTGCCATGCCATGCTGTCCGGCATCTATATAATCATTTCTCTTTTTGTCCCTTCTTTGTAGTTGTTTGAAATTACAGTGCCTCTCTCTCAAGGCCCCAAACCAGTCACGGTCAGTTTTGCTAATCACACTTCCTGCCGGTGCATGTCCAAGCTGGATGTTTACAGACAAGTCCACTCGATTATTAGACGCTCCCTGCCAGTAATGCTGCCACAGTGAGTATGAATCAAGTTTTCCTTCTCTGCGTCCTCTCCTCAGGGGAAATTGTGTTCGAGTAACTAGCGTACTAAAAGCCATTTTGTGCAATCTTCTATAGTATTCTTTGCATTGAAATACAAAGGAAGGCAAATGTAATAGGGCACCTGGAAAACGAAATTAAGCTGAAACAGGGAAGCCCACTTGTTAGACACAGCAGCTCACAAAACCAAAGAAGTGTTTCTGTGGAATCACACACCTCCCGCTCATATCCAACGGGCAGAAATGTAGATCCAGAACTCATAAAGTTAGGAGTGCCACCTCACAAAGGATGTTCACGCTAAAACATTTAAGTCTTAATGAGATTTTGGTCCAAAACAAACAAACACAAAATAAATGATCTTATATCTATTAGCTAGGTATGTGGCATAACGGAGAGAAGATGCACTGATGATATTTCAAAAGCTGGGGAGGCGGGTTTGAGAAGAGTTTAGTGTTTATGTGTGTAGTTTGAATATTTGCAATATCTGAAGAAATTAAAGCGATCGTTCAGCAGGCAGCTGGATGGGGGTGGGGGGAGGGAGAGGGGGATAGCTACCAGCATGTTATTGCTGGTGAGAGCAATTGGAAGAGCTGAACCCAACTAAGAAAAATACAGAATGTAAGCAGAGAAAATAAAACCATGAGAACATCAATATTTAGAAACTGTTGGAGAAGCAGTGGTCTATGCAGGAGGCTGAGAAAGAGAAGGGATGAACACTGAAAGAGGAAAGATATTACAAAATTCAAATGATCTTACAAAAGCCAGCAGAGTTCAAGGACAGAGAAGTGGTGAGAGGATCAACTGTTAGGAAAAGCCCGAGAATGGCAGGGACTGACTCATTAGCTGAAGGACATGGAGCGAAGATCACCTTGTCATTTACTGATACTCTGGCACATAGAAGGAGGGTGTCTGAGAAAGGAGGAGAGACAACGAGGGAGGAGAGACTGATTCTCAACTGGATCTGAAAATCGGAATCACCATGTTCAGTAACTTTCCCCAACATCACACCTGACAAGGAGCTCTTCAGAGATGCAGAACAGGGTTGGAGTCGGTTCATTCCTTTGGGTTTGCAGTCTCGGCTGCATTTTTAACTTATTTAAATTTAAAAATTCAAACACTTATTACAGGACAGCAGAAACAAAAATGACCTATTCCTCCACCCCAATCCAACATTTAACAAACATATCTTTGCTATTGACTTACGATATAACCCACAGGCCCACATCACCATTCCTTGTCCCCACGCCCAGGAAATCCCTCCTCTGAAACTGTTGTTGCCACTCGTGCTTTTCTGTTTTTATGGCAGAGGGGTGAGTTGATGCGCCACAAGAGGTTACACGGTACAGCTCTGAGTGTGTAACATTTTTTGTTAAAATGGTGACATTACCTTTTTTCTCTCAGCGATGGTTTTATGGACTTAACCTTACTGATGTCTGCGGGCCTAGGCCTAGTGTGTTCCTGGGTGGGAAAGGGAAGTCAGTATATTTCCCTATGATTCTCAGCATAGACCTTCTTTCCCAGTGATTGCAAACTAATTTGTAAACATGTTGATATGTTCACCCATTAATATTTATAACTTGCAGTTTCAATAGAACTAAAATGCTCTGGAGATGAAGATAAATGAGATATGATGGTGTTAAACCTGTCCACCATGAAATCATTGCCTTTTCTTCTAAAATGACAGTATTTTTGGGAATTGTGTCTCTAATTATTTTCCCATGAGAAGCTTTATATGCTAAGCAGTTGCTACTCACTTTTAGATAACCTAGGAAATTATAAAATTATAAAAATGTATTTCACCCAAATGTGTGTTTCTTTCATTAAGTCGTATGTAGCAGAATTTCAAGTTTCAACTTGGAAATATGTGTTCGCATTGATAAGTAGTAGTTTTTTTTATTTTTAGTAGCTTCAGAAGTCATATTGTCCCAGAAATTTAAATTTTAAGAGTATTAGAAATTAAAATATTTACTTCACTTTGAGCAAACCATAATTAGTAATATAAAGTTTAAGTGGGCACAGTGTTTGAGATAGAACATAACTGAGTGTTATTCTGAAGGCTGTATATTTATTCAACATAAATGCACAAAAACTGAAGGGTTAATGAAGCCAGATCATATGAAATCTCTATTTAATTCTGTCAGACTTGATTCCTTGCTTTGTATGACATTCCCAGAAACATATTTCTACAGTTATGCCTACATTTGTTTCTACACTCAGTCCATACTTTCGAGTTTCTATTTTGTAAGATGTTGGAATATTATAGAGAAAACTATGTTTTCCCTACTATATGCTAGGTAATTGTTTTTTTGTTTTTGTACCCACTTGGGGTGAACAGTTGTGTATCCGTTTTTAAACCTAAGCACAGACACAGTAACACATTTGCCTGCAGCTGGCAATCTCGTCATTTACTAGACTCTCTTGGGGTAGTGATCTGGCTTATTCTGACACCTCTTGGTGTCACTTAAATAGCGTAGGTAGGTATTTTGTCACTTGTCCAACTGTGACTAAAAACAAATATAGTTGACATTGCAACCACAGACATGCATACACACACACACACACACACACATACCACACACATGGGAGAAGGGAAGTTGTGTGTGTGAGAGGTTGTATATTAATATTCACACATATATATTTGTATATGTGCATTACTTACATTAATATATATATAATTGAAATACAATTGCTGAAAACAATATCACATGCACTCTATTCATTTCTATTTTATTACATGCCATTCTTTTACATTAAAAAATGCATTTCCCCAAGTCATATGGTTAATTTTATGACCCACGACCGGCTTACAATTACCAGCTGGGAACATGGTGGCTGAGGTCATGGCAGCTTCAGGCACACGTTGGCAAGTTCTAGCTGCGACCCCACAGCACTGTGCCAACATGGGATGTGCCACTTAAACCCGTCAACACTGAGGCAACATGGCCATCATAGATTGATTTGCACTTACAGAAGAGTGATCTGAGCTTGGTTCAACCAGAATTAATTGCGTTGCTGTTATATAAACATAACTGCTGTCTTATCTGATGGAGGAACACTCAAGTTTTTAATAAAGAGATAAATAAAAACAACAACGAGCCGAAACCGGTTTGGCTCAGTGGATAGAGCGTCAGCCTGCAGACTGAAAGGTCCCAGGTTTGATTCCGGTCAAGGGCATGTACCTTGGTTTTGCAGCTGATCAGTGATTCTCTTTCATCGATGTTTCTAACTCTCTATCTCTCTCTCTTCCTCTCTGTAAAAAAATCAATAAAATATATTTTTAAAAAGACACAATGATACTGTTTGAGAAAATGGATAAGCACTGTCTAACTTTTATGTGCATCAATATATGCTTGTGATTAGCTTACAAAATAGCAACAAAAATACATAATGAGCAGAGACTTGCTCTCGGGAATACCTGAAACCATTATGAAGGTGTAACATTCTCCAGGAAGCAGTGTTAAGTGAAAAATCAAGGTTTGGAATTCACGGGAAGATATCATCTGTGTAAGAGAATGAGATAAAATATAAGCATACATGCATATATATATACATACATGTATACACAGCTACCTACTTCCTTCCTTTTATTTGCAAAAGGAAACTCCAAAGTCATAAAAGCTAAGAACTTCCTGCTGGTTAACTTTCAGTAAAACAAATAAGATGGAAGGAGGGGAGAGAGGACGAACACCACAAAACCCACGGTTGTGGCTGCCTTTGTGGTGGGGAGTAGAGTGGAATTTTGCACGAATGGACCTTGACGGTGTGGGCATCGGTGCTTCTGGAAGCAGTCAGCCAGGCCCGGGCAACAGAATGCTTCCTGGGGACTTGATGGCAAAGGCCAAGACGGCAGCCACTCCCATGGCTATCCACGGGGGACCAATAAAATCAATAATAATAATCTTTACATGGACCCTGTGTAGCCTCCACAGACAAAAGAGCAGAATGTCACAGCCTGCCTGCAGAGGGGTGCTGTTTAGTGGAAGGGCCATTTGGAGGAAGAGGCTTTGTCCCATGTTTGCACACGTGAGAGCGCTATGCGATGGCACAGACCAGGGTATTGCCTTAAAGAGGTGGAAGCCTGGAGGGAGTCAAACCCGGCCCCTCACTGTGGTCCCCTCCGGGGCGGGGCTGCCACAGCCCCTGCGGGTGGGGGCGGTGTGGAAGGCATGTCCACATGTCATTCCCTATGCCCTGGCATCCCTGTGGAGCGCTCTTACACGCATGCGTTGACGGGATGCTTATGCTAGGAAAGCGATGGCCCTGTCTTCGTGCCCGTGATGCTAACGCCGCCCGGTCTGTCTCCCCCAGGTGCCAGGCTGACAACCAGACCTGCCCCGCCAACCACACGTGGAGCAGCCACGTCTGCAGGTGCCTGGCTCCGCACGACTTCATGTTCGCCGCCCAAGCGGGAGACGGTAAGGGCGCGGTGGCTGGTGACTGGGTGCCAGCTCTGTGTGGTAGGCACACACTTTCCCATCAGACCCACACGCACCAGGCTCGGGTCCTGAGAGCCCGCACCAGCTCACTAACGATGGGCCCTCGCTTGCCTCCCATTGGGGTTGCACTGACCGCTCCTACACAGGAACACACATGTCTGTGCCTGACCGCTCCTAACTCAGGAACACCCATGTCTGTGCCTGACCGCTCCTAACTCGGGAACACCCATGTCTTGCCCTGACCGCTCCTACATGGGAACACCCATGTCTATGCACTGACCTCTCCCACACAGGAACACCCATGTCTGTGCCTGACTGCTCCTCCACAGGAACACCCATGTCTGTGCCTGACCGCTCCTACACAGGAACACCCATGTCTGTGCCTGACCGCTTCTACACAGGAACACCCATGTCTGTGCACTGACCTGTCCCACACAGGAACACCTATGTCTGTGCCTAACCGCTCCTCCACAGGAATACCCATGTCTGTGCCTGACCGCTTCTCCACAGGAACACCCATGTCTGTGCACTGACCTGTCCCACACAGGAACACCCATGTCTGTGCCTGACCGCTCCTAAACAGGAACACCCATGTCTGTGCCCTGACCCCTCCTACACGGGAACACCCATGTCTGTGCCCTGACGGCTCCTACACGGGAACACCCATGTCTGTGCCTGACCGCTCCTCCACAGGAACACCCATGTCTGTGCCTGACCGCTCCTAAACAGGAACACCCATGTCTGTGCCCTGACCCCTCCTACACGGGAACACCCATGTCTGTGCCCTGACGGCTCCTACACGGGAACACCCATGCCTGTGCCTGACCGCTTCTACACAGGAACATCCATGTCTGTGCCTGACCACTTTTACATGGAAACACCCATGTCTGTGTCCTAACCACTTCTACATGGGAACACCCATGTCTGTGCACTGACCTCTCCCACACAGGAACACCCATGTCTGTGCCCTGACCCCTCCTACACGGGAACACCCATGCCTCTGCACTGACCTCTCCCACACAGGAACACCCATGTCTGTGCACTGGCCACTTCTACACAGGAACACCCATGTCCTGCCAGGGAGGATGCTTTACAGCTTCACTCCCCCAGCCAGAGGAGGTGCAGTGACCATGTCCCTCCCGCTTGTCTAGACGCGGCTGACGGCTTCCACGTCTGTGGCCCCAACAAGGAGCTGGACGAGGAGACGTGCCAGTGCGTGTGCAGAGGGGGGCTGCGGCCCGCCAGCTGCGGGCCGCACCGGGAGCTGGACAGGGACTCGTGCCAGTGCGTGTGCAGGAACAAGCTCTCGCCCGGCGCGTGCGGGCCCCACCGGGAGTTCGATGAGAGCACGTGCCAGTGCGTGTGCAGGAGGGCCTGCCCCAGGAGCCAGCCCCTCAACCCGGCCCGGTGCGCCTGCGAGTGCACAGAGAGCCCCCAGAAGTGCTTCCTCAAGGGGAAGAAGTTCCAGCCTCAGACGTGCAGGTGAGCAGTCCCCGTGAGCCATGGCTGTTCCTCTTCCTGAGAATGTTTTCTCCACTGCACGCAGTGTTCTCAGCACACACAGCAGCTGCGGTGGCTAGCGCGGGACCAGTACATTCTGGAAGAGTCGTTCTGGTGGTTTCCAACCAATGCCACACTTTCAAGGCCAGAAAGGAGGCCTGGGACTGCACACCAGATCCCAGTTCAGTGCACGGAGTCCTTGTCCCAGAAGCTGAGGTGGTGGCTCTCCACCAGAGCTGGACAGGTGCATAGGGCAGTTATTTTCCAGATGCAGCCAGGCCCTGGCTGGTGTCCTCAGTGGTTAGAGCATCGGCTGCTGCACCAAAGGGTCTTGGGTCTGATTCCCAGTCAAGGGCATGCACTTGGGTTGCAGGTTTAATCCCTGGCCTCCCAGGTGCATGTGTAGGAGACAACCCGTATATGTGTCTCTCTCACATCAATGTTTCTCCCTCCATCCTTCCCTCCCTTCCTCCCTCCATCTCTCACTACCTCCCTTCCACTCTCTTTAAAAATCAGTAGAAAAAATGTCCTCAGGTGAGGATTAAAAACAACAAAAAACATACAACCGGGCATGCACACCTGCCTCCACCACAATTATGATTCCATCAGATGTGACTTAAGACAACTGTTCTAAGTGCAGAAAATAGCATCTAAAACTTACAAAGGACAAGACATGGAGAATTACTGTAGAATTGTATCTAGGCATAAAAGTAGTGAAGCTAAGTGTTTAATGGAATTAGAGAAGTAAATTAATATGCTGTTAGAGGTTACTCAAGACTCCTTCCCTAAATCTGCTCCCTCTTCACAAAAAAAAAAAAAAAAGAAGAAGAAGCTTTTGGACCCGAATCTTGTCGGTGTGAGTTCTGAACATGGTCCTCTCTGTCCTGAGAATAACGTGGTCGGCTACTGAAGCCAGATTCGATGTTCGACATGTTCTCCCTGTTCCTTCAGCATTTCTTCACCCATCATGCCTCTCTCTTCCTGACCTTTACACCTGAACTCTGTTGTCCTTTCTGCTCAAGTTATAAAAGCTCCCAAATGCCTTCTATCTTCTCAGCGTGTCGTATGCAGAGATCATGTTAGCCACTGAGACCTGTCCTCCTTGCCAGAGATGCTTAAGGCTAGGTCTTCCCTATTTGGGTCCACCGCTTTCTTTTATTAAAACTTGAATTAGCCGAAGCCTGTTTGGCTCAGTGGTAGAGCATCAAGATTCAAGTTTGATTCCGGTCAAGGGCATGTACATTGGTTGTGGGCACATCCCCGGTAGGGGGTGTGTAAGAGGCAGCTGGTCGATATTTCTCTCTTCGACATTTCTAGCTCTCTGTCTCTCTCTCTTCCTCCTCTCTGTGAAATATCAATAAAATATTTTTTTAAAAAACTTGAATTATAACATTTATTGGTGTGATGTTGGTTAATAATATCATATAGGTTTCAAGTGTATAACATGTCACCTGTATATAGCATTGTGTGCTCATAACCCATCGTCTTGTCTCTTGCCATCGCTATATATTTTACCCACCCCCAACCCCCAGCCTCTCTAACCACACATCCACCTCTTTCATCTCTGGATTTTCTTTTTTTATTTTTTAATATATTTTTATTGATTTCAGAGAGGAAGGAAGACAGAGAGAGGGAAACATCAATGATGAGCTAGAATTATTAATCAGTTGCCTCCTGCATGCCCCACACCGGGGATCGAGCCTGCATCCCAGGCATGTGCCCTGACCGGGAATTGAACCGTGACCTCCTGGTTCATAGGTTGATGCTCAATCACTGAGCCACGCCGGCTGGGCCATCTCTGAATTTTCAACCAACTGATGGGGTTTGTGCCCTAGAATTCCACTAGAGGTTTCTGTGTAAGGTATCAGTACACTCTTGGGTGCCAGATGCACTGGACAGTTCGGTCTTTCTAGAAGCGGCCCTTCTTTAGCTTTCTTTAAGCTCTCTTCCTTCTTTGGCTGACATTACATTGCCCTTTCCTGGCATCTCTGAGTTTCAAACGTTTGCTCTTCATCATTTCAATGCTTCTCTTCTCCTCTTTCATCCACTCTTCCCAGACGGCACTGACGCCCTTTCAGGGATGGCTATGCACAGACTCAACGCTCTCATCCCATCTATTCACAGTTGCGTCTCAGCATTGATGTTCATCAATATCTCTTCCTCAGTAAATGCAGTGTCCATCTTTTTGTTCTCAAAGGCTCTGTGCTCTCATTTTCTGTTATATTTGAAGATCGATCTACACTAGCATTTTAGCTGCTACATAAGGGGATTCAGTGAATCTACAGATATAATTGATGACATATTTTTTCATTATTGTTTCAGAATATCATTCTGGAACCATTTTTTTCTCTTTAGAATATTTTAAGCTATAACTATATTGAAATATTACTTGCATATCTCTACTCAAGTTACCAGGGTATTTTAAAAATGAAGAATATAGATATCAAATCTTATGGAACCATTTTGTATAGCGAGTCTTCTAAGTGAACCTAATTAGTACGTATTGAAAAAGCTGAAATTTGTATGTTTATAAAGTCTAACCAGTAACCATATTTTTTCTCCAGAATTCTTATAAGTTAGAAGAGATTTATATCATTGTATTTCTCTTAATAGTATACATGCTTCACGAAGATTTTTATTTACTGAAACTCTTCCTATGTTCACTTTTCTAGGGGTGTAATTCCAGGTCTCATGTATATATTGAAGCAAAAAATAATAATTTATATTGTGAAAATATTTACATCCACTTTCTCTTAATATTTATTCCCAAAGTGTGGTGGGCAGCATATACATGCTTTGGTCCACTGCCTTATTCAGTAACTTGCATTGCTCGTTGAAAATCCTGTCTTTTTCAGTTAAAGAACAACAGTGGTCTTAGGAAATTGCATTTGTATTTAGAAGTTTAAGAACCACATTTTAACTGGATGTGCCTCCTTTGCTAAAGCACAAGAGGTGAAGCAATCGTGTCAGCATCGCATGTGGAGTGTTCTGCAGTGCATAGTGATTTCCATGGCAGGCCATTTGCATTCTTCCATGGACACCCATCCCCATTCCCACGTGTTAAGTAAACTCATATGCTAAAAAAACAACATCTTCAAAGACCTCTCTATTCCTCAGAGCAATAGCGTTCAGGATGGGATTAGTTGTTGGATCATTAATTTTTTCACCACTGCTGGAAACTGGAAGTTTAGGGGTGACAGAGAGGGCCCCCCCCCCCCAGGGAAACTGTCCCTCCCTTTGTACATGGAGCCAAGGTGGGGAGTGGGGACAAGGGGTGTGAGCTCCCACCATGCTGGCAGCTGCAGGTCCGGCAGATGGGAGTGAGGGTGGGGCTGCCCTGAGGACCACAGTCCTGCCTGCAGATGGTGGGGTTGGGTCCCTTCAAAGCCCTGGTTTCCTGAAAGCCTCATGCTGATGTGGTCACCCTGAATCAGCATTCCCAGAACAATCACTTCCAACACTTCTGCTTCATCTACAAAGCAGACAGCACTTCAAAACACCCTGCTGGCCATGTCCCATTTGTTACATCAGCACCGAGACACACTGATGCTGTGTGTTGGGGGGGAGGGGGTCCATTCCTCTCAAACTGTGCGATTGTAAGCACAAACTGACAATGTAAGGACCTCTAAACCTGATGTTATGACAAATAAGTAACTTCGTTCTCATTTAAAATTTAGAAAAACACAAAAGGTGTTTGTAGCATAACGGATTCCTCCCCTTGGTCTTTTATGTATTTATTTATTTCAAGTATTTTTTATTGTTGATAATATTACAGATATCTCCTATCCCCTCCTTTGCCCCCCTCCTCCTAGCTCCTACCTATGCCCCAGGTCTTCACCACCCTATTGCACATGCCCATGGCTATGCATATCCTATATAATAAAAGGCTAAGATGCAAATCGACTAAACGGCGGAATGACCGGTCACTATGATGCTCACTGACCAGAAGGGGGCAGATGCTCAACACAGGAGCTGCCTCCTGGTGGTCAGTGCACTGGCCCCGGGGGAGCACCGCTCAGCCAGAAGCCAGGCTCACGGCGAGTGCAGTGGTGATGGTGGGAGCCTCTCTCATCCCCATGGGAGTTCTAAGGATCTCCAGGGAGCGGGCCCAAGCCACCAGTCAGACATCCCCTGAGGGCTCCCGGACTGCGAGGGTGCAGGCCAGGCTGAGGAACCCCACTTGAGTGCATAAATCCCCCCTAACCCCACATCGAGGCATGTCCGTCTTCTGTTCCATGCCTCCCTGCTTAGGGTCTTACTTTGTTGCTCCATTCATTTTGCTCATTCCATTCCACAGCTGAGACCATGTGCTATTTGCCTTTCTCAGCTTGGCCTCTTTCACTCAGGATCACATTTCCCAGGCCCCCCCGTGCAGTGTTGTGCGCTGTGAACCGGAGGGCTCTCCCTCCTCGCATGGTCTGTAACCGGAGTGTGTGTCTTTCTGTCTGTCTCCCCAGCTGTTACCGACGGCCGTGCGCGAACCGGCTGCGGGCCTGCGAGCCGGGCCTGGCGTTCAGCGAGGAGGTGTGCCGCTGTGTGCCCGCGTACTGGAAGAGGCCGCACGGCAACTGAGCGGCAGCCCCCGGTACCCCGCTTCCCCCGTGGAGGACTGTGCTCCCCCTAAAGACTGTCTGCGGACAGCGTGTGGGGCCGCGGTGACAGGGACAGCGTCTGTGGGTGTTTCCCGGGCCATGCGGACAGTGTCACGGACACGGGCCCCAGCTCACCTGCAAAGACCTCTCAGAAACACTGGTTTTCCGGCAAGGACCGAGTAGCCGAGGTTTTCCTGTTGTGATTTAAAAAAAAAAAATGACTATATAATTTATTTCCACTAAAAATATTGTTTCTGCATCCATGTGTATAGCAATAACAATTGGTAAAGCTCACTGTGACCAATATTTTTATATCATGCAAAATACGTTTAAAATAAAACGAGAATTGTATTATAAACAGCTGAGCTCGGTCTATTTACCATCTTCCGCTGTAAGTAGGATTGGATATTATGGACCATTCACCCCCCTCAGCCCCCACCTCGTTCTTTTTCTCTAGCCAGATGGCCGACTGGGCTTGGGACAAAGCTGAGCCTACCAGAGAAACGTCCACACGGTAACAGTTCCTATTACATTTCAATTGATCTCAGCATTTTCACGATGATAAACATTTTAGCACGTGATGCTCTTGAATTTATAACCAAATGAATCCATAGAGAACATACCTTCTAGCAAAGCAGTCTGCCTAGCATGTCTATGTGATGGCGTTAGTCCGGGCACCAGGGCCCTTGGACCCCTAGCTCTGAGGGTGAGCTCTCTCTGCATCTGGTGAGTCATGGTTAGTGTGGATATATTTTTAAATACATTAATTGCTCAGCTAATGCAGGAAAAAAATAAGTTTTGATTGAGCCTCTGAGGCTCTGTAACTCGATACAACAGCTGTTGTAAGTTATCAGCTTAAGAGTCATCTGAACTATGTGTTGACAATTAGTTTCTCAGAAGATAGGGGGAAGCCAGCAAACCCCTGGGCCAAATATCAAAGCGCAAAGCGGGCCAAAGGAAAAGGCATTTCACTCGTCCCCGGAGATGTAACCATTTGGGCCAGAAGCAGAAGGAACATGGGCAGAGCCAAGACATTGCCGGTGGTGATCGGGCCGCGTTATATGGACCATCCAAACCTCACCTCCCTCCACTGTAACAACTGCTTTGTGTGGTGCCGGCTGGAGAGCAGGGCCGGAGAGAAAGCTGGACAATCAGCAAGGCTGCCTCAGCAGAGGCTGAAAGATTCTACACACGAGCCTCGAGCCCCCAGCCCCAGCCCGGGCGTCTGCAGGATGAAGACAGAAGGCACTGAGCACCGGGGACTACACCGGGGTCTTGGGAAGTCTGTCCACAGAACTGTGGCCCTGAAACCTCATGCTGTGTCCTTAGCTGGAAAGACTTGGGAATCCCAGTCTTAGAATTTCTAAAAATAGCTGTGCTCTCTGCATGCACACTGACTCCCCGCAGAGGGGGGGGGTGGGGGGGGTGGCAGCCACGGGATGGCACCACTGGCATTCCTGGGTGCGTCTCTCCAAGGGAGGCACAGGCCACGCTCTGGTCTGGCTGGGGAGGAGACCCTGCTCAGGAGGGCCAGTCCCAAGGGATGGGGGAGGACAGCAGAAACGCAGGTGGGCTGAGCTGGAGCCGCTGCTGGAGGGCATGGCCAGGGGTCATGGCCAGGGGTCACGACCCTCCCAGGTGAGGAAAGCCCGTGCCCATCCCCCACGGGTGCTACCCTTTTGCGCTTTCACTGGCAGATCTTTCAAGGGGCGCTGTGCAGGGACTTTGCCTTCTGAACTGGAGATGAGCATAGCGCATCACTTTGCTAGGGTGGAAGAGAGGCATTGGCGAGTCTGGTTTTTATGTGGATGAGTTCTGGAAAGTTCTGAATGAATCCGATTATTGTACCAATAAAAAAATGCCTTCAGCACACCCAGAACCCTGTTTGAGGAGGCCAGTGATGTTTGATAATGTAAACACTGGCTTTCTCTGGCCTTGACTTTTGTGTATGGGGTGTTTCTTAAATGGGAATATCTGTTCATTTGCATGAGTGGTTGGAGGGTTGAGGGTTTGGGAACCTGTAAACCAGAGCTTCTCGCTCGCTCTTCTCTTCACTCCGCAGTTCAGAGCAGTGCTTGGGAAGGCATGTGTGTCCACTCCCGGCCTGGGGTCCACTCCCAGCTTAGGGTCCACACCAGCTGAGAACAGAGGCAGGTGTGGAGGCAGCTGGGAGCTCACCCACCGGGCTGACCACGCATCAGGCTTGAAGAGACGTGACTGTCCACTCTGACACAGTAACTATCAATCCGATGGGAAGGATGGTGAAACACCGTTAAAAACCTCCTTTAAATTCACAAAGTGATGAGTAGCTGCATAAGAGCTTTCAAAATCGCCTCAATCAAACACTTAACTTTATGCACTCAAGGTGTTGACCTTCTAGAGGAAAGGAAGGACGTCACACTGATGCGTTGTTAAGGCTGTGACATTTTTCCTATCATTTTTAGGCAGCTGCACATTTTCTCAATCTGTTTAAAGTTTAATTTTGCTCTATTTCAATGAAAAGATTTCAATTAAGTGGGAGTTCTGTCTTGAGGATATCATTAGGAATCAGCTGGGTGGCTGACAGGGCCAGTCAGTGTGGAAAAACCCACCAAACCCTCCTCTTGGGCGTCAGTGTCAAATCTGTGAGGACTTGGCCTGGAGCCTTCCCAGAGCCCAAGTCATGTGCACAGCTGAGCCCTCTGCACGCCCACGCTCCTTTCTCTGACAGGCCCCACCACACCCTCAGGTGCTGCTGTTCTCTTTCCATCTCTTACAAATCTTGAACAATGACCTTTAACCTCTACTCTCTCCTATTCCCAATTCCCTGTCAACAATATTTGTGCTGCCCTCGTCGGTTTGGCTCAGTGGATAGAGTGTCGGCCTGTGGACTGGGGGGTACCGGGTTGGATTCTGGCCAAGGGCACGTGCCCAGGTTGCTGGTTCAATCCCCAATGGGAGTTGTGCAGGAGGCAGCCAATCGATGATTCTCTCTCATCATTGATGTTTCTGTCTCCCTCTCCCTTCCTCTCTGAAATCAATAAAATAAATATATTTTTTTAAAAAAACCAAACAATATTTGTACTGTCACTGCTCAAGTTTAGGCTGTCCCAGGAATCAGACAGGCCTGGGAGGAGCCGCTTCCCCCATTCTATGCCTAGCTTAAGGCAGCCTCTCCTGACTTTGATATTTGCGTTTCATAGGGCACCCAGGAAATGAGGGGTCATAGACTCACGTTGGGACACGCTAATGAGGCAGAAGGGAAACAGAAAGGAGGGAAAGGAATGAAGAAAAGGTGGAAACAGGAAGAAAGAACGGGAGAAAATAAGAAAAGGTCAGAAGGGGAATCGAGAGGAAAAGCAGGCCCACTGGAATTTTAAAGAAAAGATGAAGATGTCCCTGACCTGTTGGGACTGGCTGGGACCAGGAAGGTTGAGGGGGGAGGTGAGACCAGTCTGGGCGGGGGGGGGGAAGGGGTCATCTCTGCAGCCCATGTCCGGAGTGGCAAAGGCAGGAGCTCGTGTCCTGCCCAGCCCTTCCTTGCCGGGGAGGATGGTAATGAGCAAATGCCAGGCCGTCGTCTGAAAGGTCAAGGGGAGCCCTGACGTAAGACCCTGGGCTGCATTTACCGCGGCCGCGGACTCTGAATGCCGCGCCTGTCACCGCCATTCCCGCGGTGGTCTGTTGCTCTGGAGAAGGTCTTGGAGAAACAAAGAATGTCCTCATCCCTGCATGTCAGCCGATGCCTCATCGGCCACTTCGGATCACACGGCCATGTCATGGGGATTTCCCCTACGTGACAGGACTGGTGTGGCCTGGGTGTGAGACGACAAAACGGCCAGCTCTGCTCTCCCTGCTGCAGAGGGGGGGTAGAGGGGGGTCATGAGATGCCCCGCAGGGCACAGGAATGAGAAGTCTGCCTTCACCCGGAGGGTGCTCGCCCCGTTGGGTCTCTGGGGAAGCCAGAGCCCACAGGCCGCACCTGAGACAGCTCCAGGAATTTCCGTGAGGCTACGTGTCTCTAGAGGCTGCAGCCGCCGGTGTCTCATGTTTATGGAAAAGCACCGGTTGCCCTGAACTGCTAACGGCTTCTCCTGAGACAGGCAGCGCCCATGGGACAGCGCGGGCAGGGGATGGTCGTGGCACCTTCCTCCTCCTCCCCAGCGGCACCTGTGTGTCCGCAGCGTCCAGGCCGGTCCTGGCCTTCCCTCCGCATCCCCCCACAGCTGCCGGATCAGATCTGTTCTCTGGCAAGACATGGAGGGGGAAAGGGTTTCCTCTTTAAAAGGCCCTCTGAAAACTCTTTTCCCAAATGTTCTGAGACATGACGTTTGCCCTCTAGAACGGCCTGGACAGGCTCTCGCTCTGCAGAAGCCACATCTCCCAGGTGCAGCGGTGGGCACGGACTCACAGAACCCAGGGGCATGCCCGTGCCTCTGCCTGACCTGGGAGCCAACCCGCGGCCACACCAGCGAGGGGCCCGAGCTCTCGGCAGGTGGGGACAGCACCCCCATGCAGGGCCCTGGCTAGAGAATGCTCCGCAGAGAACGTGTGGGGAAACCACAAATGCAGGTAGGTTTTCACCCAGGTTTTCTGTGTGCGTTTTAATTACACCCAATTGACAGCCTTTGGTCACAGCTGAAACAGAACTCAGCAGGAGCCGGGCTGGCCCACGCTCCGGACCGGGTTTATAAGCAGCTCGTCCTGGGGCCCCGGGGCATTCTTCTTGGACCCCACGCCTAGGAGGCGATTCTCTTTCTCCCTGTGCCGCCTTGTTTTTACCAGGACTTGGACCCTGTGGACAACAGAAGCCGCCCTCACCTAGACTAGCCAGGTTGTCAGAGGGCTGGTGTGAACTCACTTTCACACACACTTTGCCTTGGCAGTTGCCATACCAGAATGCCACAGACTGCAGGCGTAAGCAACAGCAAGCTATTTCCTCACTGTTCTGGAGGCTGGAAGCCCAAGGTCGAGGTGCCAGCAGGGCTGGTTTCTGGTGAGAGTGAGGGAGCTCTCCCTCTCACTGCCTCCTCACGGGTCTTCCCTCTGTGCTGTGCTGGGAACCAGATCTCTGTATCTCCTCCTCCTATGAGGCCACCACCCCTTTGAATCAGAGCCCCGCCCTTAGGACCTCACTGGACCCCAGTGGCTTCCCTAAAGGCCCTCTTTCTAAATGTGGGGACATCGGGGGTGAGGGCTTCACCGTGTGGATGTGGAGGGGACACAACTTAGTATTATACATAGCAGCCCCCTCTCCGTTGACAAATGTTCATTGTTAAGAACGAGCTGGCTCTGATTCAAATGCTTTGAAACCAAATGAAATATGTATTTCAAGGCAAACCGTGCCCCTGAGCAGGGTTGTGTGTGGATGGAGGGAAAAGTAACCGAGATCTGCAGAGAGAGCGATCAATTCCACAACAGCCCATCTACACCCAAAACTCCACCTGAGAGAGAGGTGAAAGATAGCCTAACTGAGCTGGGTGTGGAAAATGGTAAGATAGCTTAATATAGAA
Source organism: Pipistrellus nathusii (assembly GCA_963693515.1). Classification (NCBI taxonomy): domain Eukaryota; kingdom Metazoa; phylum Chordata; class Mammalia; order Chiroptera; family Vespertilionidae; genus Pipistrellus; species Pipistrellus nathusii. Next base: position 2,336,114 of record OY882860.1, on the reverse strand, counting down.
GCCAGATCTCACTCATGACTTGGGTTTCCCGTTATCTGCCTCCTAGATGGTATTTCGAGGTTCTGCATAGTGTCACAAGCTCCTGCTGGCCAGATGCCTGGTGCTCTCAGACATTACAGGATGGTCGTCAAACGGGCAGGAGACACCTGGGGATAACTGGCTGCCGAGGGATTTTCCAAGTGAAAGCTAGAAGCGGATCAGCCCAGTCAGCACTGAGATTCTGCGGGCGACCCAGAGGCAAAGCCACAGTGTTGTTTTCAGAGTAGTCAATATTTTGGTTGTTGATTGAACGACTGGCAAATGTGTCCACGTTAAATTCATGTGTGATCCACACAAAAATCCTCTAGAAGTAACTTCAGTCATCCTGGTTTGGTAGTTTCAAATGCCAAATCCTCTTTTCATCTTGAGTGAAAGTTAAATTCAGAAATTCAGCTTCACTTACAAATCACAGCAAAGTTCTGAGAGATCAACTGTCAGTATTCTGAGAATGAAGGGCACTTTGAACACCGTAAATGTTTTGTTAAAAAAAAAAATAATACAGACTGAATGAAAAATGAAACATTTGGAAAAAAATTAAAATGCATTTGAATAATAACATTAAGCTACAAATAAGTCTACTTGGTTAAGAATTCCCCATACTATTTTGGCAAGAATTGCTTTCATTTTTAAGAAAATGCACTTTCCGCCGAAACCGGTTTGGCTCAGTGGATAGAGCGTCGGCTTGGGGACTGAAGGGACCCGGGTTCGATTCCAGTCAAGGGCATGTACCTTGGTTGAGGGCATATCCCCAGTAGGGGGTGTGCAAGAGGCAGCTGATCGATGACTCTCTCTCTCATCGATGTTTCTAACTCTCTATCTCTCTCCCTTCCTCTCTGTACAAAAATCAATAAAATATATAAAATAAAATAAAAAGAAAATGCACTTTCCTCAAAAAAAAATCTTAGAAAGTCAGTGTAAGTCAGCGCTTGTCAAACATTAACTGGTAGAGAATTTCCCCGCATTTGGGGAAAACAACATGCTCTGGGAAATGTCAGGACCGTGTCCCTGGGTCCCACAGGACGCAACACCAGGTCCTTAACATGTAGCTTTCTTGTGAGATCAGATTGACTGACTGTTGGAGGAAAAATAGAACCAGAGATGTTGGCATTCTGACCCATTTCTGGCAGATTTGAATTTAACTTTTTATTCTTTCTCTCCTCGAAAGGAAATACATTTATACAGATGTACTAAAATCTGAGCACCTTTTCTAAGAGATGAACAACAGAAGGCTCAGTGTGGTTCAAAACACAGTTTGCTCAATGCATATAAGCCTAACCAATGGACACAGACAACAGGGGGGTGAGGGCATGAGTAGGGGGGTTAGGAGGGGATAATGGGGAATAAGGACACATATGTAGCACCTTAATCAAAAAAAAAATCCAGTTTAAATGTTAAAGTTTAAAGTGTAGAATTATAAGAGCTTAGAGGAGAGGAGATAATAATTTTAAAGTAAAACTATAGAAATCTTCTGACCAAAGAGTGAGTAAATATGTAATTTTAAAAATGCTAATAGGCAAATTAAAAGTAAAACAGGACTCTAGTGTTAGTAAAAATATAGAGCATCTTTCATATAGTACAAACCCCAAGTAAGTCTAAAATGTTATTAACAAACTTCAACTTTCAGGTGATAACTTTTATTTTACTTTAGTCTTATAATACTCTCTCCTGTAATGACACATTGGGGAAATAAGCTGGTCTTGAAGCAAAGCACTCATCCATACAAATTTTGATTAGATCATTGGCATTAACTTTGGCAATAGGTATGGAATGTATGAGGTGCTTATTGGTCCAAGTTCAAAGACCTGGAAAAAATAAGGGTCTTCAGCCTCTGCTTCTGGTAAAATGTGTGTCTGAAGACTGGAATGTATTGGAATTGGAAGAGACTTCTACAGATAAACTGAACTCTAGTGGGTGGTTGATTAATCTAAGGTGTTAAGGATCAGTAAGCATGCTTTAATTTAATTTCTTTTTTTATGTACATGACCCTCTAGGCTGTCGTTATAGTAACAAGATCTTGGCATTGGCATTGGATATTGGCTTCCCTCCTTGTACAAAGCATGCAATGCTTTGTATATTTTGGAATTTTTATTCATCCAAGGGGACTGAGAAACTAAAGTCACTTACAAAGCAATCTGAAAAAAAATATTATTCTGTTACATTTGCCCTAAACCTTGCTAGTTGGTGGCTGAGATCTAACTGACACCCTGTTATAATCAGCTCTCCTTCACAGAGCTTTTCCAAAGTATTTAATGTTTTCTTAGAGTTTATATTAATTTTTCCATATCTATGGTTACTTTAATTGAAAAACATTGAATAATTATGCATTCGTTGATTTCACATAGTATCTTACAATATGGAGTTGACCAAGTTTGGGTCATATAATTCCATAAGCATTAAAAAAAAAAAAAAGCAATTTCTTTTTTAACTTAAACAGACACATGCATTCTTAAAAGATTTCAAACTATGGACTAAATGCTACTTTTTCACTTTTCAAGGTTTCCATCAAATATACAAGAACAAACAAAAATATCAAGTCAAATGTCTGCAGGTAGAGGACATGAAACTAATAGGGTGATTTTTGAGGGTCAGTGGGTGGTCTTTCTAGATTTTCTCCTCTTATACCTTTCCTTGGGCTGCAATGCTCAGGCCCTACTTCATATTAACAGCCTAACCTCTGACCCTTTTAATTTCCTAGTGCTTTCCTTTTTTTTATTTTCATCTCCCCTTTCCACTCTGAGGAAAGCAGCTCTAAGCTTCTCCCTAGAAACCTCAAAATAGTTTGGTTGAAAGCTGAATGGAGCCTGTTAAAAGCTCATGCTCCTCAGGATAAAGGAATAGCCAGAAACTGGAATGTAACCTCTGATCCCTTTGAACCACAACTTTGGCCTTCCGGTGACATTGCCATTTACATTTTCTAAACAGAAGCCAAATTTGATGTACCTAACCGTCCATTTAAAACATGATACTTGGCAACCTTTTATGTATTCTTCTTCCTGTAATGCTGTTAGAAACAGCAGTCATATTCTAAAGGAAGGGCCATAGCAGAAATCATCTAAAACTTTATTTTTCTCTTTTGCCCAATTTTTTCCACTTTTTCTGAGAAAACTGAGATCCCTGCACCTCAGAATGTGCCCATTTGCTATGGAACCATTTGCTTGAAGCATCCTAAGCTGTCAAGCTTGATTTTAATAAATAATTTTTAATAAGTCTCTACCACGATTGCAATTTGGTGTTTGTTCCTTCTTCAGACTGAAATATACAAAGGTTAATATATCCATTTTTCTTTATCACTAAAGCAATCTGATGCTTTTTCTATCCATAGGCTTATTGCGAATGAAATGCCCAAGTTTCAGGACTGCAGACAGCACCTTATCCAGCGGTCCTAGCAGGATATTGCCACATTTTCCTGACTTTGTGCTCTCTTTTGTGCAGCCTGCCTAACTAGCCTGCTTTTTCTAAATAACAAAACAACCTAAATTCCCCATGGCCTCATGAGCTTAGTAAACCAGACGCGCCCACGTCATTTCATATTCTCTGCCGTGTTTCTCCATACCCAAGTCATCTTAGCCAGTTAAGTGTTGAGATCATATCTAAAAAGAAAATCTCAGTTGCCTCCCACAAAAGGAATGGGTTTCACTTAAATGTTTCCTGTTTTCCATAAATTGCCTGGTGGAACTATTGTGTACTACACAAAGTCGGCTTCAACCAGAAGCTAACTTGTCACAATTAAATTTCAGCTCGAGCAATAGGGGGGAAAAAGGCAAGAAAAGGTGAAGAAGAGGGCAGAGGCTGTTCTTATTTGGGAGGTTGGAATGTCCTGCATTGCGGTCCAGGGCCTTTGTCATTGGACTGACAAGTTAGTTGAAGGCATGGTTCAAAGATCAAACAATCGACAGGTGAGGGAATTCCATCCATTTTTGTCATGGACAGCCTTAAACCAATTGAAATATTGGTCACACATATCATCTATGTCTGTAGGGGGAGCATCATACCCAAAGCCATCTACCAAGTTGAATGACATGACAGGAGAAACACCTGCTTAGGATCAGAGCATTTCCAAAATGAATCCAGTTTAACCTACTTGGTCGGCATACAAGTTAATGATGTTGATTTCAATTACTTGTTTAGTTATGAAGAGTGTATTTTTTGCCCATTAGAGCGATGTGCTTTTAAGTCAAGCTGGAATATAAAACATGTTTTATACAATATCCACTTTCTTCTATTGGGTGTTTTTAATCTTAAAGAACTACATTGTCTGATGTTCATATTGCAACATTTTTCATTTAATTTGCAATTGCCTCTTTGTTTTCAGTATTTCTTGACCCTCTTGGTATAAGTGTGTGCCCTGAAAACAGCATATGTATTTTATCTCCTGATAGAAGAGTTTGGATTCATTCATATTTTATTAAAAGTCATATATAATTGGACATATTTTCCACCTTACTTGATACTGCCATTTCCTTTTTATTTTAGTTTTGTTGGTGTTACCATGGGTAGCTAGGTATTGATAATGGGGAGAGAGCAGGGAAGTCAGATATTGTTGAGCAAAGTCAACGGGGACTCAGAGCCTGCTTGCTTCACCACCTTGCAGCTCACATTCCCTGCAGATACCCACCAGTCCATTCACCAGATCACTAGGGTAAGGATAGAACAAAGGGGGAAGACAAGTACATGCAAAATAAACTCAATGTGGTGCAGGGGGAGGTGCTTGACCCTAGAGGCCTGTCAGTCTAACCTGGGGAAAGATCATTGGCTAGGGGGCAGAGTCAGTGCAAGTCCTGAAAAATTTAGGAAGTTGATGGATTATTTTGAAAAAGTTCCTGGTTAAAAGCCCAAGAGAACAAAGAAGTTCTCTCTCTCTCTCTCTCTCTCTCTCTCTCTCTCTCTCTCTCTCTCTCTCTCTCTTTCTCTCTCTCTCTCTCTCTCTCCCTTTCTCTCTCTTTCTCTTCCTCTCTCTCTCTATTAATGACCCACATTCTCCTATTTGTTCGCATTCTCTCTTGCCTAGAAATATGCTGACCAGGTGGTTCAGCAGCTATCCAGGTTTTCAGGAGACTTCACTGGCTCCAATGGACTAAGCTTAAATATGAAACAGAAACTCTGCACGCTGGTTTTTATGTTGGTCCTGCTGACGACATGGTTGCATTTTCTTCTATGGTGGAACAGAGAGAGATGGGACATTGGAAGCCCAGTGCCAGCATCACAAACAAATCATCTTGCCACCATTCCACAATCTCCTGCATGCAGGTCCTTGGAATTCTTTTCTCCTGATCCTGTGGAAGAATCTAATTTCCACCAACAGTAGCATGACCAACAAAATTCACTTCACGTATCCACTCCAGTCTACCAGCATCACTCTCTGTCCTGTCAGTCACAGATGCATAGTCTAATATTAGATGACAAGATAAAAAACTACCTTTGTTAAAGACCCACAATCCTCTTGTCCATGTCAATTAGATGATAGCTTTGAAATACATATATTTCCATCCTTTCACATCTCCCTGTCTTCCCTACGCTAGCCATTCCCCTGCCTTTTCTCTCCCCTTAGTGGCTGAGATCCTAGGCTTGTGTAGCATGTAGCCTTAATGCTCATCAATGAAAGTCCCCTTTGTTTTCTGTGTTTCATTTCCTGGCTCCCTGACACCTAGCTGAAGTCAACTGACAGATTCTGGCCAATGAAATGTCAGTGGAAGTCATTGGGGTGGGTTCTGAGCTGAGTCCATGAAAAGTCAGGTGCACTTGTACAACCTTTCTCTTCCTCTCTCAGAAAAATCATGGCGAAGCCTTGTCTGAAGATGGTGGAGCCACACAGCGTGAATGGCTTTTGGATAAGTGAGAGGGCTGCAGAGGTCAGCTGTCTAGAAGAATCGCAGAAAGTAAAGAGGATCCTCAGGACAAGCAAGGGAGAAGCAAGTTTCTGTTGCAGAAAAACACAGAAATGTTGGGGCTGCTTGTTGCCAAAATAGAGTTTATTCTAGCTTCTCTTTCATGGGTCCTTATTTGTCCTTTGTATTGCCTGTCCTCAGATACAGATTCTTGTTGGCTTTTCCATGTCTTCTGTGTAAGAGGCAAGCCAATCCTTTCATTTAAATGATATGGAAACAAACGCACTCAATCCAGGGAACCTTTCAGCTCAAGAAAAGTTATTTTTAGCTATTTTTTTTTAAATGAAGTACCTCCTACATAGTAAGCATTAGACTATGTGCTTTACACATTTTTTTAAAAATTCTTTAAAATTCTACAATTATAGTTGCAATGGTTCCCACTTAGAGGTTTGGAGCATGAAAAGCTAGTGGTTAAAACATATGCTCTGAAGACAAAAACAGCTGGTGATTTCACCGTTCCTATCAGTTAGCTGGAAAAGTGACGGTGTCCACCTTTAGGATTGTTGCAAAAATTCAAAGTGGAGGCCGAAGAAACCAAAGGTACCATGGTGATAAAGAAGATATTGGCATTCCCAAAATAAAATAATGGTCAGTGTTTAGTGCCATGGAAGTAAGTCAAATGTCTTTGGGAACACTCTCCTTCAAAAGCTTAAGAGAAATAAGAGGCAGTTTCTAAAAGCTCAGAAATAGTGACTCCAGACAGATTCTAGCTGCTCTGAGGGCAAAATCACTCTAAAATCAGGATGATGAAGCAGTATTTTGCTCCAAAAGGTTCTTTTTCTTCTTATCAGTAAACATTCAGTTCAAGAATCTGCCAAACCCTGAATAATTATGTGAAAGATCTAATCTCCCTCCCTGTCATTATAACTCACAGAGAACAATGTTTAGTTTCAGCTCCACAGAGTTTTGCCTGCAAAGTCGCAAAGAGCATTCCAAGGGTTCACATACCACCGAACAAAGCCGTGGCTATCGAAGCACTCACACACGTCAACCAAAGGAAAGAAACCAAGATGTTGGAGGAGAGAGATCCTTTCCACCGAGAACACACATCGCCTGGGCATTGGCCCCTGTGAGAGCAACTCAGCTGGCCTAGGTGGCCTGCTACAGGACCCCAGCCCTCCTCTCCTGTACACAAAACACTATGATGATGATAGTCATGGTGATGATAATGAGGATGATGGTGCTGGTGATGATGATGATAAGAAGTTTCAAAAATTCTTCCAGTCACAAATTCCTGTGTTGACTATCTCCCTTGGACAGTGGCAACCACATCGTTACAAGGATGGCAAGGTGACTGATTGGTCCTGTGGGATAACTGGAAGACTTCCAAACTAAAAAATGATCAGTGGCAGAGGGGCGGTGAGAAAGGGGGAATCATTCCTCCACAAAAAGAGCGTGATGACACTAACACGTCATTTTGGAGGTGCTGATGTCTAAGGAAGCCAACCCATGCCGCCACAAGTCAAAAGTCATGAGAAAACCAAAAACTGCTCATTTCAGTCTTGATGGTCCAAAACTACACCCGGAATAAGTTTGAGGCCGACTTCCTATGACAGGAACTAAAAACAAACTATATTCAGTTCTCAAGAGCAACTGAAGAGGCTTTAGGAAGGCATTTACTGTCAGAAAAGGCTTCTCAAATAAGAAAGGAACTTTGGTTCAAATATTAAACTCAGAGTGCAAGCAGAAAAACTCTGCCTCAGTGTGAGGCTGCCCCCTTAGGTTTGCCTTTGTGAAGACCTCAGAAAGATTTATATTCATGACCTCTAGACACAGTCAGATGGGAAAGTGTTCTGTAGGAAATGCCTCTATTTAAACAAAAGTTCGGGTTTCTAAAATTCTTCAGGATGTGATTCTGCAGAAGTCACACGGGGGCCCAAAGTGGAAATGGGCTATTCTCTCAGAGGCGGGTGCATATAAAGTTTGTCTCAGATGTTAGGTTCATATATTGACATACCAAAGTCCTACAACATTTTAAAAGAAATTATACTCACTGAGACTAAAAGGGACAGAAACAGTACAAAATGAAAAAGGCCTTGGCCTGGCTAGCATGGCTCAGTGAGTGAGTATTGACCTAGGAACCAGAAGGTCATGGTTAAATTCCAGTCAGGGCACACTGCCTGGTTGCAGGCTCAGTCCTCAGGGTGAAATGTACAGGAGGCAGGTGATCAATGATCCTCTCTCATCATTGATCTTTCTCTCTCTCCCTCTTCCTTCCTCTCTGAAATCAATAACAAATATATATATTTAAAAGTCTTAGCATTTCTAAACTTCGACAGACAAGATATAGGATAATAACAAAAATAAAGAAACAAAAATCTGCTCAGCTATAAACATGGGCTCTAGGTTATGAAAAAGGAAGAATGACTTAGGGGGGATAACAAAGAGCCCAAAATGGATCTAAAAGTCATTGAAAATGCCTTTTGGGTTATAGTTTGAAGCTTTAAATCGAGGATCTGGTAAACTGTTTCTGCTGGATTTCAAAACTGTTATGAGACAGTGATTCTATTTTGAATAGACAAGTCTACTATGGTTGTCCTAAATCTGTCTGACTATATATTTGCTGATTTGGGGACAGATAACCTGTTTCTTTAGTTCACAGATCTGATTGTGAGAAACCCTACATGAGGAATTGCATTCACGGTATCTCATTCCATTTCATCTTCAGCCTGAGATGAAAGACAAAATAGAATGAAAATTTTGAGGGTGTTGAGAGAGAGAGTGGTCATACAATATGAATTGTTTTGGCCAGAGGATGAATAGTGGCATACAATATTTCCAAAAGATGGCCACCAAATATATCCCATCCAAACTGCTTTTTTGAAATCTGCTTTGCTACTCTCCCAAGGAAAAGTGGAGTCTATTCACATCCCTTGAAATCTGGATGGGCTTACCATGTTTTATCAGGTATCCAGCAAAGTGCAGTGTGAGGGATGCTGTGTGCCTTGTAGGCTGGGTCATAACTGCCATTGTGCCTGGGTGGTCCAGGTCATTTGAGACTATCCCCTTTTGGACACATCCATCCCCCATTCCATGTCTATCATAGCTCACCGAGAGAGCCAGGATAGGTGTTCCAGTCAGAAGTCTTAACTAAGTCCAGCCTTTGAGTCAAACCAACCCAGAAACCAGATACACAAGTAAAGAAGCCTCCAGATGATTTCAGCCCTCAGATATTTGAAACTGCCTCCACCGAGGCCCCAGAGACTATGGGTTTGACACAAGCCGTGTCCTACCTGAATTTTTCACCCACACAATCAGTGAATGTAACACAATTCCTGCAGTTTTACAGTAAGTGAGGATCGTTTGTTCCATAGCAATAGTAACTAAAACAAGGATAGATCAAAGAGTACAAAAGTTGAGGAAGAAGTGACTGAAGAAATGTTGGAATGGTGAACAGATGCAGATACTACACGTTGTGTTTACATGCCTCCACCATTTCAGCAGTTTGGCTTTTCGTGGGATATAATGCTCCTGGAAAGGGCCAATGAGACCAATCAGTGATAAATGTATTGTATGCAGCTCATGAGAAAGAAGCCAGTTTCCGATACATTCAAGAGCAGTGTGGAGAAAGCCTGCCCATCAACATGTTTTTGCGTGATTTTTAGGCAGATGCTTGACAAAATGTAAGCCAATAATTTGTTTTCAAGTCCTCCTGGGTTGCCAAAATACCAATGATGTCTAAAGCATGGGGGTTGGAGGCAGAGGGAAGGGAAAGTAGAAAACTTTTAAATGATCAAAGAAAGGTTCAGCCCAATCCATTTTAATGAAAACAAGACTTTATAGTAAGGTTGCCAGATAGTCCAGTGGACTCAAAGCATTTTTAATTCTCCACGGCCCACAAGATGCCTTTTCCATGGTAATTGTTTCCCCCACAAGCAGACCTGAGCATTTTATAGGCAGACTCTCCTTCAGGTAGGTCTCCATGTCTCTTATTAAAAACATGGCTCATTCTCTGTGCAGATAAGAAATATTAGGTTTGTTTTTTTAAATATGTTTTATTGATTTTTTACAGAGAGGAAGAGAGGAATAGAGAGTTAGAAACATCGATCAGCTGCCTCTTGCACACCCCTCACTGGGGATGTGCCCACAACCAAGGTACATGCCCTCAACCGGAATTAACCTGGGACCTTTCAGTCCATAGGCCGATGCTCTATCCACTGAGCAAGAAATATTAGGTTTTAGCCAAAACCGGTTTGGCTCAGTAGTAGAGCAACGGTCTGCAGACTGAAGGGTCCCATGTTCGATTCTGGTCAAGGGCATGTGCGTTGGTTGTGGGCACATCCCTGGTGGAGGGTGTGCAAGAGGTGGCAGGTCGATGTTTCTCTCTCATCGACATTTCTGGCTCTCTATCTCTCTCCATTCCTCTCTGTAAAAAATCAATAAAATATATTTTAAAAAAAGAAATATTAGGGTTTAGACAAAAATCCACCCTTTCTTTAAACAGGTAATGTTTAAATTGGGGGGGAGAGGAGAGAAAATGAAAAGGGGACAGATTCCATTCATTATTTTTGTTTGGCACAAGTCACCCTGCTCAAAGAACAGGACTTCCAGGTGGAGAAATCTCTTCATACTAAAGAAAAATAACTAAGTGATAGAGACCAAGTTCATGATTAAGAATTGTGTAGAGAGCAATACTGGCCTGTGTTGCTAAGCGCCACAGGTGAATCTGACCAGTCGCTCTATGTCTTAGTTCTCTGTTTCGGCATAAAAAAGGACCAGAACCTGAGCAGCTTAAAAGAGCACCATTTAAGGCCTTACATTCCTGTAGGTCAGAAGTCCAGAAGGGCTGCCTCCTCTGTTCTGAGCCCCAGGCCAACTTCGTGGTGTCCACTGGGCAGGACTCCATTTGGAGGTTCTGGGGAAGAATCTGCTCCAGGCTCGTTGCTGCTATTGGCACAACTCAGTTCCTCCCGGAGGCCACTCTCAGGTCCTTACCCCAGGGACCCTCCATCTGAAGAGTGTGAAATTTCCTCACATAGATTTCCTCAAGCTTAAGAGTCTCTGGAGTTACTCAACTGCAACCAGCTGGAGAACATTGAAAAGGCTCATGTGACAAGGCCATGCCCACCCTGATAATCTCCTCATTTTAAGGTCAACAGATTCATAATCCTATCATCAGCAAAGTCACACAACCAAGGGAGGAATACCAGTGTAAAAGGTCATTGGGGTCATCTTAGATTTCTGCTTCTACAGATAGAGAGTAAACATCAATGGAACCACTTTGTTAACAAAATCTATTGACCTCCATTGCTCCTTTTTTCCCCCACCTCACCTGAGGATATTTTCCATTGATTTTTACTGAGAATGGAAGGGAGAGGGAGAGACAGAGAGAGAGAAACATGGATGTGAGAGAGACACATCAATTTGTTGACACAGAACACACCTTAACCAGGGCCATGGATGGAGCCTGTAAACGAGATACATGCACTTGATTATAATCAAACCCAAACTCTTTAATCTGCAACCAACGCTCTACCCATTGAGCCAAACCGGCAAGGGCCATTGCTTCTTATTCATATGGTCCCTACCAGAGAGACGTTGGTTTCAGAGTCAGAAAGAAAACTCTGTGTTCCACTCTGTCTTCAGCCAACCCACATCTCCATTCAGCACACTGGATGTCAACATCTACATTTGGGGGGTTGGGGGATGGGAGGAGGAAATAATATGTATCTCATATGTTTTTTTTTAAATAATTAAATGAACTAATAAGGGTAAAGAATGTCTACTTCTATGCCTTCTACATAGTGGGCACATGTAGAAATCCCCAGGTTCTGACTGCCCTTCTGGTGGGCTATATATACAGTGGTTACTTCACCCTTTTTCACCTCAAGTAACAGCACTTTTGATTCTTTTACTGGGCATCTGTCACATGTCAACCTTTTGCTTTATGTCACACTCAAATTAAGGCAGAGCAATGAGTCACGAGGGGATTAATATTGGAAATTAATTCCAGGTATACCAATATTTGTTGAGTTGGACTACACCAGTTAATATCAATGCATAGTGAGTGGGAGAATTCAATATATTGAAGAAGGGGGGGGGGAATAATGAAAATCTGGTAAATTTGCTTTCTATTGTAATGGTACTAAACGCTGGAAATGGCTGATTAATTTTTATAACCATCTAATTTTATAGGAGAGTAGACCAGGAGGCGGTCATAGCTCTTTCTCTATTAATTTATAGAGTAAGTTACTAATCCCTCTGTTTGTCATGGGTCAAAATATGATGTTGACATTATACTAACTCCCATATTGCTGATGAAGTTTGGAAATAATTTAAGTAGCTCCTCTTGGATCCATAAGTACATCAATGGTAGAATCTGGAAAATTCCAGAATAATCATCTCTTATTGCAGAGCAAGCCCTGAGTCTTACATCAACTCGTGGGCCATAATGCTTCAGTGACATTCCCACACCTTCTGGATGTTTTTCTGCTCAGAAGCATGGAGACAGCTTGGTGACATGAGGTAAGCACAAGCCAGATTCAAATAGCACGTGAACCCAGGTCTCATGTTATTTGGTCTGTTAAGAGCTGAGAACTTGATGCCAATCCTAAGTGCATACTTAGCTCATGGGCTCAGAAATACCATATTCCCGAGTTTGTTTACTCTGTTCTGTGCTGAGCACCCTAGAAACGGCACCCATTTTACACTCCCTTGTTAGTAATAATAACAGACATGGAAATTCGCGGTGATTTGAAGGAAGACAGATGTTTCTGAGTTTCTCCCCCTCTTCCCAATACTGGGAGTGGGGGGTAAAGAACAACAGAAAAATATGCCCTGCTTGAGTATATTTTCTACACAAAAATGAAAGTGGGGGCAGGGATAGACTGCATTTCTCCTATAAATGGATTCAAAAACTACTACCAAAATAACCAGACGAGGCCTGACCAGAGAAGTGGAATTGATACTGACTCTTCTGAAATCATTCCAAGACTTTGGGAGCACAGAGCTGGTTGCTATCATTGAATTTTGGAATGAAAAAAAAAAAAAAGCCAAAAGGATTTTGGAATATATTACTGAGTAGAATTTCCCAATTAAAACGTTTTTAACTCTTGAAAATTTTCTAACTCTTGGAAATGTAGATGAATTCAAATATTAGAATTATGATTTTTAAATAAATGGCTAGTTTGTAGACAGAAGGGTCATACTTATTAAGCTGAAGTTTAAAATTAGCTTTCAGGAAGTAAATGCAAATTGTTTTCCGATTTGGACAGTTTGCCTAAATCTCTTTGGGTCTTGTCCATTCCTTTGGCTTGGCCAATGTATCCCAAACAACTCAAGCTCCATTACACTTCATTTGGGCTGAGAGCTACGTTTCAACTGCCAGTCCTTTAGTAATTCGAACTGGCAGTCACAGAAATACTTTGTCAATTATAGCGTTAAAACGGAAGTGTTTCTTGGTCTTAAACCTAGTTAACATGACAAAAACATTATTTAAGAAAGAACCAGTATATAGAAACTCCTTTGTAAATAGGCTGTTGGTTTGTGTGTTTTTTTAGGGTGTCAGCGAAAGAAACGTTCAAACCTGCAGAATTTTTATGAGTTCATTTGATCCAAACTGACAACAACTGCCAGAGGCAAAATCTCAATGGATTGAGAAAATGCCATTTTCTGGAGCATTTTAGGGTGGCAGGGGCAGTTGGAGGGGCATATTTTTACCATCCCATCGGGCAGAGATGAAAGTCCCAGCTCCATGCCTAACCTTCTCTAGCACCATCTTGGCAGGGGAGTTGGGATACCTCATTACAGCCTGACTGGCAGTTAGTCTACCCACTGATCTTTTATTAGCATGAGTGGGCGTGGGCCATGATTTTTTCTGTGGTGTTTGGCTGGAGTAGAAAAAGAGGCTATTATCTAAGTTTTCTTGCTAAGGTGCCCCTTTCCTGGACTTTTGAGAAAGGAGGCCTCTGTTGGGCCTTTTTGGTCTGCCCTTGTTGGTGTGTCTGGCTTGCCAAGTTCTTTGTCTCCAAGTATAGACTATATGAGTCTAAAGACAAGCCAGGGAATGCCCCCCTGTGCTAATCCTTGGGCTCTGAGTTTCCTACCCGATCTTCCTTCTTTTCTCCATTTTTTAGAGCTTCTTTTGGGTATGATGTGTTGCTGGGACTGACCAACAGACCCTGAACAACAAATGAATGATTATTCTGACACATTTCTGTGAAAGAGAGGCTAAGGGACTATTTGGCTATAGCCATCAAGTAGTCTTGTTCGCCTGCTTCCTTAGACTTTTATTGTAACAACAGATTGAACTAAAATTAGCTATTATATATACTCAGCAGGTAAGCATCCTTGAGAAAACACATGTGTCCTTCAAGCAAGGATGTGTCTAAGTAAATACCTGGGGGCTCAGACTTAGTCTGGAAAAGTCAAGGCAGAGGCAGGTGACTTCAGCCAACTCGTGTACCATGCCTCCCCACAAGGGGTGTGGCTTTTAGTCATCCTTAGAAGAATAAATAGAGAAAATTATGTCTATTCTTTCTTCTGAGAGCACAGTCATATGGCATGATTTTAAAATGGTGCTGTTTCAAAGGCATACCTGGAAAAATTCACATTATTGGTGATTTGACAACACAGTGTGATCCCCAAGTTAAAACTATTAATGAAGAACCTTCATGAAAAATTACTATTGAAAATCTATACATAGAAAATTCTGCCAAATATCACTCTTATGATTAAACACATGCTAACATTTGTAATAACTCCATAGGTTCATGTATTTCCAATTATCTAAAATGTATTTGAAGCACAAAACACTGTTTGATTATTCTTCCTCATGTTTTTGTTGGGAAAAGAGAAGACCATATGACATGAGAAATCCTTCATATTATCGGCCTAAACTAGGTGATTTCTTCCACATCGTGCTCAGTTTCTGATTGTCATGATCATCGGATCATGTCAACCTGTTATGAAGGTGGAAATAGGGGAAATTATGACTATTTTAATAGGAGAAATTAGGTCCACCCTTGGGGAGTCAACATGCTAAACAGCGGGTTGAGACCCATAAAGAATTATTGGCATTCCAGAAGAAAGAATAATATAATCCTTGTTATTCTTACTTAGGAATTTATCACATCATAAAAGCAATAGATGTTGAAAACCAAAGGAGGATTGGTCACAAGAATACAAATGTCCTGAGTAATGAAAAGATCAGACATTGTAAAGGCTTTGGTGCTGAATATAAGAGGTCTGAAAGGGTATAATTTGTCTAATGGTCACACTTTGTGTTGTATTTACTTAAAATGTGACCATTAGACATATTATTATTAGACTGCTAGACAGATATTGAATGTAAAATATCTGTCAATCTGGTGGTTCTTTCTAATTATCTGGATTTTGACTTTCTATAAGTGCAGTCTCAAATTTAACATCAATTTTGGTACACAGTATACAACACACAAAAATACACTGAGAGGCTAAAGAGGAAACTAAGCCTGGAAATGAGGAGGAATACTCATAAAAGAGCTCAAATATTTTCTAAATATATATGTTAGAATCTGACTTTTGATCAGGATTATGTATACTTTGGGATAGAGTTGAGTAATGCACAGGGCCATTCTTATGGTTTCTCACCACCTATTTCCAGTCACATAGCCAAAGGTGGGGAAAATTCTGCTCTTGAGACATTTTATTATTAAATTATGTGAGCTTTTCTGCAGTAGTTTGACACATCAGGATCACCAAAAGCAGTAATTTAAGTAAAACGTAGGGGTCTTTCATTCTAGATACAAAGAAGTAGGAGCAATGATTGCTTTGGGTAATGCTGACATCCTGCAAATCTAAACAACCATAAAGGGCCCCAGTTTACACAGTAACTCACTGAGAAGCTGTCCCATCTAATGACTTAATTAACTTAATAAACATTACCTAGTTTCTTGCAGTAATGCCTCCTGTGATTCTTTCTCCAAATGTCTTGATTGCCTAGCGAGTTCCTAACAGCATCAAACATTACCTCCTGTCTGAAGCCTTTCCTGACACATTCCCATAAAGTTTCCTGCTCTCTCCACGGTACTCTCATCACTTCTTACATATATTTAGATAAGGGGTTTCCCATTGGAGGTGACTTTGTCCCCCAAGAAACATTTGTCAAATTGTGGAGACTTTATTGGTTGCCACAACTGAGAGGGTATTACTAGAAACTAGCGATTGAGACCAGAGATGCTACTCAATATCCTACAACTCACAGGAAAACTCAAGACACATACAGGCTACAAGACCGAATCATGATGAAATAGAAAATCTGAACAGACCAATAACGAGGAAGGAGACTGAATCAATAATCAAAATCTTCCCATAAAGAAAGTTGAGGACCAGATGGTTTCACCGATGAATTCTACTAAACATTTAAAGAATTTTCATCAAACTCTTCCATAAAACTGAAGAGTAAGGGACTAACTCATTTTCTGAGGAAACAGTTAGCATTTACTAAACAAGTAAAGAACACTGGATGAAGAGAAAACTACAGGCCCAAATCCCTGGTAACTACAGAGGCAAAAATTCTCAATAAACACTAGAGCACTGCCCTCAAAGCACATTAAAAAGATCATAAACCATGATAGAAAGAGTTCATCTTTGGGATGCCAGATGGTTTCACATACGTAAGTCAACAAATGTGATATAACACATCAACAGCATGAATGAAGAAAATACTACATACACAACAGAATCATTATGAAAATATCACATAATCATTTCATCCTTCAAATATCTGGTAGTTATCTATATTAAAAATCATCAATTGAGAGGTATCCTGGATCACTACCTCTTAATTATTAAACATTTCATTGCAATTAACTAGCACATATTCTTTGAAAAGCCATATTTTAATCAATAATTTGTGAAGTCTAACTAAATGAATGAATGAATGCTATGTTGAATAAATGATTCCTTATAATATCAAGTGTTTTGGAACTGACCTAATTAATTTTTTTATCTTTACATCATTGCCATTTATCTACTTGGTTATCCACTAGAGTCTAATTCTTGCCTTAGATCTTATTCAGCTTTCTAGATTCACTGAATTATTTAACTGAGTATCTTCCTGAACATTATTAATATACTAGAAGCCCAGTGCATGGATTTGTGTGACCTGCAGGGATTGGGCCAAAACTGGCAGTCCAATATTGCCTGCCACTCCAGCCTACTGCTCCCATTCATCCTGGCTCCACTGTGCCTGCCATGGGCTCATACTCAATCAGTCTTAATTGTGGGAGGCTCATGCCCCTGCAGAGGCACTCACCAGCCATGAACCCTGTGTCTGGCGCCCATCCTGAGAGGGATGGGGGGGACAGCCAGGATGTGATTGACCCTCCGGGCAGGCGATGAGATGCCCTTGCTGGCCCTGGGATCCAGATCTGTCCCACTGACATTCGTGCCAGTTTTCTGGAGGCATCTGGTGGCTGCTTTTATATAGTTTCTTCTTTGTGCACTGTCTAGAGAGGGGAAGTGGGCATGATGGCTAAAGCTGACTTCTAGGAGGCCGGTGGTGCTGTCGGGATTGTGCCAGTGGCGATGGTCTGTCAGTGTCTGGCTTATTCTCCAGAGATTAGATCTGAAGTACTACCGAGGGTGGGAAGGAGTGGCTGCTGCCAGGCTGGTGGGCTGCAAGGATGGGTTGGCAGCTGAGTGGCACTCTCACTGTGGGAGCACACTGACCACTGAGGGGGGGGGGGGCAGCTCCTGTGCTGAGTGTCTGCCCCCTGGTGGTCAGTGCACATCATAGTGACCAGTCGATGTTCTTTAGGCTTTTAGATAGATAGATATAGATAGATAGATAGATGATAGATAGATAGATAGATAGATAGATAGATAGATAGATAGATAGATAGATATGGAATTTAATGTAATTGCATTAGAGCTATTTTTTTATGAAATTAAAATTTGACAATAATGGGTTGAAGTTTAGGATATTTTACTGTTTTACTTTATCTGTGTTTTCTATATATTCTTAAATTCCCTTCAATAATTTAGCAATAGAAAATAAAGTAACATTTGATTTGGAGTGAAAGAGGAAAAAATATAGCATTCACCAAATGACCAAATGTAACATCCCAAAGAGCTAACATTTTGGACAGAAAAAGAATAAGAAGAGCTGTTTTTCCTAACCTATTCCTTTTGCTATCCCACCTCTTAGAGAAACACTTACAAGATCAGGTTGATTTGAAGCATTTATGAAAATGAGTATTTCATAAACTCATGATAATAATCCCAATAATGTTGCCCTTTTAGATAGACCCACTGCACCCTAAAGATAATTTATATTTAATTTTGTTTGGTATAACCTTGATCACTTCTTAATTATATGATTAAACCCCTGAAATTATGACATTAGGAAGATTTAGTGAGTTGCAAGGACTGAGGATTTGGGCTTCATTTACAAAATGAGTGAAGCATCGTTATTGAAACAAATATCAATTTAGACGACTGTCCTTATTTCAAGTCTGGAAGCAATGGAGTTCTGCCCACCCACGCACGTGAGGAACCCTCTTTTGCACAATTATGTAATCATGCTGCGTGGGCATCTATGAGGTTTAGTACCTTTGCTCACTCCTTCCTCATCAGCACCAGAATCTAGTTGGAATGCATAGCACTGAGGGCAGGAACCATCAGCCACTAAGCCCACTATCTCTGCAAGACTTCTGTACTTGCCTGTCCTGCCCCAGGCAGAGCTGTCTGCCCTTTGTGTTGGAAGTCACATTGCCCTCATGCTCTTTAGACGTAACCATGCCTTCCTATTCTTCTACCAATGACCCCTGCAAGCCACAGAGTTTAAAAGAGAAGCCCAACAGGTTTTATTTCTTTGTTTTTAAATTACTTTACTATCTTTACCCAAAGATATGGGTATTGATTTGAGAGAGAGAGAGAGACTTGCCTGGACTGCAGGATGGAACTAGCAACCTACGTATGCCTCCTATACTTGCCTGGACTACAGGATGGAACTAGCAACCTAGATATGTGTCTTAACTGGGAATTGACCCCCGCAACCTTTTTGGTATATGGGTATGCTCCAACCCACTTAGCCACCTGAACAAAGCAAAACTCAATAGGTTTTAAGCCTTTCTTTTCTTCCATTTTTGGAGGTAACTCCATTTGGTGGTTTCTCCAGCTTCAGCAAGTCCAGTGCAGGCAATAACAGCCTTGATACTGATATTATAATAGACTTTCCTGGGGTCTTTTGTGTGACAGAGCACATGAGGGCATGCCGCCCTGCTCCCTGTAGCCATTTCAGGAGCCTGGGGTGTCCCCAAGGAGCTGTCAGAACAATCAGCAACTCCTTCAGGAAGAGAGGAAGTGCCAGCCCAGTGGAAATGCTTAATTATCTGAAGTCGAGGCTGAAATAACAAACCTCCTTCTAACAAGCCACCCAGGGCTGCACAGAGTCACGGGAATATTCTCACAGGGGCAGTGAATGCCAGGGGACAAGTGCTAAGGAGGATTCTGTTAAGAATTTTGTTCCCCAAGAAGGAAGAGGGCAATGTGGTCATGCAAAATAAAGTAAGCACCAGCGAGAAGGTTTCTCTGACCTCATTCATTGCTGGAAATCTGCAGACCTTGGCCCCTGAGTCAAAGCATAGGCTTGTCATCACCCACTATTCATATATGTGAAAAATGAGAAGAAGGCATTCGGCCTCAAGGCTCACGTAGAAATCCCACTGTGGGGGGACCCCTAAGGTCAAGTTCAGAGTTAAACAAAACCCTGCTGGGATCAGCTGTGCCACAAGTGTGGGAAATGGAGAGGTTGGTTTTCCATGCCTGTGGAAGACTAAGGATTTATTTCATTATTTTATCTCTTTCCCAAGGAGGGCTCTGTATTTGAGAGAATCCAGGGACTGGGCTGCGGCCAGGAAGGTCACTCCTTAGTTCAATTGTGTGCAGAGTTAGATCAAGTGGAAGCCCTGTCTCTTCCTTTGGACATTCTGAGTCAGAGGTTGGGTGAGAATCTGTGAACTGTTCACCTCTGTCATCCCAGCAAAGGACAGTCTTCTTTCCCAGGGCCCTCTGCCCATGCTTCTTGCTACAATGGTCTCTTCCTCTTCTGAAAATCTTTTTCCCTCCCACGGTATTTGAAGAACTTGTTCATATACATGAAAAATGAGAAGTCATTTGGCCTCAAGGCTCACATAGAAATCTTGCCTATGTGTCCATCCTGCTAATCTTTGGATTTCAGACTCAAGGTGGTAATTGCAGCTCTGACTTCATTTCTAGTCTGCCCAAGGCCCACAGCTGACCTGCCCTCTGGATTTCCAACTTGCCAGCCCCCACAATCGCCATGAATCCACTCCATTAGCTAAAGCCTTCACCACAAGGATGTTAGTCACAGACCCTGAACTCTGGACACCCCTCAAAGCAGCTCTACTGGTCCAGGTCCCTTCACCCTGTCATGAGTCAGCATGAGGCACTGAGGTTGGCTGCTGAAAGGCCCAAGAGAAGGGGCATCCTTGCAGGGCTGAGCAACCTCCTTCCAGAGGGCAGTGCCACATCTGCTCCAGGGCTGACTGTTGTGCCCACAACAGAACAGTTAGTGTTAGCAGAACCACCCCCCAGACAGGAGTCTCAGAGGGTTCCCCTACCCACGGATACTCTGAGACCTCTTCCACTCAGGACAGACCACAGCATTTTTATATTTTAATATACATTTATTGAT
Organism: Pipistrellus nathusii; assembly: GCA_963693515.1. Classification (NCBI taxonomy): domain Eukaryota; kingdom Metazoa; phylum Chordata; class Mammalia; order Chiroptera; family Vespertilionidae; genus Pipistrellus; species Pipistrellus nathusii. The sequence goes on along the minus strand of OY882860.1, from coordinate 2,315,549 downwards.
TTCACAAAGAGATCTGGGAGTAGTCCTGGGGACCAGCCCCTGTGGTAGTGTCCCAGCTGATGGGCAGGGGGGCTCAAGTCTGAATGTAGAGCATGAGATATGATTTGAAGAAAGTTAAGTCGGTAAATTTAGCTCCACAGACACTCTTCTGAAGGTGACTTGTTGGGTCAGAGGCCATCTGCAGGGTGACCCTGGGAGGCTGAAACCAAGGGTCCCTAAGACTGTGATTAAATTTATTTTAAATCCTTGTTCTGGAAATCTCTCTCTCTCTCTCTCTCTCTCTCTCTCTCTCTCTCTCTCTCTCTCTCTCTCTCTCTCACCTAGTCTTTCCCAGAGATAATCAGCAACCCCCGAACCCCCGAGGCAGCAGAAGGCAGTCGATGGGACCTGACTACTGGTCAGGTTAACGATAACATCTTGACATCAGCTTTGTTTCAGGTGGAATGACTCCTTGCCTGCTTTTCCATGAGATAGGGCAGAAGGAACAGGCACATAACTGCCCTTAAGACCTGAACAAATGACTCATTGCCCTAACCTCACATCCTACAGATCAGCTCCCAGCAGGACCCAAAGCCCTAACCCACAGTGTCTTGTGACTTTTCCCTGGATAACCTGTAACCTGCAGGCCATCAGGGAGTTCAGGCTTTTGAACTTTAGCTTCCCATTCTCCGAAGTGGAGCCATTCTTCAGTAAAATGGCCAGTATTTCTTCACTGCAGTTCTTGGTCTTAGTGCTGGGTTCTGCCAGCACCTCATCCATCGAGTCACCCCCAGAGGAAAGGCACCCCCATTCAGGAACACTGGGATTGAACAGAGATAGACTAGCTCCACAGAAAAACCATAACACTTTTAAGACCTTCCCAGTTCCAAAAATTGGCTTCCTCTGAGTTCTTAAAACTGCAATCAGAGTCTCTTAGTTACTAACTTTGGGGAGATGCTTCAGTCCTCTGCCCCTGTCTGCCTGAATGACCGAACAACAAGGACTTCCAGGCCCTTCGGGGGAGGGAGGTCCCTGGGGCTTTGCAGGTAGAACCAGCTTTCCTGCCACTGAAGGCCTTTTAAGACAGGAAGTGGACCATGGTAAAGAAAATTAGTTAGAAATAAATTGAGGCTATGGAAGGACTTTAAGTGATGGGTTAATATGACCCAATCATGTTTTTAAAACATTGTCCAGGCTACTGAGATAGGATCTGGGCAGGATGGAAGTGGGAAGGCCACACCTGGGCCAGTGGTCAGTGGGGGATATTGTGTCCTGGATGCGAGAGGTGCCAGGAAAAATCAAGTGATGTTTGCTGGCTCTGCTCCCCAATACACCCCAGAGAATCAGAAAAACTTAAAAAGAGACCTTTGCCTGGTGTTTCAAGAAAAGGTGGTTTGATCATTTGTTGTGTGTCCTCTTTTTCTGTCTCTTTTTACATGAGTGCATAAAATTGGGTTTGTCATGCATTTTTATTTCTTAATATACATTTATTGATTTCAGAAAGGAAAGGAGAGAAGAGAAAGAAAGAGAGAGGAAACAGTGATGAGAGAGAATCAACCGGTTACCTCCTGCATTCCCAATACTGGGGATGGAGCCTACAAGCCAGTCATGTGCCCTGATCAGGAATCAAACCATGACCACCTGGTTCATAGATTGCCACTCAACCACTGAGCCATGCCGGCTGGGGAGGATTTATCATATTTTTTATGACCCACTCTCAATATTGATATTTGTAAGGCCCTCCCTCCTTCCATTTTCTTCCTTCTAATATAATGTAATTAATCAGCGCCTACAAATTTCTGCTGTGCAAATAGAGCAAAATGATGACAGGATCTACATCTAAGGCAGGGCTCTCTGGCCCCATCTAACCACTCTGCCTCCAGGCAGCCTGCGGAGTCATCACCTGAACCCCTTGCACTCGTGCCTGTTAGCTTTGTAGTACATGGACATAGACATTGCTCCCAGGGCCAGTTGGAGCATTGCCTCTGTTCCCTTCTTCTTGAGAATGAGATTGGGGAGATGCTTCAGTCCTCTGCCCCGGCCTGTCTGAGTGACCGAACACAAGGACTTTGTATATGAGGTCGCAGAGAGTCCTCCCTGGAGGCCCAGGTCACCAGTGGGTTTGTTGTGTGTGCTGCACATTTCTGGTGTGGATGGACCATGGTTTACTCATGCACTCTCCTGTGGAAGCACATGGGATTGGTGCAGGTGTGAGCTTTGTGTACAGTTTGTACCTCTTTCTCTGATACTTCAGGAGATACAGCTAACAGGCTGAGATTCCTCATTTTTTTTTCCAAAAAGGGAGATACATAAATTTTCTTTACACATGTGCTTCCCATATGGGCTTTAAAAACACTTATTTCAATCATTCAATGTTTCCCAAACTTTTGACATATGTGTACCCCTTCTATAATTTTCACAACGCTGAGTACCCCTCATACTCATGAGAACGTAGAATTAGGCACAGCTAAGCACGGTACAGTGCATATCCCCACCAAACTCCGGTGCAACGCGTACCCCCACCAAACTCTTTTCATACCCCTGGGGGTACGAGTACCACACTTTGGGAAACACTGAATTATTCCCACATTGACTATTACTCCTTTATCACACAGCCTCCATTTGCATAACACCAAACGGACAAGCTATTTTGCTAAGTTAAGTTACGGGTTAACTCCATGGAACAAAATAAAGGACACCAGTAATTTACATTAGCCAGTCAAGCAGAGTGTGTGGAAGGCCCACAGATCCTCAACAAGCAGACTGGGTGGTTTTCTCTAACTTGCAGATAAGACAGTAAAATATGCCCATAATACTAACACTCCACTGTTGGTTAGAGCAGAGGTAATATCCCCCTCACAGGCAGCCCAAGCCTCAATCAAGGCTGCACAGGAGGGGAGTCTAATGAACCAAACAAACTGATAATCAAAGATAGACCCAGAGACTATTGAACCTCAGAAGGAAGGCAGGGAAGGAGAGGTGGGAAGAGATAAACCAATGAACTTGTATGCATATGGACACAGCAGTGGATACAGACAGTGGGGTGGTGGAGGATTGGGGAGGGGAGGAGTGGTGGGAGCAGGCTGGAAGAGGTTAATGGGGGGAAGGATCTATGTAATATTTTCAAGAATAGAGATTAAAAACATAACAGATGTACAGAAGGTGCAGAGAGGAATGCACTGAGCAGTGGCCCGGCCATGGCAATGTGGGCAGGGTTTCTCCTCCATCTCGCCTCCTAAAGGTCTTACAGAGTAGATTGCTTGTAGCTTCCCTGGCCTGGCTGTACCTGTAGCAGATGCTGGCCAGCCCAGGTGCACAAGGGCTGCCCAGGAGGGACAGGAAGATTGCCAGGCTTTCAACCACTCAGCACCTTCTGGTCTTGCAGACTTGACTCACCTCCCACCAGGGGCACAGCATCAAGAAGCACACATTAGTGAAGATGGTGATGCTTTGGCCTGGTCACTGCAGCATGGTGGTTTGGAGGAGGTGCTTCTGGGTCAGAATCAGCTCTATTGATTCCAGATGCACCTGATGTCTCTAGAATTTCTCTCTCAACCAAGTGTGAGCATCATATTCAGTTTCTTAGTCTCAACTCTTCATTTCCCATCATCTCCCTGGAAATGAGGCATTTGTCTCTTTCCTTACAGAGCAGATAGTTTTCGTTCCATCCATTCCTTCAGGAACTCTATGTTGAATTAGAATCATGTGTCAGATAATTCTAACTGGATCCCAGAGATTGAGCTCTGGAAAAAGTGAAACTTGGCCTTGAGAGTTTTAATGAATCTCGGGGTGATGTGTGATGAAGATTACAACCAGGAGAACCTGGAGGTCACTGAGCCATTCTGGGCATCCGGTGGGAGAGAAAATGCATTTCTTATTGCTGCTTCTCCTTCCATGTCTCCTGGCCCCACTCCCATTCAGGCACAGTATCCCCATTGACCACTACCCAGGCGTGGCCTTCCCACTTCCATCCTGCCTGGGCTAGGCACTTCTTTCCTTAGTAGCCTAGCAAATGTTTTGAAAACATGAATTGGATCATGTTAATCCATCATGTAGAATCCTTCCACAGGGTCACTTAATTCTAATTAAATTTCTTTGCTATGGGCCTCAGTCCCCTGCCCTACCCACCACTCTCTGTCTCTGACTTCACTCCCCTCCTGATGTTTCTAGTGAGTCTGCCATGACTCAGCCATGGCTCTGGTCAATTTCCTCAGCATGTGGGCCTCTAGCTCTTGGTTTTCCTGGTGCCTTTCTGCCTGGAATTCCCTTTGTTTCTGATTAAAAACTTCTCATACTCAGACCTCAGCTTAGGAGACATTTCTTCCCAGAGTCTCCGCCCTCTTGTGTTTTTCTAGAACCTAGAAAAATTATATTTTGCTTATTTACTTCTACATTGTTTTTCTCTGCCAGCAGACTATAATCTCCACAAGGGTAAGAACCATTTCTCCTGTTATAGACCAGAGTCTAACTTAGTGCCTGGTACATTATAGACCCTAAATGCACTTTTGCTGAATAAATAAATGGATGGTGTTAAAGTTACTTTTTAAAAAATCAAATAAAATATTTGTTAGAAAGATTAATTCCATAGGTAAGGGAAGAAAACTAAGTTGGAAAAAAATTTAATAATGTTTAAAGAAACTATTTACTTCTATATTAGACAGTTTTCCTGAGAAACAGAACCAACAGACTGTATGTGTGTGTGTATAAAATAACTGGCTCCACGGTTATGGAAGCTAACAAGTTCCAAATTTTCACTATGAGTTGACAAATTGGAGACTCAGGAAAACCTATGGCTTAGTTTTAATTCAAGTCCAAAGGCCTGAGACCCAGGAGGGTTTATGGGGCCATGTCAGTACGAAGGCCAGGAAGCTCGGTCCCCGCAGAGAGACACTGTGTCAGTGTGAGTCCAAAGTGATGTCCAGTTCAAAGGCAGTTAGACAGGAGGAAGTCCCTCTCACCAGAATCCTTTCTGTCCCGTTCAGGCTTTCACCTGATTAAATGAGGCGCACCCTCATCAGGAAGGGCAATCTGCGTTCCTCAGTCTACCAATCCCACGTTACTTTCATCCAGAAATAACTCTCACTCTCAAAGACACACCTAGGATGATGTCTGGCCACGTGACTGGGCACAACAAGGTCCAGTCTGTTTGACAAATAACACTAACCATAACAGTCTTCCATTAACATCCCAATTTTGTGTCCAGTTGAACGCGAGTTCCTGGTGCAGGGAGCTATAGAGTACACTGTGTGCTATCAGTAGCACCTGGGGACTCAGTGTGTCCTTCTTGAGCTAGGATTCTGCACTCCAGGTGATTAGATATAACCAGAGGCAAGCAAGAACCCGGAACTTCAAAGTAGTCATCATCAAGTCACAGAAGAGAAGAAATGGAATCTGCAATGCTTCTTTACAACAATAGTTGTCTTTAGTATTGAATAAATGCCACCTACTGACTGTATGCCAAATATGGTGGTAAGCACTTTATAGCAACTCATTTAATCAGCATGATACTCATTTAATCATCATTTCTCCATTTCTCCAAGCACAGGTGAAACATAACCTCATCTTTAGAGTATACTCAAGACCCTAGAATTTTGTTGGGTCATATAGTTTTTTTCTATGCAATTGTATGCATACAACAATCCTGGATTAAGTATGAATTTTATGCAAAGGTAGTTTTATATTGATGACTTCCCTCTGCTTTCATTATTTTTGATGGTAAAAATTCATCAGTTGGAATGACTAATGCAGGTCACCTATTTGTAGCTTAGGAGACTTAAATGGTGATTTGATGAATATACAATAGGTCTAATGCAGTTGTGTAGAATACAAACAGGGAAATATCTAAGAAGACCTAGTCACAAATTACTCAGGTTCCAGGCCTTAACTAGGGGAAAACTGAGGAGTTACGTGGGCACTTTAAGAAAATTTGCCATTAGCTAAAACTCATTCCACTGTTCTCTCTACTTCTAGTTTTGTGAGTGGAGAGGGATTAATCTTGTGAACCCACTCATTCCACTGTTCTCTCTAGTTCTAGTGGAGAGGGATTAATCTTGTGAACCCACCTAAGCCATCAGGAGTTCTGTGTTCGCCCATACCTGTCTTTGAGGACACTTGAACGTGAATAACAGTCCTCTGTGCACATTGCTTCAAGTACATGAGGCTGTGGGCTTGATGGAGCTGGAACCAGTCAGCCTGTGAGAGGCACAGTGCAGCGGGATGCCAAAATTCCCTTCAGCCCAGCCCAAACACTGTCCCCACCCACCTGTGCCTGCTCTTTTCCTTTTTATGATTTCTCCAAGAATTAACTCCTACTCTGTAGACTGCTTTAATAATACTTCTAAATAGTACCCACAGCTCAAGAGTTCATGGGTAGACACTCATTTGGTTGTTTTAAAATAGTTCCTGGGGATGATTGCTTACTCTAAAAAACATTTCTCCCAGATAATGATGTATAATTACAATGATAGGCTTGTGTTTAGGCATTGTCTATGCAAACACATTTCAGGTACATTAACACAGATATTACAGATAATGCACATTAGCTAAATGGGCATCTATGAAGTGTGTTTCTCAGCAGATATTTCTTAATAGCCCAGATTCCCATCTGCCCAGCACAATTGCCTAGAAGCTGCTCAGATGCCTTAAAAAAAACAAAATACAATCTTTTTCTTTCCTTAAGCATATCTCTTCTGTATTAAATACACAGAGGTAGTCTACTCGGATAAAATTGATGCTTTCCCCAAATTGTCTGCTTTCTTGAGCAGAGTAAAGACTATGGGAGCTACAGCAAGGGAGAGCAATGCTGATTTTTTTAAGTGTGAGTTTTCACTTATAAATCTCATATGAGCAGAAGTTTGCTTGACCCGTGTCCAAGGCTCTGTTCCTAGAGGTGCTCTGCTCCTCTGCCTGCTGCTGACACACAGACTAAAACCTCATCCAATCGGTTCAGAAATGACAGGCCTGCATCCTAGGATGAGCTCTGGGGTCCCACGGTGACATCATGAAGATGCTCATAGGGAACAGCCCTGAGGGACAGGTATTGACTGCTGGCACAGCCCACATTCCGTTAGCATCAGGAGGAAAAAAATGAGCAGCATCGCAATGCACCATTCACTGCTGTGCTTGTCCAGGTGCTTGGCTGAGTTCAAGGACAATAATTCATTTTGGGGTGAATCCCGACCATCCTCCAATCCTTCAGAGTGTTAAATTACACACTTCTATAAGCTTTGCCTTCATCCTCAGGTCCACTTTTGTTCAGTGGCTCTGTAAAAATATAGACATATTGGCCAAGGGATAGGACTCAGCATTGATCCTCAGCAAGGCTTCTCCCCACTGCCCCCAGGAGTGTCCTACAAATCTCTCTCACTTAAGAAACTGATGGAGTCCAACCTGTCAGGAACCGCATGCTGCTATGCTTGGCACTTCCCCAAGTTGTGCTGGGAGGACGTTGAATGTGGCTCTGTTATTTCAGGTTGAAATATTTCAACTCTGCCATGGAATGGCACAAAAGAGCCGGGGGAGAGAGAGTGGGTGTGTAGAAGTTTTGGAAGAGAAAGATGAAGTCTTATCTTCTGCAACGTGTCACTGGCTAAGATTTTTAACCTAAACGTACAAGTTCAAGTTCACACCAGACTAGACTTCTTAAAATCATGACGTATGGAGGTTTAGAAAATGCAGAGAGCTTATAGAAATAAAATTGCTTTACAAAAAAATCTCATGGGTTTTGAGGTTAAAAATACCATGTTTCTGATTTTTCCCATCATGTGCATTATTCCCACAATCCTTCCCAGGTCATTAAAAGAAGTGTGTTATAAAAATAAAAGTCAGTTCCCTCACTACATGATGAAGGCATCTTTTCATTGTTTGCTCAATTTATTCTTTATACGAAGTTGAATTTATAAGAAAATGATTATCTCAAGTGACTGCTGAAGGAGTTTCTTTCCATCCTTAGTTTACAAGAGTTACAAGTTCTGGAAAAGCCACGTGGAGATCTTTTCATAGTAAACAGGGATCCCAACTCTATCCCAATTTCTAACCTATCGGGACATCTAGGACTTCAGCTAAGAACATTCTGGAAACTAAGGTTCAGGAAACTGAAAATTAACCAAGTGCAATTCATTGGAAATGCTGTGAGCTAGTTGACACCTAGTAGCCTCACAGGATCCAGCAAAAATTAAAAACACAAGGATGAATGAAGTATTAAAACAGGGAAAGTCTGGAGGAAGCTTAGCACAGAATGAATTAAAATCAAGGAGTACAATCAATGACCAAGTTCAGCATTTCAGGACAACTCCTAGAAAAAATACTTCAAATGGAAGGATCATTTCACATTCAAATGTATTTTAAGCTTGCTTTTTCAAGTGGTAAATGACCAGCATGCCTTGTAGCAAATTGAACATGGATACTAATTGCAGTTACAGTTGGGCGGTTTTCTGCCACCCTCCGTTTCCCTTCCTGAGACGGATCTGGACTGTACACAGCACCTACAGTAGAGATTTGCTTCCTGCCAACTAATGTGTGGGCTTTCTGCAGCGTGCCTGAATCTCATAACTTGGCAGCAATGTGTAGGTGTGTATATGTACATACACACACATTTTTCTCTTAAAAAATACTTACTTAAAAATCCACAGTTTTATGTTATCTATCTTACAGTATGGAGTTCTCCAGAAACCAATGTGGTCATTGAAAACAGCCCCATTCACATTGCATTTCATCTTCACACCTAGCATAGTGCTTCCAGCCTTGGACCCTGGCTTGGAGCAAAGTGGCTTGGATCCCACTAAGTGTTGCTCACAAGGAGCTTCCTCATGTTTCTTCACATCTTGCAGAGAACAAAGAACAGAGAAGGACACTGGGTGCTTAGAGGTCTTCAAATCAACCCCCGAAAGGCCGCACCCAGTGGGAAAGTACCGCTTTGTGGATCATGCCTCATTACCTCATCATGCCTCATCACCTTTCTGTGGCCCCATTCTCGGCACCTGCACAAAGTCAGCTGCAGAGGAGGGGGAGGAGCTAGTGCTGCCCTGCGGAGGAGGAACGTAGACTGCCTCAGAACAAAGGATATGAGAAGTGAGGGTCCTGAGGAGCCAGTCACCAAACCCCCAAACCTCCAAACCCCAAAGATGACAGGCAGTGAGGCCATAATTAAGTGAGGACCCCTACGGCCTACAGGGAATAGGCATACAAATACTTCTTCAATTCAGGTAGAGCTGACCTTTAATTCAGGAGTTGGTACTTCACCATAGCCAACTTTTCCATTCTCACACCATGTTTCTTTCTAGTCCTTTCTCCTTCCTTTTTACATAAAACTTCTCAGGTACCAAGTTATGTGACTAGCCAAAACAAGATTTGATCTCTCTATCAGTGAATTGGTGATCCCTGGAACCTGGTGAAGAATTGAGATGTGTATTGAGTGGATGCTCACATGGCTTGTGGTGAGCTGGTGGATTCATTCCCCATAATAGCCCAGGGACACAGGTCCTATTACCCCGTTTTCCCAATAACAACATAGAGAGTAAGATGATTAAGTAGCCAGCCCCAGACATAGTCCCCAAATAGTGTGGCTCCAACCCTCATTCTTTCTTCTCCTCCTTCCCACACGAAATATTTAGACAGAACGCCCAAGTCAGCTGAATAGCACCTGAATTCCTGTTTGTCTTTGGGGGCTACCCTGTCAGCTCTCAAATCTACTGAGATCACAGACTGACTGTGTGTTCATTACATGGTATTTACAAACATTGGAAGTAGTCAAAAATAACTAAAGCTAGGGAGATAGCTCATGAAAATCTCAATGTCTGGGTCCTTTTGAATATCTCCTTTACTGTTGACAGACTCAGTTAAGTCCCCATTGGGCATCCACATAGTTGAGGTAAAAATCCACCAGCTTGGGAATATGGAAGCAATCTATTTAGAAAGATGTAGCTTCTGAGAAGTTTTCCTTGCCTATGGCCACTTTTTGATCATTCTTGGGAGAAAGTGTCTGCTAGAAAGAGAGAACAGGCTTGACCCTTCTTCCATAGGAGTGGAACTCTGACGTGGTTTAGGATCCACTCCATCTTCCTTGATAGGCACCATCTGAAGGCCTGCCTGGCTAAGTGGCTGTCACTGACCTGAGCTCTTCAGAGGCTCTGGGTAACAACATCCATTGCTTTTCCTGCCCTGGCAGGAACATCCACTGAGGGTCTCCAAGGTGTTTTCTCTCCAAGAGCTATGGGCCAGATCTATCTTCCTACCAGACAAGATGCCCGTCCAGCACTTCTGGGCTCAGCAGAAGCTTTAAAATATAACTCCCTGGTTCTAAAAACGTCCACGTGCTAGAATTACCTGATGATTAAGAAGCTTGTCTCCGTGTCAAAGGGAGGTTCATTTCCCATAAGTAAACTCTTGGTGGGCAGGAGGGCATCATTTATAATCTCGTAGTTAAACACACAACATTGAATAGATGTCTTGGGAGTTTCTGTTTAACTAAAAATAAAGATGTTTCCTTTCAGCTGATAAGTATTAGGAGTTTTCTATAAACCTGTGCCTCTGGTCGCACCCTCCTTTCCTTTTCCCTTGTTTATTTCTGCCCTGGAGTTCACATGTCCTGCGCCTCTGTCTTTCCTCAAGACCCCTTCCCATTCTGTTCCATGGAGTTCGCCTTCAATAAGACTATCCTTTGGGGTCCACTCATCTCTGTCTCTCCTCTGTCCTTGGCCAGCAGAGGCTGCATGCTGGCTCTAAAGCTGGATCCAGGAGGATCAGGATTGGAATGATTTGCTCTCAGCTGCAGGAATGTGGATTCATAGCCTCCATATATACCTGAGATTCCTGCATCTGTAAAATGGGATAGCACTTACCTCAGGTGTGTCTTGTGGAAACCAAATGAAGTGACAGATAAAAACTATTTACCATGGAACCCACCCATCTGGTACTCAATCCATTTTCTTTGTAGACCCGCCAAGAATATGTTGAGTTCTCTGATTCCACTTGATGTGAAAAGTAACACAAATTGGGTTGGTTACTTGTCTCATACCCAAAGTGTTACTAATTTTCCACCTCTTCCATCCATATACAATCAAGTAAAAACACACCTTGAGAAAAAGTGCAAATTTTGAAACACAATTTTTGGCCTTGTGTAAAACTTGTCTGCATTCTTTTCCCAACCCATAAATAGTTTTTAAAGTAAGATTGAAACTAAATTGAAGACTCTTTAAGAATTCAAGTAAAATAAATTATTTTGCGGATTAACATATCAATGCAATAGACTTCTGCCCCCACTCCCAATTTAATAATAAAGTCTTGGGTAAAGGAGCCTATACTTGGACAGTATCAGGGGAGCGGGGGGAGAAGGATACCATTATTCTCTATGTGCTTGGGATGAATAATTGAACCAAATGAGAAGGAAATGACTTACAAACAACCCTTTGAGGATCATAATTTACAGAAGTAGAAAGTAAGGGTGAAGAGGTTAAGTAACTTGCCTGGGGCCATGTGATTAGTAGTCTGTCAAAGTAAGTTGTTGAGGCAAGTTTAGAATCCATTTCTGTCTGGCTCTAAAGTTAGTATTCCTTCTATAAATCACACTGTTCAGCCATTTCCCATTGGGTTTTCAAGGCCTGCTTCTTCAAGATCACAGAGCTGAAATTTAAAGTAAAAACACATAAACCAAATATTCCTAATTTATAATAAACTGTTAATATTCTCAGAAATGTTCATTTTAAAATGGCAATACTTTAGGGCAGTTACTTAACTGAGGACAGTTTTTCTCCCTACGGGGCACTTGAGGGTGTCTGGAGACAATTTTTGATAGTCGTGGCTGAGAGTGTGTGTGGTGGAGGAGGGGGGTGTTGTCGCTGGCATCTGGTTGATAGAAGTTACTGATATTGTTAAGGGCCTTATAGAGTACAGGGTGGTGCCCTCAGGGAAGAAGTATCCACCCCGACATGTCAATATTGCTAAGACTGACACACCCTGATCCGGTGCTAATGCTTCATGGCCAATGAAATAATTGACTTATCTTTCCATCGAGGACAACTTTTATACATTTTCATTCCACTGAAAGGATAGTGAAGACTTATGGGACCAAAATCTGGACAAAGGCAACATTCCAGAGCGGGAAGGCCTGCACACAAAACTGGTTTTGCCCTGAGGCCACCTACGCACAGGGAGGAACAGTTATCAAGCTGAGATCCAGTGCAGGTGATGTTTCAGGAAGAAGGGAACACGTCCCGGGGGTGGCTCAGCACAGAGAACCCGCTGGCATCCTCCTTCAATCAAACCTTGGAGCCAAAAGCAATGCACCCAGAAATGCTCCGAGCTAGGAGCCAATCAACCTTTGTTCAGACATGCAGGCCACACTCTCCTCTTCTTGAACCTTAACTTTTATTTACTACCAGCTGAGCGGTGCGCGGAGGTGCTTGGCAGGAGCTTATAACATTCTCTCTTCAATCTGGCTCAGTGACATTAGGCCTCCAAGTTTCTTAGAAATAGTTTTTCAATCACAGTGAACTTCGCACCATGGGATATCACCTGGCAGTAAGTCAACAAATCCCCACACTAAAATGATCTGAACGTAACAGAGAACAGAAACTCCACGTGTGGGATAACCAGATGCAGACTGTGAAGTGACTGTGCTCCCTCTGAAGAGTGGACATTCCTGCCAGTCACCAGTGTCCACTCTGTCCTGCTTCCCACACCTCATGGTCTCCTGACATTCCAAACAGTCACGTGACCTCTCTGTCCCCTCTTGATGGTGCAGTTTCAGCTGCAGTTGTATCCAGAAAGTGCAGGCACAGCTCCATTGTATGTTGAAAATTACACTTTCACATCAATGTGCCATACCATGTGGCCCGGTCATAAAGTGGGGTGACTCCATGAGCAGAAAGAGCCCTTGTCCTCAAGTTGCCAGATGTTTAATTCCAGGATGTCATGCTCTGACTCAAGTTCCTCTGTCTGCAGGACATCACCTCACCAGCCTCAATGGCTCTCCTCACAAGCCTGGATGTGTCTGGACTATCAGTGACAACAGTCCAGATGCCAACTTAACGTGCCGCTAGATCATTATGTTTGCTTGTTGTTCCCTCAAACAGCCCATAGCTTCCTGATGAAGGAAACGCTCCTGGTCCAGGCTGTCTATCCTATAAATTCTGGCCCAGGACATAGTGCACAGAAGCCAATGTACACGGGTCGGGATGGGGGTGAGGGAACAAACTGCAAAAGGGAGCAGAGACCACAGGCTGAGCTCTGGCACAGGTAGAAGCAGCTTTGCCTGGACCTTGACCTTCCCACCACGTGCAGACTCACGCTCACCTCAGTCTCATGTCACCTTGTGTTGCTCCAGGAATCATGCAACGGGACGCTGCTCCGAGGCTTTCTCCAGAAAACAGAGCTAGCAGGAGTCATGCGCCATTGTACCTGTGAGTGTGGAAGAGGTTCGAGGGAGGAGCCACTCACTGAGGCCAGGTTCAGAGGTTGCAGCATTTAAGGCCCTGGGTGAGGATGCTGGCCTTGGGGTTGCACCGTGTGAGTCATGGAACAGCCCTGACATGTGGTACAATATCAAGAATCACTATCTGGCCATTCATGGCCATGTTCCTTCCACTGGAGCATCCTGGAGGGCAATGGGTCAGAGAGAGGGTGCCTTCAGTACATCTGCTCAGTGAGAGAGGAAGCAGGAAATAGCCCTTTGCTACTCGACCAATGGCTGTGCGAGGTACACAGTTGCTTTCTGTTCCCACACCAATCATTTGCAACCTTGTGTGCCTCTCTTTCCAAGCCATTATCCTATAGTTCTTTTTTCACTTCGTTTGCATGTATTTCCTTTATTGAAATTATTGTTTTGACTTTGCTGGGCAATCATTGCAAGTCCTCCCATGCCTCCATCTTCAGTTTGGACAAGGGACGTGGAAATCTGCCCCCAGGGCCACGTACATAGCATGCCTGTGCTACTCCAGTGCCACAGGGAAAACATGTCTACTGCCTTCTAGAACAAACAAAGGAAGAAATGAGTGAGTAAAGAAATGAGTGGTAAAACATATTTTAACTTATGAATGAAAAACGTTGCAAATTCTTTGAAGTTAAAGAGAACAGACTGAATATGTTACTGGCCAGGTCTCATTTAAACAGTTAGTTCATACCTAGAGGACCGTCCAAGTTATCGCTGACCTTGGCAATGTGACAAGAGCAACATTTTCCTAAGGATGAAATGTTCTTGAAATACATCCATGGGGAATCTGACGTGGCCTCACTTTGCTTTCATCACTAACAGTGTTCCTTTGCCTAATTCTCTTTCTCTGCCAAGAAGCAGGGAGTCTTTTAAGATAAAGGTAGGCGAAATGTCATCTCTGAAACACTGAGTCTTGGATTACCGCTGAACTTAATAGAGTCATCATGGAAACAATCTCCCAAGAATGTGCGTGCATTTGACTTCTCTGGGGGTGAATGGCAGCAAAAGACCATAAATCGAGAACAGAGCAAGCCGCAGGATTCCTAGCCCAATTCACTGGGAGCTATTCTTTTGTTTGTTTGTGATTTTTTATTTGAATGTCAGGGATCCCACAGACATGTCTGTTTAACAAGAACAGATTTCACAAAGTTAAACGAATGAGTGGTTGAATCCATTAACTAATTAATGAATATATGAATAAATGGGAATACCATATAAAAGATTAAAAAAAATATTTTTCAGTGCTATGATTTTCCCCTTCTTTTAGAAGTGTTTTAAGTTTAGGGGGTTGAAATGAAATATTTTAAGAGAATTTATGGCAATCTTAGATTCTAAAATATTATTTTCTAGAAATTTTATGATCTCCATAGATTTCTCTTAAGGTAAAAATTAACTTGAAATTCAAAAGAATCACATGACTCTCATCAGTGAGTTGATTCCTCTGGATCCTTACTTCTAGTAAACATGTAAAATGTTTTCTCATGCTTTGCTTGAACTAGAGTTTAATATTATCACTGTCATCTTACAAATAAGGGAATAGAGGCCCACAGATGACAGATGTCACCTTTCTTAGGTCACACAACTCAAACATGACAGAGTCATATGCTAGTTTGAACCCAGCCAATCTGGCTCTGAAGCCTGAATCCTACTCTTAACTGGTTTCATTTAGTTAGCTCTTAGATCATGCCTGGCTAAGACTGGCTCTATATGAAATTAGGCAGTTACGGAAATTATCTCACTCATTTGTTGATTTGCTGATGGATTATGGAGGGACCTTGTGAAACCATGAAATGAAGTTGGTCTTTTGAATTTTGTTACATCACCAACCTCCTCACATCACTGCCACCTTAATATACCTCAATTTAACTAAGGCATATTAAGTTGAATTAGTTATTTTGGTGGCCACAATCCACCCCTGACTAATGTTGATTCAGAGATGGTCATGAAGATGAAGTGACAATAACTTCTAAGGAATTAGTTTAGTATCTAACCAACAGGACATATTCAACAACTAGTAATTTTGTTACCTAAATATCATAATTTGAAATTTGATTCAATCCAATTCAAGAGATATCATGCTGATACTTCATGGACAATTTCTATGAATAATCTGAATACAATGAATAAGCTTGGACTAGTATTCATATATCAAGCTCTACACTTAACAAGGGCATGAAGTACATTCTTTGGAGCGATAAGAAGCTCCAAATTTACACAAGGTCACAAAAGAAGTCTCCAAAGAATCAACATCAGACAACCTATGATGCAAAGCATACTGATACAAAATTAGAAATCAATACCAAAGGGATAGCTAAAATAGTCCCAGATGTTTGCAAAGGAAAAAGCTACTAAATTACCCTTGGGTTAAAAAGGCAGTTGCAATGTAAATTATAAGAAACACAAAGATGAATGACAGTGAGTTCCACACATATTTAAATATATATGCAAAAGCTAAAGCAACACTTGGAAGAAAATTTAGAGCTTTGAGTGTGTGTGTGTATGTGTGTGTGTTCACATATTAGAGAGCAAAATATATTGAAGACAAATGAATTAAGATTCCACCCAAAATTTTAGACAATGAGCAATGAAATAAAGAAAAAGAAAGGAAGGAAACAGCAAAGAGAAAGAAAGCAATGAAATGGAATACAATGAATGATAGAACTGCATCTTGGTTTTCTGAAGAGAACACAAGTAGACTACATCTGAATAAGACATATTAAGAAATAACTGCAAAGTTCAAAAAATCCTATGTAATAAAAGAGTAATATGCAAATCGATCATCACTTCAATACACAAGATGGCTGCCCCCATGTGGACACAAGATGGCCGCCACAAAATGGCCAGTAGGGGAGGGCATTTGGGAGGGACCAGGCCTGCAGGGGAGGGCATCTGGGGGAACCAGGCCATAGGAGAAGGGAAGTTGGGGGCTACCAGGCTTGCAGGGGAGAGCAATTGGGGGGGGGGGGGGGCGGGGGGACCAGGCCTGCATAAGAGGGCAGTTAGTGGTAACCAGACCTACAGAGGAGATAATTTACAGGCAAATAAGCTGGCAGGGGAGCAGTTAAACATCAATGAGGCTGGCAGGTAGAAGTGGTTAGGGGCAATCAGGAAGGCAGGCGGGCAAGCATTTGGGAACCAGCAGTCCTTGATTGTGAGAGGGATGTCTGCCTATTTAAATGGGTAGTTGGACATCCTTTAAGGGGTCTCAGACTAGAGAGAATTCAGGCTGGGCTGAGGGACACACACCCCTCCCATGGACAAATTTCATGCACTGAGCCTCTAGTATATAGAATAAAATACAGCCATAACTAGAGATAAAACAACTATTAAAATAACACTTGGAAATTCAGTTGGGATTTACCAAACAGCTTCCACATTGCCAGATCCAGTGGTTTACCTTCAGTCCTCACCCACGTGATTCGTGATGACTGAACTTGATGGCCACGTTCTCCTTCAAGGGACCTCCCTTTGGTTTCTGACAACCTTCCTTGGTTCTCTTTTAACATCTTTACCCAAGTGTAACTGTATGCACGTATTTTGTGAATAAAGTAGCATTTCATAATAATGCTGGAAATATGGTGTTTCATAAATTGTGTCTGAGTAATTGACACACTCTAAAGAATATTTCATTGCATCACTAGGTTACTTTTAGGCCAAAATAAAATTTCAGGTGCCCCTAACATTTAAGTATATAAAAAAGTCAAAACCATGAAATTTTAGAAGAAAACATAGAGAATTGTTTTATCATATCTGACTGGGAAAATCTACTTCAGAATGTCACAAAACTTCCATGGTTTTATAGGGCATATTTTTTTTTATTTGATACATGGTAATTTTTAAATTCCTGAATAAAACCACAAATAAAGTTGCAAGCTAACAGAAGACTGAGATAAATATTTGCAAGAGTTACTACATTGAGTTAATTTCCTTAATATATAAATATATCGGCAAAGCAATAAGTAAACAAGTCAGCATATTATTTTTAATTGATTAAAATATAAAGATACAGAACATACTACAAAATATATTTAATCTCACACAAATGTTCAGAAAGCACTCTGGAGATAATGATTGAAGCATTATTATTTGATTTTTAAAAGTAGTTTCTCGATTGACTCTAGTTTGAAAAAACACTGAGTTAAAATGGTCTAAGATCCACTAATGTCAGAAGTTCTGTGTGATCCACCTATTTGACTATTCCTTTGCTCTTGTCACATTGCCATATTCCTATCTGCCATACAAATATCCCCACACACTCCTGTGATCATATAAGCTGTCCTCTTCATTCCTTTAACCAAGGAGCTAGAAGTGGCAAAATGGAAAATAGTCCCATATTGGAATTTGGACTCATTCCAGTCCATGCTCTCCAAATTTGTGGCTTTGATTACATTCTTCAAGACTAGAAAAAACTGTGGCCGTGCCCTCACACATTCAGTTCAGATCTATCATCCCAAATGATGTCCACTCCTCACGCCTACTCCACTAGCTGCTTGCTCGTTTTTACCAGAAGACCTACAGAGAAACTACTCTGATCCACAGAGGAACTACAGGTCATCTCTTGGCTTCATAATCTCCTGCTTCATCCCCAGATGCAAACCTTCTGACATGTCTAACAGCTCCTTTGTCCTTCATTCTGGTGTCTCTTCTGTAGAAAGGAAGCACCTTTGTCTACATTCTGAAACCGGGAGCCTCCTGCCTCAGAGGATTCTGCTCCCCCCACTTCTCGCTCTTACATTATCAGTCTTTTCCACTGCCTTTTCTTTGAGCCCAGTGGTTATCAACCAGGATAATTTTGCCTCCCGTGCCAAGGTCTTGAGACATTTGTGATGTCACATGCGGCACTCCTGGCACCCAGTGCACAGGGGTCACAGATGCTGCTAAACGTACTACAGTGCACGAGATACTGCAGGACCCCCACGCAACACCCCATATATTACCACAGCATTACCTGGCGCAATATAGTGTCAAAGCTGACAGAGCCTTAGTATATAAACATCTTCCTTCCCTCCCTGCCTCCTTTCCTTCTCTCCTTTTTCTTTCTCTCTCACATTCAGAAACATACAACTGCATTTTAAACACATTTTTCCTTGACTCTTCATTCCCCTCTAGCTATTCTTGTCTCTCTCTCTCTCTCTCTCTCTCTCTCTCTCTCTCTCTCTCTCTCTCTCTCTCTCTCTCTCTTCTCTTTTTTTTTTTTTTTCTCTCAGCAAACTTTTTTGGGGGAAAAACAAATCCATTGTTCTCAGTTGTTTTTATCTCAACCATTTAAGGCAATCTGGCTTAGCTGGAATCATCCTAGCAAAGGTCACTAGTGACTCAGTGTTGCCAAACCCTAAAACAAGTTCCAGCTTATCTTAGAACACTTCTCTGAGGCATCTGACCTTGCCTCCTCCTCCTTCTCCTCCTTTTCCTCCTTCTCCTTCTCCTTCTCCTTCTCTTTCTCCTTCTCCTTTATCTCCTTTTTTACAACTCCCTCTTTACAATCCTCTTGATTTATGTCTTCACATTTTTAGATTTTGGAGTGAGAACTTTCTCACTCTCTTTTAATGGTCCAAATTTTGTTTCTGGTGCAATAATATTCCTTACTCAACTGTCTCTATTGCAGTCTTCCCTTCTAAGGCTATCTTGACTCTCTTAAGCATATTGTAGCTACCACCTAAAAGCTGATTGCATGTAAACATACAACTTTAAACAAAACAATTCTATGGAACTCAAGTAAATATAAACCAATCATCTGTTAGGATCCCATTCTGTATATCTCCCAAGTCACTTCACATTTTGTATATGAAAAATGAACTATTTTTACACTTGGCAATAATGTTCATTTTTTTTCTTTCCATCTCATGACAAACAACATGATCCAAGCAATCTCCCAAGCAAGAAGCCCTCCATCTGATGTCATCCATGACTATCCATCCCTATCACTCCATACAGTCCAATCAGAACAAGAGTAATAAAACCTGTATCCCCAAACCCCTCAAATTTGTCCCATTCAAATATGTCAGTGCTAGTGCCTTGTTTTAGGGCCCTGTTATCTCTCACTTGAATAAGTGTAAAACCTACTCATTGGTTTGCCTACCTGGAGCCTCTCCACATGGCACCAAAGTCAGCTTTTCAAGCATTGCTTTTTCTGAAAGCCTCCCATAGTCCTTCCTTGCCTGAGGCTACTTAGCTTCTACTTTGTGTTCCCATAATACCCACTGTTCATGCTTTCTCTTTCTCGCAACCATCAAATTGTTTCTTACCTCCTTCCCTTTGAACACTTTTGATCTTGGAGCCTGAATGAACTGACAGGACCAATCTAGCAGAGTTCTGTTCTGCCTTCAGGGCTGGGATAGGTGTCTCCCTTGAAAACCTTCCATCCTATTCTCTGAGAATTAATTGCCCTTCTTCCCCGCCTCACCTCCCTGCTTTGTACCTGCTTTAGATGTTACATTCGTCATGCTGTGTTGTAGTTTACAATACATTTTTGCTCCTCCTACTAAGTGATGGCTGTTTGGGAAGTATCCGTGTGTCTTAGTGGCCAATGGTGCAACACGCAGACACACACTCAGGACTAGGCATCCAGTGACTGTTTGTGAAGGAGGAAGGGAAATAGGTGAGGAACAAGGCAGCTATCCCATGTTTACTAGGAAGCCAAACAATTTTAACTTCAACATCGGAGCTATTGATCAAATGTCTGCTTGCCCTTAGTTGTGCACTGAGCACTATCCAAGGCAGACTGATTTGACTGATGAAGGTTTAGGTAAATATAAGGTCATCATTAACCCTCAGTTTGAGGCAATTCTATCCTCCTGGTAACACAACTACCCAACTGCTGTAGCCATGAGGGTCCTCTTTGTGCAGTGTCTCGGTGGCTATTTACTTTCCTCAGTTAATTTTGGTTTCTTAAAAACAAGAGCCAAGTTTCTTAAAGTGTGTTCCAAGGGGCCTAGTTCTATGAAACTTCTCAAATGAGAGTCTCGTGGTCAGTGATGTTTGTGCAACATATATGTCACAGGTCTGCATTGAAGACAGAGAACAGACACACACATGTTGAAAGCTTAGAGAATGTTTCATAGCCAAGAAATCCATTTCCATTTGCTGCACTATAAAGTCTATACACTCATTTACTAATGGAACCATTTTCCATGCTTTATCTATAACATCTCATGGAACCAGTGTTCTGTGAAATGAGCTTGGGGAACACTGCTCAGAGTGCAGTTTAAATAGCACCAAAATATCACCCCTTTGTTCACAACCCTCCCTGCTTCATTGGCTTAAGGTGGGGCTGGGCTGGGGATGGTGGTTAGGAGGTGTGTTCTTTTCCCAAATCGCTCCCTAAATTCCATTTTTATTAAAAATAATTTTACCTAGCCGAAACCGGTTTGGCTCAGTGGATAGAGCATTGGCCTGTGAATTGAAGGGTCCGGGGTTCAATTTCCGTCAAGAGTATATACCTTGGTTGCAGGCACATCCCCAGTAGGGGGTGTGCAAGAGGCAGCTGATCGATGATTCTCTTTGATCGATGTTTCTAGCTCTATCCCTCTCTCTTCCTCACTGTAAAAAAATCAATAAAATATATATTTTTTAAAAAATAATAATTTTACCTAAAGTAACATTAAATGTGTTTGATGAGAGTGGAAATTGTTCCACCCTATAAATAAACTGATATCTTTTTCATAATAGATTACGAACCCAAAGACATTATGATTTTGCTATAAGAATTAGTAGGCAAAGGGAGGTCCCTTAGTCACTTAGAGGTTTTTCATCAAGCCAATTATCAGCAAATAAAGTGAACAGAAAGCTGAAGAATCCTACATTATATATATATATATATATATATATATATATATATATATAATTTCAGAGAGGAAAGAAGAGGAAGAGAGAGAGAGAAAGAAACATACATGATGAGAGAGAATCATGGATTGGCTGCCTCCTCCACGCCCCACACCGGGGATCAAGTCTACAACTTGGGAATGTGCCCTAAACGGGAATCCAACTGTCATCTCCTAAATTATAGGTCAATGCTCCACCACTGAGCCACGCTTGCCAGGCAGAAGGGTCCTATTTAATAATTAGATAGTATGATGTCAGGCTTTTGGATGCCTACAAAGAATTAAACATGAAGCTGGAAGGAATGTCACGATCACCGAGGTCAGCCACTTAATGGACCAGTGAGGCGTTTGAAGGCCAGAGAAAATAAGCGACTCATTGAACATCATTCATACACAGTGTCAGAGGGTTGAACACAGTGTTGGTAGTTTCCATGTCAGGGTTTTCCCTCCATCCACTTCCTCCTCGTGCATTTGAGTCAGGGAATGAGGTTCAGGGCTGAAACTAAATGCACATTAATGTGAACTGATCCACATTCAGTTTCACGCTGCTCACGAAAGGTGGTCAGATTTATCATCACACTTGGCAGTCCCTTCTGCCTGCAAGGTGAGTCAGCTGTCCTTGCTTCCTCGTTACCAAGATTTACAGCCCAGCCCGCAGTGAGCAGTGGTCCCTGGGAGAAGACGCCTTGTTAAAACCTGGAGGGAGTGCTGTGCTTTCCAGGCTAGATCAGGGATAATTGACCTGGACCGAAGAGCAGGTGGTGCACTTCAATGGAGACTGTAGTTCAGGGAATATTGTGGCAAACCCGAGGTCCTGTTAGTCAGTTTCCCGCCCTGCACAGCACAGCCAGAAGTCCAAAGTCTTCATGGGTAAACACACACCTTTTCAGAAATCCAAAGTGTTCAGCTTGACTCCAATCTAAAGGTCAAGACCAGCAGTGTGGTATACAGGGAGCCCTTGGAAAGCCGGGCTCTCCAACACAGTGAACCCAGACCTTCTCCCAACAGCACAGGCCCATGAGAGCTTCATGGAAGAGTAATTAGCCCACGGCCCACTGCAAACAGCCCTCAGATCCGTGGGGACCAGGGCACCGTTAAGCCAACATGTTGAGCCGCTGAGTAAACAGTTACAATTACCAAGTAGGTTTGGTGTAACAGCCGGCAGCAGAAGCCAGCCTGCGCCCCACCCAGGAAGGGCTCTGTTTACAGAGTCCTAACCGACAGAGAAAAGCATCGGGTTCTTCCCATTCCTGTGCTGCTGTCTCTGACATCTGGCCACTTGTTGAAAGGCTAGTGGCAGGACTACAATAAATTCAGGAGGCCCAGAGCAAGTGCTAGATACTACTCCATGCCTCCGAGTTCTGCCCATGCCACCTCTGAAACAAACAGCCACTGTAGTTTTTCATTTATAAGACACCTCCATTTATAAGATGCCCCCCACATTTCCAACCCAAAATTAAGAAATCATTATTTTAAACATTTTGCTGGTTTTCCTCTGAAGGCCTTCTTCTTTGTTGGCATCTTCAGGAGCTGTTCTCCCTGTTTTCTTCACTGTCTACTCAGACACTCAGTGGGAGGAGGTCCACATTGTCTCTCTGCAGCTGTATTTCCATGCTCTTTTGCACAGCTGATGACATTTAGTTTAAATTTTACAGAGTAAGATAATTGCTAACAAGTATTTATCTTTTTGTTTTTATGGGCTCAGAATGCTCCAGTCCCTGTTGCATTTGCACACCCTTCACCTCTACCTCTAATTACAGCAACAGCTGATGTCAGTAACAATAAGGCTCATGATTGGAGAAAGCCGGTTTGACAAGGTGTGGGCAATTACACACCTGCGTAGTTCCCTCTTCTGTTGACTTTGGGATCTGAGATGCCCCTCAATTTTCAGTCTAATGATTTTAGAAAAAAATAGCCTCTTATACATAGAAAAATATGGTGACCTTGCTGTAATTTGAAATAGGAGATGAACAGAGTTGACATGAAAACAAAACATGACAAGCACAAAAACACACAAAAGACTGTGAGCTTGTGAGCAGACTTTGGGGACAATGAGAAAAGGAACCTCAGATGGAAAGACAAATCTTGTGCTGGGCCAATGTGGTTCAGTGGTTGAGCATCAACCCATGAACAAGTTGGTCACGGCTCAGTTCCCACCCAAGGCATATGTCAGGTTGCGGACTCAATCCCCAATAGGATACATGCGGGAGGCAGCCAATCAATGATTCTCTTTATTGATGTTTATTTTTTTTCTCCCTATCCACTCCTCTCTGAAATAAATAAATATATATATATATATATATATATATATATATATATATATATATATATAAACAAAAAAAATCTTGAACATGAGTTACTACCAGACATGGGGATCAGAAAGTATGATATATAAGTCTCCAGCACAGTGAAGTATTTCATTTTCTCCCATTCTACCACAATACCCTGCTCACCATTCTAGCACTTACTATCCCCTTTACTTTTGCATTTACAGAAGGAAAAGGAAAGTAAGTAATGAACAGAGTTTACCAGTTGATTGATTGATTGATTGATTGATTTGAGCCCAGTTAACCACCAGGAGCCCTTCTAAACTGGACTTTTTCATCGGGATTCACAATAACAATCGGATTGCATGCACATGAAATGTTAACCAGCATTGCCTCTGCTGGCCTTTGTTGTGCTATTGATCCAATGCCTCTAGTCCCAACCTACCCCTCTGTCACCTGCTTGAATCCTGGGGCTGCTAGTCTGCGAATTGCCTGCCCACACTCCCTTCCTGGGCGGCTTCCTACTCATTGTGCCCTTTGGAGCCTGATGAGGAGACAGAGAGTAGAGGGCAGAGAAGGGCCTGCCTTGGGTCCCCACAGCGGTGGGCACAGGTATGTTGGGAAAGCGGTGGGGATGGGCCACCTGCAGGCCCAGGGCAGTAGGAGGAGCCTCCCGGGGGTGTCAGAATCTCAGGGGAAAGCTGCAGGTGTCGGTCCTGGGGGTCTGGTTTGGGAGCAGGCCCCTGACCCCTATGCACAGCTCCTTCCTTTCACTGCACCCCCATCTCTCTCCTGTCACTTCTCCAGTCCCGGCCAGTCATCTGCATGGAGCCTCCTTTTGTCTTTCTGGACAGACAAGAAATGATGCATCATTTTTAGCTCTAACAACATCCAAGGCAGTTTTTGTGTAGACATGTTTACCCAAATAAATTATTTCCTCTGCTCTGTCCCACTTCAAGCCTTGATGTAGGCAAAGAGCAAACCCTTCTGAATCCCCCCAACACACGCCCTAATATACAGGTCAACTGGCACTCGGGGAGTAATGGCCTGGGTCTCCGAGCAGAGACTCTACATTATAAATGTAGACCGGAAGCCTGGCGGTGAAGTACAAGCCATCAGACCTCAAGCAGAAGTTTAGGCCCACCACCTGGCGCTTCTATGTCCTGCTGCCAAGCCTGAAAGCGTTTGGAAACACCCAGAGGGCTGACGAGAACTTCCCAGGTAGCTTGTCCACAGCTTTGGAAGGGACCCAGGGAGTTTCAACAGTTGCAACAACTGGGTTTTAGCAAGGAGAGCGCAGCGCCTGCACTGCAGCATCCTCTTTCCGCCGCGATGGTCTCCATGGCAATGAGCCCAGGACCATGCTTTCAGGGAGGACATTGATGAGCCCTCTGTGGTTTCAGAGACGAGAGGTCAGCAGCCCAGACCGTCAGGATCCCACGGCGCCCGCAGGAGACCAATAAAGAACACCCCGCATCCATACATTAACGTGCCACAGTTAATATGTCTGCGCAGTTTGTTTTCTCAGCAGTATTTTGGTATCTGGGGACCCAAAAAAATGTGTTTTTCTTTACGAGCGAGACATGATTGATGCTTTGCTGGGAAAGGCTTTTCATAACGGAACAGATGTCTCCTGACAAGAAAGTTATTGGTACAAGCAAACTACATTATTGCAATAACTTTAAGGCTCAGGCTTCAGCAGAAGATAGCAAGAAAGTGTAAGGGAGGCTCATGGGGGGGAGAGAGCAAGTTAGAGGAAGAGAGTGAGCCACAGGTTGGTCAGACTGGACATCCTTAACCACCTGTATGGACGAGCTCTGCACCCTAGCTGGGATAGGGCACGAACAAACTTGAAAGGGCCAATCTCCACAGGCATTCATAGTCAACATTGGACTCCTCTTCATCTAGAAGTCTCTTCACTTTAATATACCAGAATGTCTTCATGTGCAAACTAGAGGTGATATTTCTCTCATCCCATCACGGCAAATTCATGAGAAGAACCATGCAATGTATGTGATTTTGAAACACTTGGAACTTTCTTCCAGTGTTAATTTAACAGTAGTGTGTGTGTATGTGTGTGTGTGTGTGTGTGTGTGTGTGTGTGTGTGTGTATTTCATTGTTATCAATTTGTATAGGATATAGGTATAGTAGAAATAAGAGGGCAGGTTTTAGGACGAATAGCGTTTCTGGAGACAGGTGAATAAGAATACTATAGCTATACGTCTCCATAAGAAATGGAAGCCTTAAACTTAAAACAATTCAAGAGCTAAGTGTTTAGGGTACATGCAAAAGCAATAGACAATAGTGGGTTTACTTCCCAAACTTGATTATACAGCTTCATTAAAATCTGCTTTTATTCAACTCACCAAATGCAATTATTAGAATTCTTACTATAGAGCAACTATTCTATTCTATTTTATTCTATTCTATGGATGTGTAGGGTTCCAATGGAAACGATAGTGGTGCTTTCCATTACACCCACAGTAATACAGTCCTGGGGCTACTCACTGCTCTCAAAATACTTCTCACCAGATTCACCCTGTAAATCTGAAGATGAGAAATAGGTTGTTCTTGATTTCTATATCCAGGTTGCTTGTCACATGCTCCTGTTCTTTTCCTAGTTATCCACTCCATGGAGGATTGTTGAGGTTTTATTTTAGGAAAATCGAAAGCTTTTCTTCTCCAAACCCGGCTTGTAGTCATCCCCTTTCTTATCACACAGTAGTTCCTCAGAAGACCCTGCTGTTCCTCACCCTCTGCAGGTGTCCTGGAGGCCAAGGAGCCTGTGATGAGGGTGCCTTCAGGGATGTGCCAATGGCCTTGACTTGCAGTGCAATGATAGTTGGTAATCCTTTATGCCAAACCGAATAAAAACAGTCCCAGAAATGCTCCAATGAGAATTTTGTTAATCAAAATATGTTGTCACTTCATAGTTTAAATATGTTCAGTATTGATAGATCTTCAATTGTCTGGAAAACCAATGCCAATATCTCAATCACCCAAGAATGCATTTGGAATCCATGAGGTGTCCTTCTATTCCTAGTTTAGTGATACATTTTAACAGACTTTGATGATAAATTTGGATCTGTGTATACCTGTGATTCTGCACCAGGGCACATATTTAGGTTGTGGGTTTGATCCCTGGTTGAGTGCCTACAGAAGGCAACTGATCAATATTTTTCTCTTTCTCTCCTCTCCTCTCCTCTCCTCTCTTTTTCTCTCCTCTCCTCTCCTCTTCTTTCTTCTCCCTTCCCTCTGTCTCCTTCCCTCCCTCCCTCTCTCTTTCCTGTATCACTTCATCTCTCTCTCTTTCTCAAATCAAGTTTTTAAAATCCTCAGGTGAGGATTAAAAACAAACAACCAAGTAAATAAATAAATAAAATTGGATCTGACTTCTTTTGTGACAAACCAGTCTTGTGACTCATTTCTCTAATTAACAAATAAGTTTTTTTTAACAAATAAGTTTTTAAAATTTTATTATCTTCATGAACATGGAATATAAACACATAACAGATTCTGAAAACCTCCAAAGGAATCCTGACAATAATCGTAGTATATTGAGTCCTAAGCATTTTTCCCCAGAGAAAGGCAAGTCCATTAGGCCCTGAAGTACAGCGAGGGTGCAGACCAGAGCTGGTTCCTGCAGATGGCCTCCTGGGGGGAGGGGGCGAGGCTGGAAGGTGCTTGCAAATGTAAAACAGACCAACCAAAACTACACAGTTCAACACTGCAGGCATCAAAAGAGTTCTGTGCTCATCAGGCCCCACAGCCAGCCCTTGTTCTTGTCGTTCATGTGGTATCCAAGCTCAGCTTAGGGGATAACAGTAACCAAAGCATAATGAGCAAAACTTTCTCTAAAAAAGTAAAACTACAAACAGGGATTTCCCTGGACCGTGGGGGGATATTAAATGGTGTAAAAGGAAAAGAATCATAGAGTGGATGGATTTATCCCTCACAAATTGCACTTGAAGCCAAGAGAAAGCTCTTCTCGTGAGAAAGTGTGGATGCTAACCTTCCTCTGCAGGCAGCTCAGAGAGCTGGGAACTGGCCTGGACCGCAGCCATTCCCGTGAGAACACTCCCAGCTTGGCCACCGGGACTCTCCAGAGCACTTCAACTTGTGTAGAATTTATTGGCATACATCTAACAGCTGAGGCAAGCTTTGAGCGATTGCACCAACAGAGGTGGAGAATCTGAAAGAGTTCTCAGGCCATTGGATGCTAGGAGGTCAGAGGCACACAGACGAGAATCAGACTGGAAGCAGAGGCTCCCAGGCCTGGCCAGGGCCATTCTCTGAGTCACGGTGACTAAGTTCCCAGAGGAAGAAGCAATGAAAACACCTGTTAGAACGACACCATGAACCTGCTTGTGAGGTGTCTACAGTCATTTTCCATCCATCGCTTAGACAGTTTTCTCTAGTTCTTTGAGTCACGAACCGCAGAAAAACCTGCCCAGGTTGATGCTGCATCACTGAATATCCCTTATGTCTCTGGGAGCATCTTTAGTGACTAGGAAAGACTTTAATTTTATTTTTAAAATCAATACTTGCTTTCTTAAAGTCAAATTTAAAAATCTATATTATCCTAAATTC
Organism: Pipistrellus nathusii; assembly: GCA_963693515.1. Classification (NCBI taxonomy): domain Eukaryota; kingdom Metazoa; phylum Chordata; class Mammalia; order Chiroptera; family Vespertilionidae; genus Pipistrellus; species Pipistrellus nathusii. Next base: position 2,287,466 of record OY882860.1, on the reverse strand, counting down.
TTGAAGTTTTTTATTCTATTTGGTAATCTGGTAAATTTTAACAAGCATCAAGAGAGACTTTAGTAAACATGTGTCATTGCTGCTGTCAGTGTATTGAATTTGGTTCCCTTTTGAAATTCTTCAACTGCCTCTTCTAAGTAAAGCCCAACTACTTAACGCATTTTTACATATCTGATAAGAAATTTGATTTACAAATACCTTGAGAAATTTTCTCATACTTTCTAACTTAAAATTGTGAATCTAAATCGGGGCTCAATTATATTGTAAATTAGAACAGAAGTCAAATTTTCTACGTTCTCTAAAATGTCAAATTCTATAACAAAAAGGTAAATATTCCGTACACCAAGATAATTTCCAAACTCAATGCAAAATTACTAATGCCTTGAATTTATTTATTTCTATACCTGCATCTGGCTGGAGTGAAACTGTCTGCCCAATATATCAGTTAGTGAGCTGATGTTCAACTGGAATTCACTGCTGCAGGAGAAATTGTTCTTTACACTCGGCGTCTGTCCTCACCGTATTAACATCCCTTCTAAGCAGCTGGGTATCCAGAACCCAAAGCATTGATTTGTGCCAATTGCTAATTTCTGTGGTGTAAATACTGACCAATGGGCTATTTCAAACTACCAAAGAGTTAATAACCATAAAATTCCTGAGTATTGAACAATTACTGGCTCTGAGGATCCAGCTCAGATAAGTTTCCACACAACAGTGATTGTTTCTTATGCTTCATTATTTTTTAAATATTTTGAGTATTATTATACTTCCGGGTAGAGGCTCAGTTGTACAACAGAGACTCAAATACACATCTTTAGTTGACATATTTCAGGATATACGTTTGGTTCTTCAATGGCCAGCTGCTAAGATCACGCACATAACAGTTTAATCAGGATCTTAGCCCCCACCTATGCAAAACCAGGTCAGTGGCACCAGTGAGCAAATATTAGCTTCAAGCTTATATTGTCCTCTGAGGACAAGAGTCAAGACCATTTTGGTTTTCAGAAAGGACAAAACATGTTAATGAACAACAAACAAAATTAACCATCATTATGTAATAAGCTCATGTGGTATCATCCTATTTTGTCCTTGTTGCTAATAGGTATGGAAAGATCATATTGACAAGCATTCTGCTTTGTTCAAGAATGGCTCTTCTATTTCATGGGTGACTTCAGTCATCACAGGAAGCATGCATGTTACTGACAGTCTCCTTATTTTTCATGTGAGGGTTACACACAGTTACTGGACAGCCATTGGCTGCCTGGCCCACCTTTCATAGCATGTTTGACCTGCTCCTGTCCTAATCTCCCCAGGCCTTTCCAGTAAAATGGAGGAAATAAAAATATCTATGTCATAGGGTGAGTCTTCAGTGAAAACATAAAACATTTAGCACAATTCTCAAAAATGTTAGCAGTTATTATTTTTAAATGATACTTTGCATATCCATAGGCAAATGCCTCCCAAATCACAAATGATTGAAAAAAAAAACAAAAACAAAAACACAACCCCACCTCATCCAGAATCTTTCTTGGTATGTATAAAGATGCTTCGTATAAGTAAAAGTCATCTTTATCACATATGTATGGATGTGGCAGTAGATTAATCTTTTATTCTGCTATTGCCCTTGTTCCCAATATCCCAAACTATAGATTCATTTCCCCTTTTTGAGTGGGGGTTTCCTCCAGTGACGTTGGCATAACAAAGGTGGAAGATGACTAAGAAACCATCTCTGTCTCTCTGTCTCTCTCTCTGTCTTGTGAGGTGACCATTGGGCCCTGAGCAGAGCCCTTTGTGTCCAGACCCACACACTCCCCTGTGCATGGTGTGCTGTGAGCAGGGAACTTATGCTGTGACGACCTTGTAAGGGACAGCACTTCTAGGGGAGAAGGTTCACATAACAGATGGGATAGTCTCTTGTGGGCTTCTACACTAAAAATACTCATAGCTCGCCTTAGCCAGTTTGGCTCAGTGGATAGAGCATTGGCCTGCAGACTGAAGGGTTCAATTCTGGTTAAGAGCATGTACCTCAGTTTGCAGGCACCTCCCTGGCCAGGGCTCTGGTCAGGGCATATGGAGGAGGCAACCAATAGATGTGTTTCCCTCATATGGGTGTTTCTCTCTGTCTTTCCCTCTCTCTTCCATTCTCCCTAAAAATCAATGGGAAAATATCATCGGGTGAGGATTTAAAAAACGAAAATACTCATTGCTCTTCACTCATTACATATGAAAATATCCACCACAGTAGCCTCATGTGCAAGACAAATTATCTGATCCTCCATAAAAAACTAGAAATCAGGTCTCCAAAATGTAAGAAGAATGATCTTAAAATTAATAAGTGTGAGTGAGCAGGTATCTTTCTATTGTCTACCTATCTACTATTTTTGTATCCCTGGATATACAGATTCACACATGTGAAACATGCTCTTATAGTCACAAACATATACATGTATGTGTATGTATATGTTTGATACCTGATTTATATAGAAAGGCAGAATTCCAAAGAAACATTGAAAATTATTTTTAAAAATTAAGGGCTCTATTTTATTATGTAGAAACTGAGATTCGGGTGTTATTTTTCTCTAGAAGTTTTGTACAGCGTTCTCACCTTTATCCATTGATTCTGTGTGGCTAGTAGCCCTTTCATTGATTTCCAAGAAGTGAAGATATCAAGCTGGTTTCAATTCAAGAAAGTTGAATATTTGACTAAGAACTACAAATTCCTTTAAGTAATGCAATTTGACTCAAATTCCTACATTTGAAACAAATTCAAAAGCTCATCTCCCTGAGAATTGCTTTCTCTCCCAAGGTCAGACCTGTGACTTAGCCACTGAATGGGTCAGGTTAAGGGGAAATAGAATCCTGAACACCAATGTGCCTGCAGAATTGGAGGAGATACAGGCAGCCAGACCCCATGCCGTCCTCCTAGGATTTGGAAGTCGTGTTAGGAAGTGTTAGGAAGTCGTGTTAGGAAGTGTTAGGAAGTCTGTGAGGCATGAGCCAGAAACACAAACACAACCAAAGGGGTCATTTCATTCACAATCTCCTCATAGACAGTGAATTATGAATGCAAGATCAGACGCTCTAACCACATGGCTATGGCTTTCTTACTTCATTGTTCATCACTATCAGAAGGGAAATGAGCCAATGTCACACAGGGACTGTACATGTTTACAGGCCACAAAATAATTGTGGAAATTATCATATTGAGTAACATCCATATGGTAGCCCGCATTTTTCTGATAGGCTATGTTCTACATATCCGCCAAAATGAAAAATCAAAACTGAGAAAATAAATTAATCTATGTGAAGGCCAATTTGGGGCAGCATCAGCAAGCTAGAGCTAGCCCTGAACTTGAGTTCAGGAGGCCTAGGCTTTGATCACTGTCTAATGAGCTACAGTGTGACTCTGAGGGAAAGAAAAAAAAAAACAAAAAAAAGAAAAAAGAAAAAAAAAACACTGTGGAGCACATTTGGCCAGCCCCAAGCACAATTCTGTGTCTATGCTATATAAGTCATAAATTACTGCTGTTTTATAGCTGAGGAAAATTCACAAGGCTATTGCCTGACTTGGAAGAGAATCAATGAACAGATTTCTCAGCCAGTATAAGTCACTATTGTGGTGAGCAGAAAAGATTTTCATCTAAATCTTATTATATGACATGTTGAATATTGTTTTTCAGAGCTAATTTCTGATACCTGGATGCCCATATTGATCCGATATTCACACTTATAAGTCAATTGTGCCCTACCGGGTTTGGCTCCATTGGGGGGACTGTCGGCCTGTGGGCCAAAAGGTCCTGGGTTTGATTCTGGTCAAGGCACATACCTTGGTTGCAGGCTCCTCCCTGCTCTAGGCCTTAGTCAGGACTCATGGAGGAGGCAATCAATCGATGTACTTCTCTCAAATCGATGTTCCTCTCTGTCTCTCCCTCTCTCTCCCACTCTCCCTAGCAATCAATGGAAAATGTCCTCTGATGAGGATTAACAAAAACAAACAAACAAACAAACAAAGAACTCAGTTGTATTTTGTTTTTTATATTGAAGCTAAAATTTCAGTTGGGAATTCTAGGAACCTCAGAGAATGGTTTAAAAACCATTATTTTAGTTCTTTGAGTCCATGATTCTGTATGTTAGCAGAAAAATACTTGGTAGATGTTTTCAAAGAAGAAAAAAATGTAAATGACACTTGGGCTGTACAAAAGGAAACTATCATTAATATTACTATAGATCATTTCCCTTCCAGGCAATTATTAATGTCCTCTATTAATTAGGATGTTTATTTAGAACACCTCTGGCAAATGAGAGTGAGCAATGTGTTTGTCAGAGTGAGGTCTCTTCCAACCTGAGGATGAAGATAAAATCAAATCTCAGTGACATAAATAGTCCCTCATGTCCTGGTCACATGGTCAGAAAGAACAAGTCATATAAGAGCCAACCCGTTTTCTAAGGACCTTATCTAGTTCATAGTTTGTATCTGGGCTGAAGATGGTTCAAAATGGTGATGGCAGAGAGTTTAGTAAAGGGAGAGAGTAAGGTGGACTAGGGCCAGTGAGGCTGTCACTCTTAGCTTGAAGGGGCAAAAAGGGGAGCAATTACCCAATACATGCCAAGAGCTATGGCAGTTTGGGAGGAAGTGAGGTTGTGACCAACCCATGGATTAGCTCAGGGGGAGATGGGAGACCAACTACCTCTATTTTCTTTGCTCTTCCCACACTGATGGCAGCTAGACGGGTGGAATGGTTGGTATAACCATATGGGTCAGTTTCTCAGGGTCAAGAGCAGTGTGGTGATAAGGGGAGAGCAAACAAGGTATCCAGAACAATGGCTTTTCTAATGCAATTCATCATTTATCATTCTTTTGTTCTCCATTGAAGGCACATTTGTGAGTACCGATTGCATTCAGGAAGTCATGCTTTAAGTAAAGGTGGACACAGGAGGAAGAAGGAGAAACGTGGCGTAAGAAATGTCCAGATTCTCAAGATGTTTCCAGGATAATAAGAAAAGTAAGCAAATAGTGTAAAGTAGAAGATGATATGAACAAGAGAAGCACGAGGAGGTTTTATGGGAATTCAAAGAAAGAATGATCAAGGCAATCAGGAACTTTCATGGAAGGCATCACATTTGAAATTGGTCTCATAAGATAGACAAGATATATCTAGAAAGACACATGGGAGACAAGGAAGTAGCAAGATGTTAGCCATGTCCGGGGTATTCCAATTGGAATATAGTGTGTCTTTAAGGAAGTCACAGAAGATAAAATCAGATAAAACCAGAATACCTGCCCCTTCCCAAACATACACACAGGTGTGTGTGTTCATGTCTACACAACCACAGGTGTTTATTACATAAGGCTGTGCTTGTGCAAAACTTCACAGCATTTCCGAGTAACACACAAATGCAGTAAACATGAATTACCTCATCTGGGCTTTGTGTATCCTCTGGTGTGAGACAAAATCCAACATGCACCCTGGCCATCATTTCCTCTGCTCGAGCTCTATTCTAACTTCATTCTAGCACAGTTTCCAGTGCGTGCTCGCTGTTGGGATAACAGCACCATCTAGTGTGTTCCAGTCTCATGTTAGTTCAAGGGCACCTGATCTAATATTTCAGGCAGAATAATCACAAGGGCTCCAAAACGAAGCAACGGCAGCACACCTGCCAGTCGGTGGGTGGCTTTAGAATAGAGCTTGATACGTTGATGTTTGGGGGAGGGATGTATGGTGCTTCTGAAGAATTACCCTGAAAGAAAAACCACCTCCTGGCATCTGTGACTGAGAGGAAGAGAGCATAAACCATAGTTTCTCATAGTTTTCTGGTTCGCCCAATGTGGCAACTGGAATACAAAAAAACAATATTAATTTGTCCTCACTAGAGAATATATGACAATTCTATCTCTAAGTCCAATTTGTAACGTGTAAGTGAAACAATTCATACCATATCACACACCCATGACCATTTAATTATGTCACATAAAACAGCATAAAAGCTGTAAGGACTGTTTACTTTAGTACCTAGAATATGAAGATGAGCTTGGAGGCCATCCTGAACCTGGAAAATAATCCAATCAGGAAACAGGGACACCAACACTCCAGAGAGTCTCAGCTTCATTCGCCTTTGCTGTCACCTGGGTTACAGGAGCCCAAGAGGAGGATGGGAAAGTGGGGTGAATGAGCCACAGACTGAGGAGAAAGCGAGGAAGGAAAAGGAGAGAAGGACCGTAGGAATTCTGAGAGAAAGAATGACAGTCATGCATTTGATTTTCCCATTTGTATTCTTTAGAAGCTTAATTTCAACAGTAAACCTGCAAATCCACCATGTTTTCTAAGTAAGCCAATGATGTCCTTATCTATCATCATTAAAAATATAACAACAGCCAAAACCAGTTTGGCTCAATGGATAGAGCATCGGCCTGCGGACTGAGGGGTCCTGGGTTCGATTCCGGTCAGGGGCATGTACCTTGGTTGCGGGCATATCCCCGGTGGGGGGTGTGCAAGAGGTAGCTGATCGATGATTCTCTCTCATTGATGTTTCTAACTCCCTATCCCTCTCCCTTCCTCTCTATGAAAAGTCAATAATATATATATATTTAACAACAGCTCGGCTGGCATGGCTCACTGGTTTGCATGGACTTGTGAACCAGGAGGTCATGGTGCCATTTCTGATCAGAGCACATGCCAGGGTTGTGGGCTCAATCCCAGTGTGGGGTGCTCAAGAGGCAGCCAATTCATGATTCTCTCTCATCATTGAGGTTTTTATCTCTCTCTCCCTCTCCCTTTATCTCTCAAATCAATAAAATTTTTAAATATATACACTGAGTGGCCAGGTTATTAAGACCACCCCATCAGCACTTCCTTTTGCCTTCAATACTGCTGTGATTCTTCTTGGCATTGACTCCATACGATGCTGAAAAGAGATGGGAGGAATCTGACACCATGTCCAGTTCTGTGAGATTTGATGGCTGTGGAACCAGCTTCCTAATGGCTCTTTTAACTTCGTCCCACAAATGCTCAATTGGACTGGTGATTTTGGGGGCCACCTAAGCAAGGTAAAGTCTCCCTCATGTTCTTGAAACCACTCTTGCACAATATGAGCACCTTGGCATGGCACATTGTATTGTTGGAAGAAACCATCTCCATTGGGATATGCCATCAACATTATAGGATGAACTTGATCAGCAACAATACTTAGGTATGTTGTGCGATTCAGACATTGTTCCACACAAATTAAAGGGCTCAAATAATGCCAGGAAAACATTCCCCAAACCATAACACTGCCCCCACTAGCTTGAAGGGTTGTACTCATGCATGTGGGGTGCATGCTTTCATGCTGTTTCTGCAAAATTCTCACTCTGCCATCTGCATGAATGTGATTCATCAGACCACATGACTTTTTTCCAGTGCTCGACTGTCCAAGCCTTGTGTTCCTGTGCGGATTGGAGATGTTTTATCTCGGTAGCTGCAGACAGCAAAGGTGTTCGAACAGGCCTTCAGCTTCCATATCCCATATCATACAGTCTATGGCTAATTTGCCTACAAATGTCAGGTGGTCATAATAATCTGTCCACTCAGTGTATATATATAACAACATAACCCAAAAGAATATGCCTAAGTAAATAATAATCAACTCTTCTGCCAGGTACTCTCCGGTGTACCCGACAGCATTTAAAAAGAGAATCCAGCTTCCTCTTGGTGCTGCAGCAATTACCATATTTTTCCGGCGTATAAAACTACTTTTGAAACGAAAAAAGTCAACCGAAAATCGGGGACAAAAGACCAAAATTGCACAAAAATTACCTGCAGATCTTGTTGGCAAAGTAAGTCTTTTCTTTGAAGTGGGGGGTAGTCTTATACAGCGAATATAGGCCTAAACCTATGTTTTAACTATAAAAAATAGGGGGTCGTCTTATATGCTGGAAATTACAGGAGCCACTCTCCTAACTATTCAATGGTTTTGTCTGTTGGTACATCTGAAAGGACTGATACCAGCTCAAATGGAAGACAACACAACACCTCCTGATTGGAATAACTCATGCATGTGGACACAGGTAGGTTGGATGTTAACAGGGCTCTTGTGTAGAAGCTGCATTTCCCATTGTTTTAGAGGCCTGTGCTGTCAGGACCATCATGAATGACAGAAACTAGCCTAAACAATCATGGTAGAGCTTAGATATTGACTGATCCACGCAAAGCAAGAAAAAATACAGTTAATAATTTCATGATGAATGAGTTTAGCATCTTGCCATTTATATTATTATCCTTCTGATGTTATTAAAGGCGCTTTGTGAAGTCAACATGAGCATTTAAGGTGTGTATCCTATAAAAATACTTGGAACCAGAGATTTTAAATCTCTTTTTAATGCTTCTTGATTGTGAGCAGATTGGAAAAATGGTCTACTCATGAAAGAAAAAGAATCAGAGTTTCCTGCTTCATTGCTGTTATCTTTTGAAACATGAAGTGTATCAAATCAACAGCTAAAAAACAGATTAGTAAGAACAATATCTTGTACATATTTATAAATATATATATTCCACAGCTATAGCTATAAAATGTTTAATAATTAGCTTTATTACTCTAAGTTGCTTTTCAATAGGAGTATGGAATTGTGAATTTCATGTACATACCATGTATACATCTCACATGTGATCATGGCCTTAATCTGGCTTCACCACTTTCTAAAGCTCAATATCCCAATGATCTTCCAGTTACCTTTTCAGAAAGCCCACTACTTAAGGTTCTATGCACGGTTATGCAATATTTACTGATGTAATCCCAGAGCTTGTCACTCTCTGATGTCCAGGGTGCCCATGTCACCTGCTATCCACTAAGGGTCCAGGTTAGGCCTGGACAAAACCACTCAGCATGTTTGTCTGAGGGGCAGGGTCTCAATGAATGTCCCATCCCATTTCATGGGATATATCCTGTACATCTACCTGGGTTCCAGTGAGTTTATTATTTTAGTCACTTCAAATGACCTTGAAAACATAGCCCTTGTTTGGAAGGCTCCATAAGATTCCATGTGGAGTTCCACACATTCTGCTTTCAGACTGATGTTTAGACCAGAGCTGCTTGCTGTAGGCTAATTTTTTTAATTTTGTTTTAGTTCCAATATGAAGGAGGAGAGAAAAACCAAAAAGAATATGCCTAAGTAAATACTATTCAGCCCCTCTGGAGAAAGGGGAGGGAAAAGGCCAGGAAAGTGACGGTAATGCAGAGGGGAAGATTAGTGATGTTTTGCTATTGAGCTCCCGAGTTCTCATTTGTTGAGTTCAGGACCTTAATCGAATCAGAGTTTATTGCTTCATTGCTGCTATTTTAGATCCATAGTTATATGTCAATTCCTAATCTGTTTGCAATATAGTATGGATTTCACCAAGGAATACCTGGTAAGTAATTTGTCCTTTATGGAGGGTTATTTATATAGGATAATGTTGCAGTAATTAATAAAATACTTAGAAGTGTTTCTTCCAAGCTCCTTAAATAATGTTTGCTGTGAAATAGATAACCCCATCACTAAACATCACCTGCAAATTAGTCCCATTATTCATTTATTTCTAAAACACAAATATAAATATCTGTCAGGAAATATGAAAAGCAGCAAATCAATCAAGTTATATTGAAGCAAAATAGCCCCAAAGAGCTTTATAATCAAAACTAAATGGGATCCCATTTTTTATCCAGTATAATAAATTATATGAAGGGATATAATGAGCTTCAATAGTGCATTAGAAGGAAAGAGAGAAGAGCTAAACTTTGAAGCAGACATTTAGTACAAGATAACACTAAACTTATCGGTGATCTTGTGATGCTCCAGGGTTGAAGAGAATCTATATCTTGAAGGAAACTGGCCTTCCCATTTACATGTCGGTACATGGCTCAGATTCAAAATCTATCCGCAGCGCCTCATTCCAGAGTGCAGCGATTTCCAAGGTTGACAGTTTCCACTTGCTCTGTATTATCACGGCGTGTTTCTATCTCATCCAAACCAAAAGATGTCCCATGTGGACCTACATTTCTGTTCTTTGTCTTTATCTCATTTTTAGAGAGAAATTGACTTTGAGCCAAAAGTAATGTGTCCACTTAAAAAAAAAGATATTCACTGTATTATTTATTTGAAAGATGCTAAGAGAGCAGATGTTTGGTGTTTATACCATACACACATGCACAATAGTAATTACAGAAGGGATGTTTCACCTTTTTGTAGTGATCATTTAGCAATATATTTGTGTACTAAATCATCACATTGTCTACCTTAAATTTGCATGGTATTATATGTCCGTTAAATCTCAATAAAACAGGAAGGTAGACATTCATATGTGATAAAATACAGCCTTCACAGATCAATCATAATGATTAATCTACCTCTCTAAAAGATAATTATTCTTATCTATATTTCATGTGACTCAGTTTTGAACTAATTTCTTAATAGAACTTGAATTAAAGGAAAAGGTAGATCAAAAGCCAATATTCTTGTGTTACTAGAAACACCAACTCATGCAAGATATTGCATAGTAATTGACAAAAATAAACGATTCATTATTTATTAAAAGTAAAGATCTTTCCTTTAGGAATCTAAGCTTTTAATTTAGAGATGAAAAGGAACATATTCAAATATGAAAGATACTCATTTGACATTGCAAGGCAATTGATTTTCTGAAGACTAACATGCATTAATTTCAACAAACATTAATTGAGCAAAAACTATCAGTTAGCCAACATGGTAGAATTAGGAATCCAACAACATGAACCAAATAAGGTTTTCCTCAAGTTTTCTTCCCATTATTTGATCTACAGCTCTTTCAATAAACACAAAGCTCCTCACTTTTCTCTGATATTATTAAACATTTCAAAATATAACACATCTTATAAATGCAACACAAACTTACAAACTCCCATACTTTTGTGTTTTATTAATTTTTAAAATAAACTCTACTAAGGCAGAAATTATGTACATTAAAATCACACATTATAAGTGTACATGTTGATGACTTTAACAAATAACAATATCTACCTGATTCCAAATGCGGACCTTTTCCACCATCACCAGGAGTTCCCACCTGCCCTTTCTATCCTACCCACCCGATCTCCCACCCTAGTCAATGCCTATTCCGATTGTCTGTATAGATTCGTTTACCTAGAGTATCACATAAATGAAATTATAGGGTGCATGCATTTTTTATTCTGGCCCTTTTGCTCAGCACAATCTTTTTGAGAACAACCATATCAGTGTGTTTCTTCCTTTATGCTGCTGAAAGGTATTCCATGATATGGACATACCACCGTTTTGTTTGTTTTGAAATCTACTTTATTTCCTCTACTGGCTCTTTCCCTACATATCTTTTCATTCTTATTTTGTTGTTGTTCTAACAGTATGCAGCATTTTAATAATTGCCTATACTTAATCCATCTTGGCAATCTATTTGGAGTCAATGTTACACTCCTCACACTTCACACTTTGAACTTCACAGTTCCTCCGTCATTGTCCCTCTTAGCACTCAGCACAAACTTCTCACATCCTACTTCCAATCCCTGCTTCCTGCTTTCCAAATGTGGTTACTTTATAGCAGTATCACTCTATTTGCTTGCCCCTGCTCTTTTATCAACATCCTTTATCTTTTACTTCTATGTGTTATAAATCTGATCACAATGAACCTGTGAGGACATGAGCTTCTTTGTTAGTGTCAATTTGCATGGAACCCAAGGTATACCCTCAATCTCTGTAACTAGGCAGGAATCAATCTTCACACTGGTGAACTGGCAGAGCTTTCTGAGCTGGATTCTGGGCTTTGTTAAGGCAGGTCTACAATGTTACCCAAGAGGTTGGTCCTTCACGCAGAAATGGGTTTTTGTGGAATCTGGCAGATGCTAGGAAGTTGCTCCTGTGGTCTCAGCTGGATGCCAAGGGGATTATGGGGGAGAATATTGAGATCTTCTGCAGCACTGCTCACCTCCCAGTGCCTCTGATGTACTTTTATTTATTTTTATTTTATTATTATTTTAAAGTATTTTATTGCTTTTTTAAAGAGAGGAAGGCATAGAGAGTTACAAACATCAGTGAGAGAGAAACACTGATTCTTGCCTCCTGCATGCCCCCTACAGGGGATAAAACCTGCAATCAACATACATGCCATTGACTGGAATTAAACCCAAGACCCTCAGTTGGTGGCCGACACTCTATCCACTGAGCCAAACCTATCCAGATTTTTATTTTATTTTACTTATTTCAGAAAGGAAGTGTGAGGAAGAAAGAAATAGAAACATCCATTCTGAGAGAGAATCATTGATGGACTGCCTTCTGCATGTCCCACACTGGGGATGGAGCCCATAACCTAGGCATGTGCCCTGACTGGGAATTGAACTTCTGGTTCATAGGTTGATGCTCAATAACTGAGCCATACCAGAAAACTATTCTTTTTAAATTTGGTAGCACCAGGAGATCTTTCTGTGTATACACACAACACATCTCTCACTCGTCATAGGCTGGCAGTGTTACTCAGTGTAACCTCTGGAAGTTGCCTCTCTGCTCATCGCCCTGTCTCTCATGCCTCACTCCTTGGATGCCCTGAACTCTGATCCCTGCATCCTCAGTGCATCTGAGGACCACCCTTCTCTCCTCAGTCTTGAGGACTGGGAACATAGCCAGGAAATTTTCTTTCAGATGAGAGCTGGAAAATCATGGGCTTTCCCTCTGTCAACATATTTTTCCAATTTTAGAGTTGTTTATAGTAGAAATACTAATATGATACCAGTTACTCCATCCATCATAGTTTTATTCATTCACATTTATGTACTGAATTTGTATAACTCATTTTTGGTGTGTGCATGCTAAATCACTTTTTTATTCTTATTACTAAAGCAACAACAGCAAGCACAGAAAACTTTTACATTTCCTATAGAGTTATTGAAACAAATTTTCAATCACTGATATGTACAGAGTTCCTAAATGAGAATATGATAGTTCAACCATTTCTAAAAGTTCTTTTCCTTTGCATTGTGCTCTTATTAAAAATTAATTTTTTAAGGTTATTGAGTATCCACCATAAAAACAGTGATACAGGAATTCTAAATAGAAATCAGGTAAAGATTCTTCTATAATGGAATTGATAGATAGACAAAATTTTACTTAAAATACCATGATACAATGTAGAAAATAATGGGACACTGAGACATCAGATAAAATACTAAGAGTATATAGAAGGAAGAGAAGCTACTTCAGAGTGGGGGAAAGTAAATAATTTTTAAGAAGCTGACCTTTGAGATAGGCCTTGACTAATCATATTTGTTTATGTATAAACTGGAGGCCTGGTGCACGAAAATTTGTGCACTGGGGGGGGGGGGGGTCCCCTCAACCTGGCCTGCCCCAAGGAGCCTTCAGGGGATGTCTTACTGATGGCAGCACTCTGGCCTCCCTCTGCGGGAGGCAACTGGGCCATCAGGGGAAGGCACTGCCCCCATCACCACACTGCTGCTGCCACTGCCAGCTGCCAAAGCCACCTGCCCTCAGCCCTCACAACTGCTGAGGCTTTGTCTTGAAGGACGTCCGAAAAACCTCCAGTCTATCTGGTCTAATTAGCATATTACCCTTTTATTAGTTTAGATGAGTAATGAATGTTCATGTCCGCATTAAAGACAGATGGATTAATAAAAGCAACAATGTTGTTAAACTAAGAGTGTCTACAAGAAATAAGGAGTAGTTCAATTTGTTTGGAGCTTAAGGTAAGCTAAGGAGAAAATCAATTTGAAGTAGGCTAGAGGCAAAATCTTGAGTTAGGAATACCAAGAATGAGTTTGTATTTTAGTTTTCAGATAGTAGGACTCATTGAACAGTTTTTAGGTGGAAATGTTTCAATCTGGATGAGTGTTAATATATACTGAATGAATATATGCTTTTTAATGATTCAAAACATTATATAATGTACCATGGAATCTTAGGACATCCTGTGGCTATTTAATCTTAGAAGAGTTTAAATATAATATGTTTTGCAGCTGCCAGCTCTATCTTGTTCTCAATCAGGCATATTCACCCATAACGATGAGCAAAGTTGCCTACCAAGTTTGCAACTAGACTAATAAGCCAACCAGCATATCCTAGAAAGGTCTCTGATTGTCCTGGCCTGCATCACATGCCTATTCCTGAATCAATAACAGTTTCCAGGAACATGAGGTCATCCTCTGGGACCATGATGTCATCCTCTGAAGTCCTCATCCTTATGTCCTCACTGCATGACTGACTCTGATTTCAAAGAGGTACTGGCATGGATTCCCCACGGGAGATGGGCTTCCCTTTCTATGAACTGGGAAGACCCATCAGGGGCAAAAACAGTATATTTTCTGTCTATCCCACTAATAGAAAAGTTCTATGATAGAGAACTGTTTAGGACATCCTTATTTAAAATGGCTGAAATCTTAAAACACACTAAAATACTAATAATGAATAAACTAATTAATAAAGTTCTATTCATACAAACATTAAACTTTCTATACAAATAATTATGTGAACTATGTGAATGTGGGAGAATGTGTTAGAATATGAATACATATATATAATATATATATATATATATATATATATATATATATAGAGAGAGAGAGAGAGAGAGAGAGAGAGAGAAGGAGAGAGAGAGGTAATATGCAAATTAGGCTGGGACATCATAACAGGTCATGACCAGATAGGAAAGAGGTTGCATGCACAGGTGAGACCGGAGTGGAGATGGAATCAGAGACAGGGGGCCTGCCTGAGCTAGCGTGGTGGCTCGGGTGGCCCTGGAGCAGACACAGGCAGGGGGGCCAGGCGACACTGTGAGTCAGGTGAAGGTCGCTGCCCCTCCGTTGGGTGCCTCCTCGCATGATTTCAATCACGCCCTGGACCTCTAGTGTTAAATAATAATATGAGGACACAACTCCACGGGCTTCTGTCTAGCAGATCATACCTCTACAATAGGTTGTGGAACACCTATTATAGAAAAACATCAAAAATGTTTCCATTCAAAGAGTAGATATGCTTGGGTGTTAAAAATCAGTTTCCTATTTCGTTTTATCTTCCTGTTTTTCCGTCATCCATATGGATTTCATATTTAGAAAACAATCAACATTTCACTGGAAATGGAGCCCACACATACTTTGCTGTGTTCACCAACATTTCCATTTGGAGTCAGCTTTGTAACAAGGACCCTGGCATCACAGGAGGAGTGATGGGCTATAATAAACATAAAAGCAGCGGTGTAAACAGAGAAACTGCGTGAACCGAGTGGATGGAGTTTTCATTTCTTCTGGAAATAAAGGCTGTATGCGCAGTCATCCGGGGACTTGGCAGGGTTTCCACACATGGCACCGAGGTGCCTCTTCATTTCTCTTCGAGGAGCTTGGGGCAGGGCAGCACCGGGTGTGTCCACTGCCCAGCAGCCCGAGTTGACATTAGCAGAAGCAGAGGGTGCTTTGTTCACTGCCTCTCCGGGCTCAACGTTTGGCCCAGAGCTTCATAAAGCCAAGAAATAACTGAGCCTGAAGCAGAGCTGCAGAAACACTAAGAAGGTCTCTGCCGATGAAGCGGTGCTACATAAAGCACACCTTCCTCCATGCCTGCTTCCAAGCTCAGCTAGAATGATGACTCTCAGGGTGAGAGAGGGAGAGTTACTTTAGCAAACACTGCTCGTCTGCACCCTGGCTGTGACCGTTCTTGCTATTTTAATTAAAATTTTTATATCGACTTGTTTACTTACCATAGTTAGCAATTATATCTCGGGTTTCATTTGGAATACCTTAATTATGCTACCGTGAGCACACTCCTCCCGCTCTCCCTCTGCTCTGCAGGTCCAAGCACACTCGGTGCGGCTGCCTCGGACAGGCCACATGTTTCTCCGCCTGCCACCATGGATGCAGGAAAGAGGCACATGATTCCCAAACACAGAGTAATTCAGTGAAAGATTACAATTCACAACGGTAGAATTGTAATCCTTGGACTGTTTCTTGAAGTTCCAATTTATTTACAGAAGTGCTTTCTCTCTCTCTCTCTCTCTCTCTCTCTCTCTCTCTCTCTCTCTCTCTCTTAATATGCTTTTATTGATTTCAGAGAGGAAAGAAGGAGAGAGGGAAAGAAACATCAGTGATGAGAGAGAATCACGAATCAGCTGCCTCCTGCACGCCTCCTACTGAAGATTGAGCCCACAACCCGGGCCTGTGCCCTGACCAGGAATCAAACCATGACCTCCTGGTTCATAGGTCGACGCTCAACCACTGAGCCACGCTGGCCGGGCCAGAGGAGCTTTCTGAGCAGCTGCCATGCAGATGCTGGCTGCTCTGACCGGGCCCAGAGGATTAGACTCGCTCCCTAGACTGAAGGTAGAAGCAGTGCGGACAAGAAAGGGAACACCTGCTTTCAGTAGGTTTTCAGTTCACATGAGCAGAAGGTAAAAACATTTCAATTCACACGGGAAGCATGCATGGCATAGAGACCTGCAGGCTGAGGGGTTTTTCCTTTTTGGGAAGTCATGGGTTTGAGCAGTCCTCTCAGCCTGGACGGGCCGGTGGGGCTGAGCCTGGGTGTGAGGGATGCACCCTGTGAGCGGGTTGCTGAGCTCAGGGTGCCCACGGGGACTGACCGTGGCCTGCAGGGCTGGAGTGTCCTTTAAAGCTGTAGACCCTGGTGTTGTTGCTTTTGAAGGACAGGCGGCTGAGTTTCTCATGTGTTTCCAGTCCATCTGAGGTTCTGTCTCTGAATGGTCGGCACCAAGATTCTGTGAGCAGCAACAGACCAACAATCAACTGCCCCTGTTTATCCTTCTTCAGGGTGAAGGAAAAGACTGTCCTCAGGCTCACACGGACAAGTCCCAAGGAGAAGCAGCAGAGGTTCAAGGTGACACTGGTACAGTAGGGGGGGACTTTCCCTGGTTCCATTCTGTTCAGAGAGGAGCTGACAGAAAATTGCAGAACCCATGAGCAGAAGAGAGACAGTGTGGAGCACCCGGCAGAGAACGTGGTCTCCCCAGAGACCCAGGGGCACAGGTTCACGGTATTTCCATGTTAGAAAAATGCTGCAAATGCTTTTCTGGTTGAAACAAACATGGGAAGAAGATGAAAGCCATTACTAAGAAACACATTTCTCGGGCCTAAGCAACGTCATCACGAGAGCAATGTGTCAATCACTATGGCACAGGATTGGAAACTTTCCACAAAATGTACAGTGGCTATGCGGCCAGATGCAGCTCATTGCACATATCACGTCTAGCCCCAGGTCTGGCAAGTCATATACCTTCCTGAGACCAGTTTTTGTCCTGGGTCTTCATCTGTGTCTGTGGAGTAAGGAGTAGCAGCTACTCTGGACGGTTTATTCACAGACTTAAGTGAAATATGCATGCAGGTCCAGTGCTGCACCATATCTACATGCGGTGGGCGCCCAGGTGAGCCGTGACTGTCAGATCCTCAAGTCTGGCTTGTTTTACTGCGTATAATTCATTAGGTGCAGAATCCAACACCAATCTTTCCCCAGGGGATTTTTACCAGCTAAGGAAATTTCCTGAAATTGTAATTTCCTCCAGATATTTTTATTCTCACCAGCAACTTTTTGGTTAAGCTTGTAATTGGTGAATGTGTTACTTCAGGCAAAAGATAGGTCATCTTCTCCCCTCCTACTTTCAATTCCTAATGTGTTATCTTAAGGTAATTCAAGCATTTTTGTCCGCTTTCACCGTGTAATGTATATGAATTTTGGATCTAGGGGCAAAGTGAGAGCAAGGAATAAAAGTCCCTGTGGATATTGCAGTGAAAAATCATTTACTACATTTAATACTAAATTTGCTTGTAGGATGTCCATGGTACAAGTTAATAAATTCTGGTTTTGTTGCTTTAGGAAGAAGTTCCTTATATCCGTCCTTAAGGGATTGCTCTGGATAAATTCTCTTCTTGGTTAAATTATCCCATTAGCTGAACTGTCTGCTGTTAGGAGACTCGGTTGTGAAAATGAGACTTTAATCATGTTAAGTGCCTAGAGTTGATCTCCTTCCCGCCCAGAGTCACTGCCGCCAAGGTGTAGAAGGGCCTTCCCTCCCATCCTGTGCCCGCCAGGACTCACAGGATCAATGGTCCAAACCGGCCCCTGGATTCCTTGTAAGATACTTGCCCTGTGTTTGCACATCTGACTTTATAGACTTGGTTTTCAAACATTTCCCAGCATACGTCCCTGCATCCTCCCATCTCCGTTCCCCTGGTGCTGTGCTCCAAATTCTCCAGCAGCACAAACCAACCCAGAACAAACGCCTTTTACCCAGCTCCCCGGGACCTTCCTCCAGGTGGAGAAACTGCCTGAGGAAATCATGCATGCAGTTATTTCCTGCAAGAAGATTCTATTGCCACCAATAGGATCTCAATAGAATGCTCTAAAAGTGACAATACTATTATATTTCACTTGCTATTACATTCCCTAGACTCCACTCTACTGGAGTAGCATAGCTGTGTTTTTATTTATTTATTTACTTTTTAATTTCACACACTATTCTGACATGGAATATAGCAACAGTTAGGTTGATAAGCTTAGGAAATGAAGGAAAGTCAAAAAAAGACTTCCACATTAAACGTTAAAAAGATTTTGGAAAGGAAACACACTTGAGTCCTATTGTTTTAATGCAATTCTTAAACTCTGTCACTCACCGTAACACAGAGCAGATTTTATAACTCCCCTGCCACATGTACACGAACCTTTCAAACACTGAGAACAACTCCTTGCCGAGATAAAATTACACGTTGGCAGAAACTGGCTACACAATTATCCAATGTGTAAAGGAGCTTTTCTTACAGATTGTGAGAAGACCGGCACTTTAGGTGACCTTTAACTTAGGAACTAGACTAAGATACAGTCATGAATATTCATATCAAGGGTATGTCAATCTTTTAGGTTCTTTTTTAGAGACACCTGATGAATCCAGACATCAAGGATAGTGCATGAGTGGTTGGCTAAAGGTAAGGTAAGAAATAGTCCGGGGGCCCCTCTTACCTCTCTGCTTAATATCTGTGGAACTACAGACAGACTGCTCCTCGGTTTCCTTATTACTAAAAGAAAATAAAAAGTGATATCTACCTCATTAGTTTGCTGTGAAAATTCAATACAAAAATATATAATTAGTCAAAGCCAGTTTGGCTTAATGGATAGAGCATCAGCCTTCGGACTGAAGGGTCCCCATGTTCGATTCCAGTCAAGGGCATGTATCTTGGTTGCGGTTACATCTCCAGAAAAGGGTGTGCAAGAGGCAGCTGATCAATGATTCTCTCTCATTGATGTTTCTAACTCTCTATCCCTCTCTTTTCCTCTATGTAAGAAATCAATAAAATATATATGTTTTATATATTTTTATGTATATTAAAAATTTATATATATTATATATAATAAATAAATATATATATATATATTATATATATTTAAACTGCATAATAAATATTAGCTCTCAGCACCAGGGAAAGGAAGTGTATACTTGCTTAATCAGAGTTTATGATACAGACACAGAACAAGAGGTTTGGTAGACCATTTGATTTAGTCGTGGACTGGCTATATTGGAACAGAATTTTCGTCTCCGTTTAACTTTCTTTGAACACAGTGGTTCTGCAAGCTCAGACATGTACATTGAATTCTTCCTGACATTTCACTTGCTATTACATTCCTTGGGCTAACAGCACGTTTTTAATCTCAGACAGCTTTCCATGCCTCAATCGCCTTAAAATATTTGCAGAAACGAGTACTATAAGAAACTAATGTAGCAACACTAACATGCGTTAGCCAGAGGTTTTATTCCCTATGGTGTGGGGGACTTTGTTTGATGGACCATTTTCAACCTAAGGAGAATCTGGAACCGCAGTGATTTATTTGGTTCTCTCTTAACAGCCTCCTTGATAACAAACTCAATGTGTTCTCAGCCTTTAAAGTTAATCAGAAGCAGTCTCATTTCCCCACTGGCACTGTTTTTACTACTCAAGTCGTTGGGCCCCACAGGAAAAAAAATTGCTTCCATTTCAAGCCACTGCTCTTTATTCCCTGTGGACACGACATCGCATGTTAACTCCCATATTTCTTTTCTCTGCTATCTTCATACGGGGATCTTTTAACTTCATAAAATAGGTCCTTTTACATAATTTCATTTTAATTGATAAATAATTAAAACTCACTACTCTGCTCTTCCATTTCCAAATAAGTAGGAATTGCTTTGTGAAATGCTGTCACTGTCATTTTAATCTCGACCACTGCAGAAATCGATCCTTTCCTCTTAAATTCTACCCTCCCTCTGTTCGTCTTCAACCTCTCAGTTAGTTCTCCAATGAATTTCCAGTGGAACATCATTGCCATTGCTTTCTATTTCTGGAATACTTTATTTAAATCTCTCATGATGCTCCTAACACGTAAGACTTGGTTGTGACAGTGGGTTGGAATCAAGTTCACCTGCCCATCCCATTATAGTCCACTTCAATGTAGGGACATTGTCATAACCGTTCTATTTCTTGTAGCTCCTACCACATAACTGAACACAACAGGCACTTCCTAAATGTTAATTGAATTGAAAGCCATCTTTGAAAAAAAAATTACTGATTCAGCCACTTATATGTCTTCTCTTTTACTAGGTACCAACCACCCTGCCATATAACAGTTGTCTATGGAGCTAGTGAAGACAAAACCAAGACGGTTATAGAACTCCTGGGAGTGGGCATCTGCTCTGTGCCCACCTTTATCCAAAAGATTATTGCAATTTTGATACTTGGCTTTAAGGTAGCTAAAAAATAATTTTACAAGGGGCTTTATGAGGTCATAGTGCTTCTGCTAAAAATGATCCACTCTATTTCTCAGCCTCCTTTGCAGCTAGGATTGGTCATATAGTACAATTCTGCACAGGGAACCTAAGTTGATAGTTGAGAGAAAATACTTATTCATTTATTAAAGATTCAAGCGACAATTATGTCATTCTCTACCCCATAACAAGCCCAAACAAAGACATGCTATTTGGGAGGAGGGTGTCAGCTATTTTGCAGGATTGAGAAAAGGAGACAAGACTCTCATGGCAACTAGCCCTGTTATCACTCACACGCTGAATCATCTTTGCCCATGGATGTGACAACTCCTGACGTGTACTTGTCAGAAAGCTAAACCCTTAAATGGTAATGTTGCTCTTTCCTGCATCCCTTCTTCCTTTCACAGAAAGGCGTTGTCATCCTTTTCTCTCCAAAAAGGGAAAAATGACTCAGAGAGGCTAAGGTGTCCAAGTATACATTTGTCATGGGCCCCAGTGGCCCTTTAGTCATGAAGGCAAAACTCTAGGCAAGTGTCCTAGACAATAAGTCTGGCAATCTGAACTCTATGCACACCCTTGTACTAGTTGTAACATTCTTTAGCCAATGGGCTTCTCAAGTCTTTTATCTCACCTTTGAATCTTCCATTGTGATTTCATTATAAGTCATTTCTTAATAATTCTTAAGTAATGTGTCTAAGCAAGAAGTGTCATAAACACATCTATTCCACTTTATATGTTGTTTCTCTTACTTTAAGTAAAATTATATTAAAATCTTGACCCATGGATACAAAATCAGGATGCCTGGCCTGCGGAGTTCCCTTCAAAATGGCAGCAACCAAAGTCATAAAATGGAGTGAACATGATTGCCATAGGCAAGGTCCCGCTATACAAAAGGCTGTGTGCTAATTTATCTACAGCCAAAGTGTTGGTTTTTTCCTCACAAACATAGGGCCCTGAAATTCCAGTCATTCTTAAAAACAATAAACCTGTCAAGTTTAAAGTTTCATTCATAATTTGGACTGCATCCTGCCATTTATATTTATTTTAATCTTCTATTGATTTCTGTGGGAATTCTTTTTAAGACAGGATATAGTCCCAAAGGAATTTCTGCAAAGAAGGTTCCCACTTTCATCCTTTATGTTTCATTTTTATTAAGTGTAGGCCATGGTGCTCTATATCTAAAAATAGGTCTACAGGCTAAATTGATGGTAAAGTTTTCTATTTTGAACTCAGACTGAAAGGTCAGTAAGAATACTAACTTCTCACAAGGAAAATCTACACTAAAAATTATTTTCACTAATCTGTTTTTGGTTTGGTTTCTGAAAAATTGAAAATTTTGTCATTTATTTTATTTATTATGTATTTATAATACTTATTTATTACAATATTATTTTTAAATGCTCTTTTTACTTTATATATCCAGAATGTCTACCTCCCATTAAATTAATTTTGAAAATGCCTTTTCAAACTCTGTATAATACATTTTAAAACACTAGATATAATATTAGACACTCATTTAAAATTATAACAGCAATCACTATGGAATTATAGCTCTTGGAAATTCTTTAGAATGATGTTAAGTTTTGAAAAGGCAAATTAGAAAATGACATATTATAACTATTTACAGTAATGTAAAAAGTATATTTAAAGATTGGAAGAGAATAGAAAATTAAAATTTGTGCTATAATTTGGTGAATTTGATGCTTTATCAAATGTTCTTATGTTTAATATTTTTATATGGATGTTAAAATGTAAATGCAAACAAATAATATAACTTAGCTTTAAATATAACTCATCAATTCATATGAATTCAAAGTCATGACAAAAACTGAAATCAAAGAGAATCATATGCCCAAGGCTGGTTTGACTCAGTGGATGGAGCATCAGCCTGCAGACTGAAGGCTGCCAGGTTTGATTCTGGTCAAGGGCCTGGGTTGTGGGCTCGATCCCCAATATGGGGCATGCAGGAGGCAGCTTATTCCATGATTCTCTCTTATCATTGATGTTTCTGTCTCTCTCCCTCTCTGAAATGAGAGAGAGAGAGAGAGAGAAAGAGAGAGAGAGAGAGAAAGAGAGAGAGAGAGAGAGAGAGAGAGAGAGAGAGAGAGAGAGAATATAATGTCATTTAAAATGCAAGTATTTCCATTTTTAAAGGAATGGGTTATTGGATCACTTCCATGGTCATGTGGTAATCTTATTCATTTTTCTGGTGTCATGAAAATATCTTTAGAAATTATGAGATAGCAATAAAAATGTATCAAGAGAATGTTGATAGGGTCATGCTGTGGATCTAATAAGACAGTGTGTATATAGCATTTTTTAAAAGTACATATGAAAAACAACATAATAATTTTTAATAGTGGTCCAAATACCTTCGAGATTAGGTTTGCAAATTGATCTCAATTGTATTGCGTAGAAATGTCACTGAATGAAACAAATACCTGAGGTTTCCCTGTAACCGCGGCTCACTTTGTTCTCTGTCCCTCAAGAAGAAACGGGTTCTAAAAGGAGCTCTTCTACTCGAGCCACAGTCTTGGGAGCTCTCCTGTAGGTGCAAATGTCCTGACTCCACCCTAAATCCGCAGATCAGCCTCATCCCCATTAAACCGCCCGAAAGCCCGGTGAGCTTGTGTGCAAGTGGGCTGAGTCCCCATACACTTTCCAAGATGGAGTCGGGAGTGCAGTTTGCTGATGACTTTTGAGCCAAGGTCACATTCTTTTCAGGTTGATCCCAGAAGATGACAGAACATGGCTGAGGTCGCAAGATGGCAGAGCACTGATGAGGTAATTACTTGTCCCTGCAGAATGGCTTGAGACACAGAACTGGAAAGTAGGATTAACCCTGTGCCCAGACCGTGAAGATGTATGGTTTTCTGTCACATGAAAACAAACTTCTGTGTTTGGAAAAAAGAGAAAAAGCATCTGTCAAATCAATGGGTGCTGAGGGAGAGCCACATCTTGTACAAAATTGCAATATTAAAGCCCTATTGGATTAAACATTGGATCATCTATTTTCATTACCTATGATCAGTTTATCTTTTTCAGTAGCCAAACTGGGCATCGAACTATAGAAGTGATGTGGTTCTCCACTCCTACATCTTCCAATCCTTTAATAATGAAGTAGAGCTTTGTCATTTTGCCAGGTGTTTAGTGTTGCCTTTGATTTATTCCTATTGTCGGTAGGAACAGCTCCACTCAGCCATTCCTAATGGTGATAATAGCAAAGAAATAAATGTATATGGTTTTCACTGCTGTGCAGACACTCTTCTGAGAACTTAACACAGATTAATCATCTCACCTCAGAACAGCCATGGTCTTATCATTTAACTTTGCAGTAGACGTTATACCGGGTCACCAGTGTGGTTTCTATCTGTTGATGAAATATCTTCCATAAGTTCTTGTTAGTCATGGTAGTTATGTGCTAGCCAATACTGGATTAATGAGTACTGAACCACTGTTCCTAGGGTAAATTATATAGGTAGATGATAGATGATAGATAGATATAGATAACTGATTGCTATCTTAAATCCTAATAACAATTCATCCTGTTAGGTTCCATAGTCTTTATTTTACAAAAGTGAAAATACATTTCAAAGGTGCTAAGTGACCAGCCTGAGGCTGCAGATCTAGCTTCAAACCCTATCCAGCCAGGCTCAGAGCTGCAGCTCTGGCCCCACCCCTGCTACCTCCATCCTCTAGTTATCTCTGTGTGAGAGCTGAACCCAGAAGAAAGCACATTGCCTCGATGGGCCTCGGTTGGGAATATGTGCAATGGGTAACATGGGTACATTTTTACTGCTCTGAGTGCCCATGGGTGATGCCAAAAGCTCTGCCAGCATTAATTTTGGGTTACAAATAAATTTTTGTGAATAGGCAAATTTACATATATGAATCTGTGGATAAGGAGGACCGACTATATTTTAATTTTGCATTCAGAAATTGGGGAAATAACCATGGGCGAGCTTGTGTCCCCTGGTCAAAATCCTATGATCATCTGAGCTCATTAGTTCAACTCTTGGTCGGTTGTGTTCACTGGCCTCAGGAATTAGTTCAGGGCAATTGCTGGATCATACAATTTCAAACAAATTAGGGTGAAGGATCTAACACTGCTCACACCAGACCCTCTGAGATGGCATTAACCAGAAAAGACAACTCAGATACACAATGGGCACATCATAAAAGCCTTAGCGAGTGGATGATCCTCCGTGGTCCTTTGAATTCTGGAAGCATAGATGGATCTTATAAGACACAGAATTTGATGCTGAGAGAAGTACCCCAGTTTTCAGGCTTGGGACTTTTAAGCTCCATCATCAGAGAAGTACCAGCCCTTCTCCTGGTGTGATCAAAAGCTGGTGCTCAAGCCTTATAGTCATGGGTGTATAACACGGCAGCTCCTTAGCCTCTAAGGTCCTTCCCTGGTGTGACCAGAGGTCTGGGTGTCTAGAACCCAGAGCCTAAATCCAGTACCTCAATACTCTGCCTACCTTGATTGCTACAAACATGGGGCTAGAGCAATTTCCAGGGAGGTTGCAGGAGGCTAGTCTGCAAGGAACCAGTGTTAGGCAGTTTCAAGCTTAAGATCTACCTGCACAAAGATCTGTGTATTTACCTTTTACTTTTATGGTTATTCTTAAAATAACCATAGATTCCTTTGAGAAATGCTAATAGAGAGATTCAAAGGATATGATTGGGTTGCTCTTGCACAATTTTTTTCTTATAATTCCTGGCTTCCCATTCAAGGCTCAGAGTGTGGGAATGAAATAAGAGGTTGCACCCTGACTAATTTGGCTCAGTGGATAGAGCATCAATCTGCGAACTGAAGGGTCTCAGGTTCGATTTTGGTCAAGGGCATGTACCTTGGTTGTGGGCACATCATCCCCAGTGGGGGCTGTGTAGGAGGCTGCTGATCGATGTTTCTCTCTCATCAATGTTTCTAACTTCCTCTCCCTCTCCCTTCCTCTCTGTAAAAAAATCAATAAAATATATTTTTTAAAAAGAGGTTGCAATTATCACTGTGACCAAGGCTGACCTTCTCACCTGACCTGTCCTCGCTCAGATACACAATGGGCCCACCATCTGTTTTCATCCTAAGAACCCCAAGTCATCTGGCCACCACCATGATCTTGCAGACCAGACCAGGCCACTCCAATTCTCACACAGTGCCTGATGACTAGTATAGGGATCACATCCATCTTGCTTTGAGGGATTAAATGAGACCATATGGCATCTATAACTCCAGGAATTTCCCTTGCCCGTTAAAATCAGGATGTCATTGCAATCACAGCATCTTGCTCCAGTGGCTCTAGCCTATAGACAATGAGGGAAGATCTCTCACACCTGGGACCCCTCCCAGCAGACAGCTGTGGAGGCACTGAGGAATGTTGTGTCTTCAGAGCCCTCTCTCAGTCAGAGGAAGTGGAGAGAAGTCAGACACATGTGTACAATTGACTCCAGTAGAGTGATCTACAAAACCTTGGATTTCTTTACTGATATTATTCTAAATATGTTCTTCCCCCTCAGTTTGATTTAGCAAGAGCCACTGAAACTTCATTGTAGTCACCCAACCGACCAATGATCTCTGTTTCCAGCTGTTGAAGTCACACTGAAGCCAGAATACTGGCTCATGTAGATACATTCAGCCTCATCTAACATTATCTTCCCTGCTTTGCTCAAACAGGCACAGACATAGTCCCCAGATTTTTCCTGATATGAACTAGAAAATTGTTTCAATCCTTTTGGTGGCTAAGTTACATTCTACTAGTTTTGAGTGTCTAATACCCCCTCCCTCCATATTTTGGGATCTAATTTAATTACAGATTAATTTTTTTAAATGTGATTATGAGGTTAACTGGCTTCTCTTTGAAATAGAAGAAACTTTCTCCAGCCAGTGAGTTTCTGAGTCTTTAAATGAGGCAGGAACAAGCTCTTGGAAAGTGGAAAGCGGTTATTTCACCTGATGTGAAAAGTTGATCAGAGTTCAACACCTGGGTTCCTAGACTCTTCTAAGTCATCCTAGACAACCCTGTTCTCATACTAGGAGTACCATCATATCAACTATCACCCCCATGGCCTCCTAAGATTTCTGCTAAGGCTGTAAAGTCTATTGGTGTGGAAATTCACAACCGGGAAGCTGCTGAGATATCATCTAGACTTTGTATCAATAATTTTAAAAAATTGAGCCCATTATTTTCTTTATTTAATTCTTACTCTTTTCCATGCCAATAGTGGCATGGCAGAGAAGCCACTCCTTGGCAGTGGTAGCTCAGCCCTTCTGTCCCTTGCCTGTAAGTGGGTAAGTCAGATGGTGCTCGATTCAACTGTTCCCACCGCAGGCCGTGGACAGCACATTCCGCACCTCCTTACAACCTCAGATAATGATATAACCCATTTCAAACACCTCCCATTTCCCCAAGGCCTCTGGATGCAACCATCCCCACCATCAATTTCTAAGTCCAATAAAATGTTTGTATCTGGAGAAAGCAGAAACCCCCACAGTGCCAGAGTCACTGCAGAGGATCTTGCTTGAAGGGTTTCCATAAGGAGGACAGGCTCCAGAACCATGAAGCCCACAGAGCAGAAAGTCAGCCAAGTCTCCGATTACTGGATTCTTCTCTCTGCTGTGCCCAGGGTGGGGTTCAGCCTGAGGCTATGTAACCTCAATGCTCAGGTCACATGGGAGGAAGAGGGTCTCTCCTGGGCTCTGTGTTACAGACTAAGGTGAGCTTAAGCAGAAGCTTCTGATGGACTTGCCTTACGTCATTCTACCCTGTGACGGTGTTAATGTGCCTTCATCATCATGGATTCTTCTTCTAGGCAATGTTTTGTATGTGAGACAACATCCTGGAGCAGGGATCTCTCTCTTTCCATTCCCAGTTTCTCTTTGGTTACCACCATACAGCTCCCCTCACTTAAGTTCTTTCATAATTTTTTCACTGTGATATTTCTAGTGTTCAGTCAATGCTCAATAAATATAAGTGAACTGAATGATAAAGACTACTCTGATAAATTTTCCCCACATAGACACAGAAATGCCTAGGATGGACCATCCTAGCTGACACATGTTATGCTCTGA
The DNA here is from genome assembly GCA_963693515.1 of Pipistrellus nathusii. Lineage (NCBI taxonomy): Eukaryota > Metazoa > Chordata > Mammalia > Chiroptera > Vespertilionidae > Pipistrellus > Pipistrellus nathusii. The sequence goes on along the minus strand of OY882860.1, from coordinate 2,259,635 downwards.
ATTTGGGGAGTATAAAGTTATCTCTTTCCCATGAGTAATTTTTCTTGAGCTTATTTTCCTTTGCATCTGGTGAGCTGAGTGGCCTATAAGTGGCCAAGGTTTGGGTGCAGATGAAAAGGAAGGAGAAAATAAAGCCTATTTCAGCCTAGATTTCCTTACTCTGTTTGGTCCATACCAGTGAAGTCGCCTTGGCTCTTATGTTTCCAGCAAAAGAGGGGTTGATCTAAGATAGTGGCCGGATTAAGACTGGACTCCAAGAGTATTCAAATCCCCGATTCCCACCTTGGCTAACCACTTCCTCCTCAAAAGGCCCTGTCCACACAATTGTGGTAAAATGGGAAATACAGTGCCTTCTTATTAGCTAGGATTTCCTGCCAAAGGAGAGCCCCAGTGGGTTAGGTTAACCACAGGGATGTATTTTATTTTTCCTGCACTGGTTAGGTTTCAATATTTCTGAGTCAAGAAGGCTATAATGCTCGCTCTTTTCCTCCCAACACTCCAAGCAGATTCTGAGAATTCACCACAACAGGGAGATGCAGAGCCCACCTGCCTGAAGCAGAAATGGACAGACCATGTTTCCTTTGCTGAAAAGTCACTCCTTCCAGCAAAAGTGGCCTCAAAGAGCACACTGCATCTGAACCATTCAAGACCTTGACTTTTCTCCTTAGGAGACAGATGAGCATGGAGGGAAAGAAAGGTTTCCTTCTCTCAGAAGTCACATAGATCAGCTCACAAGAGGCACGTTTTGAGACTGAAGACTTAACCTGAAGAGAAGTACAATATTTTGGGTGGTGTCTCTCCTCCATCTCTTCTTTATTGTACAAGAACTACAGGGGCAGCTGATGGAGAATCAACTTCAGAATTCCAGCCATGCATTTATGGTCCTTTCTCCTTGGAGTCTTATCTAACAGGAGAGTCAAATCCCATTAAACGTGTGTCAAAGCAGTGTCAAATGTTTGGAGGTAGGGTGACATGGCTCCGGGTAACGTTTGAATGCCCCGAAGACCATCTTCCTGTTGAGAAAGATGAGGCCTCCAGTCATTTAGAAAACATTGTTATGAATAATTTTGTTGGTGGTCTTGACAGGAAGAGGAGTTGGGAATTGGGTTGTGCTAGAAACAGAGGCTGAGATCAGGATTGAGGGAAGGTTGTTGCTTGGGAAGTGATCTCAGGCTCAGAGAAGCGAAGGAGAAAAGAAAGATGTTAGTACCAGGTGTGTTCATGGGCAGAAGACTGCTTAGGACTTCTGGGACACATACCAATGCTTCTACCCCTCCTGCCCCATTCCTATTCAAGAGGCTGCTCCAAGGACATCAACTTGCCACCACTAGACAAGCCAGAAAATACCCTGAGCAGAGATTCCTATGGGACCGTGGTAGGAAGCTCAGCCCACAGTAGAACGGGAGTGTTGGTATTGCGGACGGACCGCCAGTGGTTCCTGCCACAACACGGAAACCACTTGTTGGTGATATTATCTCAGAGTAGCACTGTTAACCAGACAGCTCTCTAAAATCTCATTTGAGTTCTTCTTTATATTTTGGTAAGACTATAAAAGAAACCATACTTTCCAATCTCTACTAACACAAAGAGTACCAATTCCTTATGTGCAATTCTCTCATTATTATTCATGAAACATATTTATAAAATGGTAACAAAGGCCCCCTTTGTCATAAACTTATACTTTATTATTTTTGGTAATGTGCCACATTTCTAGTCCCTGTCCTGAAAAAGAAGTATTAGACAATATTTTTAAGAGTTTATTATGTCTCAGAAATTATATTCATTGCATTCATGATTCTATCACTCAGTTCTCACTGTAAAGGGGGCACTAGTAATGTGCCCAATTTATAGATGAGGGAACGAATGACCTGAGGCCATCAGGAGAAGAACCCACCTAGAGGCTGCTTTGGAGCCTGTCTGTGGTCCTAGTGTCTGGACTATATGCCAGCGGAGATATAGCCCAACAGATTTTCATAGCAAATGTTCCGGTGTGATTCCTACATACCCGTGAGCTCCAGTGCTGTCAGCTTTCTCATGTCTGAGGGCCACAGTGACCTGCATCTCAGTCACCCATTGTCAACATCCTATCTCTTTTATCTGTTTTGGTTGATTTTGCTTATTTTATTTTTTTAACATGTAACACGTTACATATTTTTAACATGTTAACATGTTACATGTTACATATGAGGTCTTTCTGTTATGTGACAGAAGAAGATTTGTAAGTCCTCTGTCCTTATAAGAAGAGCTCTTAAGATGAGTGCTGCTACCTCCATCCATTTAGGTTAGATGATAACAGGGAGGAACACTTACCAAATTGCTCTTTAATCCTCCTGGTTAAATCTCTGGAATTAGAAGTGGATTAAGAGATTTGTGGGAAATGGTAAGCATTCTAAATTCAAAGGAAGATCATTGATGCCAGAAGTAATTGCATGACATAGAGAGTTTTTGAACTATTGCACATAAAAATCAGAGTATCACCAACAAAGTATATGAGGAATGGGACGCTCATTATATTTCATAAAATGTGTTAATAATCATCTCTTGATTACATTGCTTTCACTCTATTGAAAGCTGAGTTGGATATTGGGTGAGGAATCCGACTTGATTTGAAATGTATGCGAAGCTTATTCACTGATGACAAAATGTGTACATATTTTTGAAGGTGCCAGGATTTTCAAATTTCAAACCTTTTCTCAGAGGTGTCTTGAAGTATTTTAAAATGACAAATTCTATCAGTATTCTTTTGGTTCCAAATGTAAAAGCATTGATCTATTTCCACTATTAGACCAAATAAATGCATTAAAACTTGGCAATCCTTTTACTTTTGCTTTTTTAAATCAAAATGGTCAGTCTCCATGGTTATAGAAAAGAGTGGTAGTATGGTATTTCACCTTTTGTAAATATAATCAGAACAAAGTTTCTTGGTTACAGAGAAGATATGGTGTCAAAAACGGTTGTTGACCTTTGGAAAAAAGTCAAGTACTAATGCTTAAAATATGGCAGCAGTTGTATTTTCCTAAGGAACAGTCCAATTTCTGGTCAATTTCATTCATAAATCTTCCAAGAAACTTTCTGGCACTTTCTTCTACTTTGATAAAACAAGGGAGAGAAAGTGAGGTTCTATACCAAGGCAAGTTACTCTCCAGTTCACTACCTCCTGGGAGATCAGGTTACACACCATGCTTGTTTCTGAACAACTTTCTTCTACATAGTTCACATTCTTTAAATGACCAGCAATTCTTCAGCTGTTCACCAACGACTAGTATACCATCCTTATCATTCATGACATCGCAATTGTCCTTTGTCCCATTACTAAGCATTAGTTGCACTAATTTTTATATCCCCTTGAATAATTTGTACTGTTTAAAATAACAAAACCACTTGAAAATATATGTGTTGACAGTTATTTCTCTAAGGCAGGTAAAATCTAGAAGAAAATTTCAGACAACCAGGAATGACAATCCAAATTCCAAGCAGATGGGGAAGCCAAGGAGTGTACTCATCAATACATCAGGGTGGACAGGAAGGATTTTGGGTGAATGGGAGGCCCTCAGACCCAGGGGATGCTGCTTGGATCAGCATGAAATCAGATAACATCAAAGATATTATGCTCCTTACAAGGGAGGAACTTGAGAAGGCAGGAAAGGAAGGTAAACACGATCAAGAATCCCTCCCTTCTCCACATTGATCAAAATGTAAAGATTTTGGTCTAATTTTCATATTTTGCTTAGTTTATTTCCATAACCAGAGGACAAGAAGACATTTTGCAATATTAGATCTTGTTCATGGCAAACATCAAAACTTTCGTTATTAATTTAGGGTCTAATGACATAGAGAAACTTCTTACTCTCGGTAATCCTTCTCAATAAAATTAAATTGACTCATCTATCTAACTGTCTGCATTGTTTAGCACTTTATTGCCTTATTACTGTTAAGATTTATTTCCAACCAACTGACATTTTTTTCCCAGTTAGTGTTACATTTTCTTGGGGTGGGAGATGGGTTCATTTGTCTGATTATTTTAGGATTTATTATTATGTAAGACATTGCATCATTACAAAGTCAAAGTAAAAAATAAAACTGTTCACAGAAGTCCAGCTTTCATCCCTGCCTCCACCTTCCTCTACTCTCCCTCTCCATGTAAGTGAATATTTTTATTCAGTTTTGAATTCACTTTCTATTGTTTCTCTCTGAAAGTATAAGCAAGTTTGCATGCACACACACACATTGATTTTATTGTAAACACTCTGCCAAGCCTCTTTTTCACTTAGTGATATGCACCGGGTACATGCAGCAGAGAATATAAAGACATCCCTTGTTCCACCTTACAGCAGCATCCACACCAGTGTGGCTGCGCCCTCATCGACCGTCTTCGTTGCAATGGTGTCTGTGTTGCTTTTTGTGTTTTGCTGTTACAAATAGTGCTGACATCCCTGCATTTTCTATTCATTTCCTGCCAATTCTCATCAACTTGTTTAAAAGAGAAAGCCCACACTTTACCCATGGGATTTGCCACCTAGCCACTAGATGACCCACACAAACCTAGGGGGGCTATTTCAGAATTTGAGGCAGAGATTCCTGCCAAGCTTTAGAGTCTATCCCATTGGAGAAAGTCCAGAAAGTGGGCCAGGTGAGCAACGCAACGGAGACTCTGCATGACTTTCCTTGTGGGAAAGTAAACCCCGTGAAGGATGGGTCACCCCAGCAGGCTGAATAGCCTAGGGGTCTGCTGAACATCTTACCTAATAATAGACGAACATGTAAAATTGACCGTACCTCCACTATGCCACTAACCAATCGGGATTAATATGCAAATTAACCCAACAAATATAGTGTTTTTGCATACTCAGGCACCAAGTGACGGGGGCAGGACTCTTGCATCATCGCCATGGTGACAACACAGGCATTCTGCCCAACCCCTGGCCTCTCTGAGCCTCTGAACAGCCTGGGAAGGCAGGGCTGGAGCTGAATGAGGTGGCTCCCAGAGCAGAAAGAGGCAGGAAAGAGACAGCTCCCGGGCCTAAGCAGAAAGTGGCTGGGCTGGAGTGGAATGGTGGTGCCCGCAGCCAGGGAAAGGAAAGCCCATTCTAGCACAAATCTTTGTGCATTGGGTTTCTAGTAAGTAATAATTATGACAACACAGATGTTAAAAAGCTGGACTGCACTGCGGTCCTTCCTTGTTCTCCCCACAGCAACAACGGGGGAGTGAAACTGTGGTTTCTCTGGTGTGATAGAAGCTGGACGGAGAGGATGTGTCTAGGGCCAGTTTGGGTGATTTCAGAGCAGACTTAATTTCATTTTTACTAGCTACCACATAAAATAGTATTCAAGTAAAATAACATGATCCTAAATGCAGTAAATGGTCTTGTGTTTGCTGCTCTCAAGAATAAATATTTTGAATTAATTTCAGGCCTTATTGATGTTAAAGGGACTGATATTTAAAAATGTACAATCAGACCCAGCTGGATTGGCTCAATGAATAGAGTGTCAGCCTTCAGACTGATGGGTCCCAGGTTCGATTCCAATCAGGGTCATGTATTCGATCCAGCTGCAGGGGAACTTGATCCCTGGCCCGGTCAGGGCCCATGCGGTAGGCAACTAATAGGAGAGTCTCTCACATTGATGTTTCTCTCTTTCTGTCTCTCCCCACCCTTCCACTCTCTCTAAAAATCAATGAAAAAATATCCTCTGGTGAGGATTAACCAAAAAAAAGTTAATAAATAAAAATGTTCAACCATATCTGATGGCATACTGTGAAAAGCAGTCGGAAGCCCTGTAAGTGGTCCCCTCCACTTCATTTCCTTGCTTCCGGAACTTTAATGTCCTGAGTTGTCATCCCTTCACTTTCTCCACAGCTCCTCAGCCTGCAGAGCCTATGCCATTGTAGCAAGACGATGCATTTCAATTTCTGACCAGCCAGCCTGCCCAACAACAGAGCCATAGAGGACGCAAGCCCAGGCACTGGAAGAGGGTCCACTGATCTCTGTCTGCCATGCCTGCCAACACCCCCTTGCTCAAAACAAGTTGCACGGAAGACTGAGTTGGGGAGAAGGACACCCCATCTCACTGGGGATGTATAGCTCAGTCATGTGATAAAGTGATGAAGCAGAAACATATAGCATAAAGCTATCAATCTACCAGAGCCAAAGTCAAGCCATCAAAGAAAGCAAAGGAGAAATTCTGAATTGCCTGAAATGAAATAAAATTCTGCCAACAAGAAAAATGGAATACAAGTGAGAAATGTAATTTGGTTATAGACAAATAAAGAAAATTAATTTCTTGGGCACTTTGATATGAATATTGAGAACAACATACCTGGTCTGTTGAATATGTACAGCTGAATCTATAAAGTACATCAGGTAGGAGTGTGGGCTATAAGATCAGATGCCCAGTTTCAAGTCCAAGGTCAGCCACTTATTTCTTGTGTAACATTGAGATCTTAAACTTTAAGCTACAATCTTATTAACTACAAAATGTGGGTGATATGATAGGTGCCTCAGTGCACAATGGTGAGAATTAACTGTGATATGCCTACAAAGTGCTTATTTCCATGCATGTGACATCATAAGCCAGAGCTCAGCATACTTTTTACGTAAAGAAACAGAAAGTAAATATTTTAGACTCTGACAGCCATGAGGCCTTTGTTGCAACTGCTTAATCCTGTTGTTAGAGTGTGAAAACAGTCATAGAGAATATATAAGTGAAGGGGCATAGCTGTTTTCCAATAAAACTTTATTTATAAAAATAATCATTGGGCCGGATTTGGCTGTGGACCATCATTTCCCAACCCAATTAGTTAATCCACCATTGCCAACACCACTTCAAATTCCTGAAGTTCAGAAACCATATCTTAATTTTTTTGTATATTTATGTCTTCTAGACAATGTATTGCATAAAATAGGTGCTTATTCAGTGATTTTTTAAGATATATTTTATTGATTTTTTACAGAGAGGAAGGGAGAGGGATAGAGAGTTAGAAACATCAACGAGAGAGAAACATCAATCAGCTGCCTCCTGCACACCCCCTACTGGGGATGTGTCCGTAACTAACATACATGTCCTTGACCGGAATCGAACCTGGGACCCTTGTGTCCACAGGCCAACACTCTATCCACTGAGCAAAACCTGTTAGGGCTCAGTGATTTTATTTTTAAGATTAATTATTTATTGAATCCCTACCAAGCGCCTACACACTAGTAAAATGGCTGCTGGTATCCTGAGGCATCTCTGCCTTCTGCTTTTCAAGATGGAAAAGCCACCGGCTTCATTGAAAGGCAGGGCCTGCTCCCACACAAACAAGTAGGAGCCTTGCTTGCTTCCAGCATGTGGCTAGTCTCTGTTTCCTCGCCACCTTGCAACCCTGTCTAACCTGCTGGCAGGGCAGCCAGGCTGATGCTGGAAACTTCTTTATCTGAGCACACTCTCCAGACAGGACATGACCAGCTTCCTTGGGCAATCACTGCATTTTGAACCTGATGGAAGGGCGGGTTCGGTTTCTGGCGCTGAGTGTTTGAAGCAGGACAATATGTGTAATCTGCCCCATTCATGATGAGGGCAGTGCGTGGGCTTGATGAGGAGGATATCCTGTCCCCGCCTGTCCTCACCCTGGCCCCCACAGCCTATCACACCCTCTGCCTACCTCAGAGAGTGGGCCTGATGGGGCTCACATCTTGAGGTCCATTTTGATCCCAGGGGTCTGTTCACTTTCCCACCAAGGACTTCACAGGGCAGAGTAGACAGTCATCCCCACCTTTAACGCCCTTTACACGTCAAATGAGATGATTATCATATTACAAAGTGGTCATTGTTACCCACATGAAGAGGAAAAGGGAGTCATCGCAAAGCAGCAGTTTGATTCCATTGCTCTCCTTGCCCACAAATCAATGGTATTTAAACCTTTATCAATGTTTTGTGCATGTTCCTTTGGGAAAAAAAATAGATGGCCACATCACAAACATTGAAAAGCCCACTCTGGTGTCTCGATGTGTGTGTGTGTGTGTGTGTGTGTGTGTGTGTGTGTGTGTGGTGTGGTGTGTGTGTGTGTGTGTGTGTGTGTGTGTGCTTGTGCAAAGAGGAGAAAGAGGCTATGGTATAAACACATTTCAAAACCACTGCATCTCATTTGACGTAGGGTTGGCACTTCTTAAGTGGCCGGGTCCTGTGGTCAGATGACTCCATCACCGTGTTTTAAACCACAGTTTCCTATGTTGGCTGTGGCTACAGCTTCCACCTAGAGAGGATGAAACAATGAGCTGACAGCTGAGACGTTAGGGATGGGTGTTGATGCAAAGATTTCCTTGTATTATTTACATTTCTGCTTGCCTCATCAATGCTTGAAGAACCTGAGTGCCAAGAAGTGGAGGTTGCTTTTATGGAGCATCTTATGGGTTTGTTTCCTCTGAAGCCTGATGACATCCACCTCAGAGGATTGCTGCAATTAGAAACAAATGGGCCGGGATGTGCGTAATCAGCAAACGCCCAGGGAAGCGGGACTGAGGCGCACGCAGATAAGCTCCTGCCCATCTGTGGTCATTGTCTTTCCAGTTCACACTTGATGCCACCCAGGGCTGTGTTGATATTCCTGTCATCAGTGTTCCTGGAGATAGTCATCTTGTTCCAGTGTGTGAATAGGACATATTTCCACATGTTATATCAGTAGCCCGTCTTCAAGTTGGAAGGTAATACCAATGTGGTAGCTGGTGTTTGGGTGTGGAATTCAGGGGAAATGGCCAGTCAGGGCCTGAGTAAGACCTCCTGTCAGGGTTCACCATGGGTGCTATCCTTTCTGAGACATAGACTCACTAAACTGGGCTGAGACTGCAGATCAGAGTATAAACACGTTGCTAGCACTGCACTTAGGTTGCTTTTTCACGATGAATGGCTTCCCACAAGTCAGAAGTTCTTTGAGGACATGGAGTTATTAATCAATAACTCCTTCTGTCCCACTGCTACTCTATCTATCTGTGGATTGATTTAATCAATCACCAAGTGAATGAGAATACAAATGAATTAATAGTGATGCCTCCTATTTGAGGCAGAAACCAAGCTAAGAATTTAGCCCTGAGACTGCCCTTAGAAATAGCACAGTGTTTATTTAGAATATTGTAAATAATTGACGATGGTAAGATCTGGAAACAGCCCAAGTGCCCACAGTAAATGAGTGGATAAAAAAAGCAGTGGTACATTTACACCGAGGAATATGATGCAGCTATAAAAAAGAAGGTTCTCTTACCCTTTGAGACAAAATGGAGGGACCTGGAGAGCATCATGCTAAGCAAAATAAGCCAATCAGATAAAGACAAGTACCATCTACATGGAATCTAAAGAACTAAATAAACTGATGAACAAAATAGATCCAGAGACACAAAAGCATGAAATAGACTGTGGAATCTCAGAGGGAAGGCAGGGGTGAGTGGATGGGTGGAAAGAGATCAACCAAGGAGCTTGTATGCATGTGTGCATAACCCATGGACACAGACAACAGGGTGGTGGAGGCCTGGGTGAGCTAGAAGGGGAGGAAAGGGAGACATATGTACTACGTTCAAAAATAAAGATGAATTTTAAAAAAGAATATAGTATAATAAGTAACATGTTAGTAACAGTGCCCAATGAATGCAATTAGCAACTTATGGGTTCATTCCAAAAAGTGAGCCACCATTCAAGTTAAAGAAGAAACTAGAAGATGGTTTCAGGGTGGATTCTATTTATATAAATGCCAGTCACTCCTGAAAGCTTTGCCAATAAGTTGACCCTTTAACACTCTGGTTAACTTCCCCCTAATCTTAAACTGTCTTTATTATAATCTCAGCTGTTTATGTAAAAGAGGTAACGAATGTTTGGCAAAACACTGGGAACAATGACACTCAATTCTGCTGAACATCTCTGGTTTCTATGTTCATCTGTTGACGAGTACCCAGGTAGTTATTTAATTAGCTGCCTGTTTAATGAAGCCATTTATTACTTCCCAGATCGCCATAATCAAAGGCACAATGCGAATCAAAGATGGAAAAGATTAAAATCAATTCATCAGCCGAATAGGAGCTCGGTGCGGGGGAGAGATTTAATTACCACAGGTCTGGTCCCGAAATTAGCCTGATTGACGCTCTGGCTTTGGCTCAACAATCCGTTCTCTCATTTTGAGATAAAATCTGGTGAGGAACTGTCTTATCATTTGTTTTGCAGGCACCATCAAGGGTGGTTATACTCATTTACCTGCCCCTGCGCCTGGCAGACAAATTACCTCGCCTTCGCCCATACAGCTGCAGTCCGCACGGGGCCTCTGCGCTGCTTCGGGTTTTAGGGGAGCCAGATGTTCGGGCTCTCTGTGTAATTCAGACAGAAGGCCGTTGCTTGTACAGCGTGGCACACCCCAAAAGTAATGTTTGGGGAAATGCAAACAGCCCACCAGAATGTCCTCAGCAGCTACTTTTTGCTGAGCCCAAGGCTGGGCACTGGAAGGATGCAAGACAGTGATGAGCATGTCTCTGCCCTCGGGCTTGTGCCTGGCTCTGTTCTCTACATGTTCCTGCGCTCAGTGCCATGGGTAATGTAGGCACATAAATTGAAGGCTTTGCCAATAAATTGACCATTTAACTAATAAACTGGTGGGCTTGAATGGAGGTCTGATAGTCAAGAATTGATTTAAATCAGGAAGGAAATCTTAATAGAAGAAGAAAGCTGAGTTATGGAACTATAAAGCTTTAAAAAAGATGTTCTATTGTTCAAAACTGTAAAAGATTAGACCCTAATAAAGAAAGCCAGGAAATTGCAGGGAAGTTCCTGGAATTAAGAACATGACACTGAAATATATATTTCCATATCAGCAGTTAAAATGATGGGGACAGAAAAGTCACATATTATTGATCTGGAGAAGGGAAATTCTAAATACATACATACATACATACATACATAAATAATCTTAAAGAAAAGAAAAGCTGGGGAGTGCATTATTTTAAACACCCTAGGACCCTCTCTCATAAAAGGCCCTGGAAATGTCTGGTTTCTCAAAAAGAGCCCCATTGTTTCTCACAAGTAAGATCATATTTCAGCAACTTAATTGAAATAGCAGCTATAAGCTTTTGTCCTATAAATGGTCTCTTTCAGGAGAAAAGCTGAAAGAAAACCCAGAGATTCTAATCATTTCTGAGAATTGAAAAGGTGTCATGGAAGGGACAGGAACCTATGGCCAAATACAGATTTATTAAGTTAGGGAGTTCAGGTTTTCATTGTGGACTCCAGGAAGAAATGATGGTGATGATGATGATGATAATAATGATAATAATAAATCACACGTTATTCTTATGTGTATATTAGATTCTAATATATATTAATATATATCTGTAATATCTATTATATTCTAATATATTAATATAATGTGTAGTAGGACTTACTTCCTGAAGTAATTTTAAGAATTGAATGAATTAGGTATATACTTTATCCTTGTCATCATGCACACTTTACATATTGATGTATTTTCTTAATTCATTTATAATATATGCAATGGTTTTATATATATATACATATATATATATATTACCATTGCATATATTATAAATGAATATATATATATATATATATATATATATATATATATATATACATACATACTAGAGGCCCAGTGCATGAAAACCATGCATGGGGGGGGGCCATTCCTCAGCCTGCCTGTACCCTCTCTAATCAGGGACACCTTGAGGGATGTCCCACTGCCGGTTTAGGCTCGATGCTGCAGATTTGATTGCCCCTAACTGCCCTCTCCTTCCAGTCTGATCACGCCTAACTGCCTCTGCATTGATCCTCGCCATTGTGGCTTTGTCCAGAAGGATGTCCAGAAGATGTCCAGTCTAATTAGCATATTACCCTTTTATTAGTATATAGTTAATCCTTAGAGTAAGGTAAGTGCTATGAATATCCCTATTTACAGAGAGGAAAATGAGGCCAATATATCATAAACAACATGCCTAAGGTAACACAGCTGGGAGGTAGTGGAGTTGGACTGCGAATATAAGTAATATGGCTACTGAGTATGTTTTTAACAACTATATTCTACCTCTCTTCACAGCAAATTATCTCTTAAAAATTAGCATTCTACTGGTTTGCGTCATAGACTCACCAGTATTTGTCCCGTGTCTTACACCTGCAATGTGTCTCCTCTCACCTTTATCACCAGTCAACACCTACCCATATTTTACATTTCAGGTCAAGTTTCAGGTCAAGCACTCCCCAAACTCTAGTCTAAGTCTATGTCCCCTGTTAGAGCTCATGTGGCTGATTATTTTCCTCTGAACTCTTATATCAGTTCATATTAAGTAACACGAGAGTTTGATTAAAATCTATCTCCACCACAAGATCCCATAATCCATTAGGGTCGTACCATAACTGGTACATATCAGGAATTCTGAAATAGTTCTTCAATAAATGAATAGAGGAAGGAAGGAAGGAAGGAAGGAAGGAAGGAAGGAAGGAAGGAAGGAAGGAAGGAAGGAAGGAAGGAAGGAGGAAGGAAAGAAGGAAGGAAGGAAGGGAGGGAGGAGAAAGGAAGGAAAAGAGGAGAGCGAAAGGGAGGGGAGAGGAGGCAAAATAAAGGTAGAGAAAAGAGAGGGAGCAATGAAAACAAAAGGCAAAGGAAAGAAACATTTACTTGCATCATTCTTTAAAAGTTGCCTACCTTCTCCAAAAGCCTTCTACGGTTTCCCTTGGAGTGGATCCCATCTTCCCCCCGTGAGGTCATCTCCCTTGAGCCTCCATTTCCCTTGTTATCAGGGTCTGCTTGTGGTTATCTTTCATTCACCCTGTCCACCTCCCCACCGCCATGTGAACCTCTGCAGCTCATGAGTGGTGTCCTAATTGCCTCTCCCTGTCCCACAGCGTCTACCCAGCACTCTGAACACCATAAGTTTTTACTGAACTAAAGGAGACAAGATGATGATAGACTCCATGTGTAATCCATCCTTTTTCAGACCTAAACCTTGGAAGGATCCATGCTGGAGGGCTTGGAGGAATTCACGCTTCATTACAGCTAATTCGGAGGAATGAACCTCCCTATGTACCTCGCCAGCACGTGCTGTTCTGCTATCGCAAACGTCCCAGTGAACAGGAGGGTCTCTGAGGAAAAAGCATTCAAATACGCAGACCAGCTACAGTGTCTTCTGTCTTTAAAATAGGAACCATATGCTTCCCACGTGTTAACAGACTCTGGACTCCATCAGTAACCTTGAATGCGGTGAACTCAGAGTACCCCCGGCTTTGGAATGTCAGACACACGGTGGTGGGCCATAGCCTGACCCATCCTGGGAATTCCGACAGCTTTCCCAGGAGTGATGACGGGGCGGCAGGATGAAGCCACACTTTCTCACCTCGTTCTCTGTGGGCCGAGCCTCTGGGAGGCCAGGCCTGAGCGGGGTCTGCAGCCTGTGGCTGTGCAACAGAAGCCCCGCCTCCTGCCCCAGATGGAGGCATGGACTGGGCCTCATTAGCACCGTGTCCTCTCTGACTGGGCCCACCCACCCACACTGTATCGGTCAGCCCTCCGTAGGAAGCGCCTCATTAGAAAAATCAGCTCATCAAAACCCCAAAGAGGACTAAAATTGGGGTCACTTTTGGCTGCCTCTAACTTAACACTAGAACTTGCAATTATGGAATTAAGATAGCAAGCTACACTTGATGCCATGAGCAGTGGTGTTTTTAAAAGACAACTTCTTTATTTATTACTATGGAATTTCCGGAAGGTCAGAAGTAAGAGACCCGAGCATGGTCACTGAGATCTAAGAAACCAAGGACAAGAGTGGTTGGTCCGAAGCCTGAACCTGTCCTTTGTTGTTTCAGAACCTCTGCCAATGGGGGTATTGCTCCTCAAGACTGAGGAAATGTCACCCCTTCATTTTATTGTGATCCTACACTATCATCTCCATCCCAAAGTCAGAGAGAGGGAAGGCAACTGAGCAAAGGGATATAGTTTATCTCAGAACAACATGATCCACCACCACACTCAAAAGTACCTCTCCTTTCCCTGGCCACGATCTGAGGTGCCCCCACAAGAGGCCCTGCCTTACCGAAAGGCTATTCGAACATCACCTGGACTCCAACCCTGCTTCTACTCCAAAAATAAATGCCTGGCTTCCTGGCAACAGACCCAAATAGAAACTTTTCTAAAGAAGACAGAAGGAAGGCCAAGAGACATATGAACATATGCTCAAAGTCACTAATCATCAAAACGACAATGCGGTACCATCTCACACCTGTCAGAATGGCTATCATCAACAAATAAACAAACAACAAGTGCTGGTGAGGATGCTGAGAAAAAGGAACCCTCGTGCACTGCTGGTGGGAATACAGACTGGTGCAGCCACTGTGGAGAACAGTGTGGAGTTCCCTCAAAAAACTAAAAATGGAACTCCCATTTGGCCCAGTAATCCCACTCCTAAAAATATATACCAAGAAACTAGAAACACCAATCAGAAAGGATATAAGCACCCCTATAATCATAGCAGCACAATTCACCATAGCTAAGATTTGGAAACAGCCTAAGTGCTCATCAGCAGATGAGCAGATTAAAAAAACTGTGGGACATCTACACAATGGAATACTATGCTTTGATAAAAAAGGAGTTCTTACCATTTGCAACAGTGTAGATGGAACTGGAGAGCATTATGCTAAGTGAATAAGCCAGGCAGAGAAAGATAAATATCACATGATCTCATTCATTTATGAAATATAATGAACAACATAAATTGATGAACAAAAATAGATCCAGAGACAGAGAAACATTGATCAGATCATTAAACCTCAGAGGGAAGGTAGGGGAGGGGAAAGGAGGGGTAAGGGAGAGAGATCAACCAAAGGACTTATATGCATGCCTATAAGCCTACCCAATGGACACAGACACCAGGGGGGTGAGGGCATAAGGGGAGGATGGGGCGGGGGGGTAATGGGGGAACAATGACACAGATGTAACACCATAATAAATGAAGAAATTAAAAATAAATAAATTAGAATATAAAAAAATAGGTTAAAGGACCCTGCAATAGTTCTAATGAGTGCGATGTGTGGATGTGTGCGCCAATGGAAGAAACGTATAAGTGGGGGCTGGACATTTAGAAATAGAGGAGGATTCATAGATTCTAGCCCATCCAACCATTTCATTCTACAGGTTAAGAACTTGAGACCTTGAGAAATGAGGTTCATGGCTGCACAACTAGCTGTGGAACTGGACTGGAGAGCCCGTGAGAGATAGCCAGCACCCGCATCTGCCCACAGCCCTGCACTTCAGATTCTGTACCAGCTTCTGCAGGGAGCACAGGGCTCCATCCCAGGGTGGGCACAGCACCCACTGCTGCTCATTAGCATGAGGTCTCAGGAAATGGGAGACAGAGGAAGTGACCAGCCAACACAGAAAAGTCACCTGTGGTGTAGCTAAGACAATCCAAACCTACTCATTCTTGCTGTCCTTAGAAGGTGCTGAGTTAAAGCCCAGCCAGCATGGCTCAGTGGTTGAGCATCAGCCTATAAACCAGGAGGTCCCAGGTTCGATTCCCGGTCAAGGCACATGCCTGGATCATGGGCTTAATCCCCAGTATGGGGCATGCAGGAGGCAGCTGATCCATGATTCTCATCATTGATGTTTCTCACACTCCTTCTCCCTTCCTCTCTGATATAAATTTAAAAAAATATTTTTTTTAAATGAAGGTGCTGAAGTAAAGAGCCCCTTTTAATTTAAAGATTATGCCTGGGTACTGACTGAAAAGTGTGATCATACTTCTAAACCCAGAGTAGACAGCCAGACAGGCCAGCAGCCAGCCTCACACAGTGAGGCTTTGAAAGGCTTATTACTGCTGGTGGAACAGGCTTCCTCCAGCTCCCGTCACTCCAGACCTTAGAACCTGGAGCAACTACCGGAGGAAGGAAAGGTAAAATGTTATTATAATAAATGAGAAGGAGCAGTGCCTGAGGGAGAAGGGGGTCTCATCTCTCTCCAACCAAATACAAGAACCTTGCTTCCAACATTAATACCCTATTTCCCCAAAAATAAGACAGTGCCTTATATTAATTTTTTCTCCCAAAGTTGCGCTAGGTCTTATTTTCAGGGGATGTCTTATCTTTCCATATGCTAGGTCTTATTTTCAGAGGATGTCTTATTTTCAGGGAAACATGGGTAATATCTAAAGCCCAAATGAGCAGCTCCATTTTCTGGTCCTCTGAGTGCTGACAGAGATTGTTGACTACACCGTGGTGTGATTTATCTACATTTGATGCCATAAATAAGATTTTGTCCAGGAAAAAAAAATAGGATAATTGAACAAAATGGCCATCCCTCTCATGTGACAAAGGTTTAATGTATGATAAATACTCTAGGAGCAATTCCAGAGAACACAGGCTGGAAAAGAGAGTGAAGAATCAAAGGCGTGCTTTCTCTTTCCCACTTTGATGCACAGTGAAGAACATACTACACTCTTAAAGAGAAAATACTACGAAATGTTTCACTACTCACAGTAAAGCCATTACTCCCAGGAAGGGGGGATAATAACAGACCGTGGGGAGACTTACGTAAGATGGAGCAGGCCAGGTGCATAGAGAATACCTGGCATTCGATATAGTGATGTGAGAGAAAAGTACTTAGAATTATTTCAGTCCAGGAACCAAAATATCCATAAATGTGAATGGAGCATTCAGTAAGGTTACTCCATGGTACACACTATTTAAACCACTGGCTTTAGAATTTTTGACATGTACTTTTGAATACTAATGACCTTGAAAAACATTTTTCCTAATATTTCTGATACACTTTCTCCAGAATGTGCATCATCTTAATCCACAAACTTGCAAAACGCCAAGCCTTAAAATGATTGTGCCATCAATATTTGAGGGAAATGTTTATCTTTAGGTTTTTTCTTCAGCGTCGTTAGCCCTCACGTGAACTGATGCTGCTCGAGAGGAAAAAAAGTGTTGCAACTACCTCTACTTTCAAACTTTAAAAAGATTGGTGGTGTTTGATTTGCTTTTACTTAAGACTAGCTATATTTATCTTCGTTGCACTGAAGGGTTGTCATTAATAAGTCCTGGGGTTGCACACAAAATAAATCAAAGTTGCATTTGTTAAAATCCCCATGTTTACCAGTCATGTCCTGCAAGGAAAGTGTCTTTACCCAATGAGCGCTCGTGGGCAACCACGTTACTCTGTGACTGCCGATGACGCTGAAGAATGGCCCTGAGGCCATTGCTTTGCCTTGCTTGGCACTTGCAGAAGCCAGGTTGCTCGCTGGGGATCAGGACTGACTGTCGCCCTCCTGTTCATGGAAAGACTGCCTGGGACATGAAAACAATCGAAAATAAAGGCAACTGCCGAAACCGGTTCGGCTCAGTGGATCTAGAGCATTGGCCTGCGGACTGAAAGATCCAGGGTTCGATCCCAGTCAAGGGCATGTACCTGGGTTGTGGGCTCATTCCCAGTAGGGGGTGTGCAAGAGGCAGCTGATCGATGATTCTCTCTTCATCGATGTTTCTAACTTCCTATCCTTCTCCTTTCCTCTCTGTAAAAAATCAATAAAATATATATTTTTTAAAAATAAAAAATAAAGGCAACGAATAAAAACAGTGACTATCTTCTTAGAGTTCCTAAGATGTTCACCTTTTGCGCTGGTTAACTTGAGGCAGCGGCCGGTGCTTACCAGCAGGGAAAGCCATGACCTCCCAGGAAGTGAGGGTAATGACAGGCCCGCTACCTCAGGGACCCGGGGAGAAGGAAGTGAGACGGAGCAGGCGAGGCGCAGGGAGAATGCCCGGCACACAGAGCGCTGGAGAAGTGAGCTCTACGGCAATCATTTCCATTATTTTTCATTGTTTCCAACAATTCGCAGCAGATGCCTCCTCTGGAATCACCAGAAGGGGGTGGTGAGAAGAGGGCAGCATGGTCTGCTGGAGAGTAACACTTTACTCTTGGGCAGTAAGCTTTCCCCTTTTTTCACTCTCCTTTTTTTTAATTAAATTCATATCTCACTGGCCTTGACAAGCACCATGATTTATGCACCAAGCCACACAACTTCATAGCCGCATTGATCTTGGGAAATCGCATGGTGAATGCTGAACAAGAGAGAACAGTTTGGAAAACTTAAAGTCACAGTGAGGTAGCCAAAGACATTTGTTAAACAAGAGCAACCCAGTGAGGTAGCCAAGGACATTAGTTAAACAAGAGCAACCCCCCCCCCCCTTTCAATGGAGCCTCTGCGTTTTCAAGCTTGTGTTCAAACGTGTATTCTTAAATCTGATCCCACTAACACCCTGTGAGACCCACAGGCCTGGCCGTCCCCCTCCCCTGGGACCCGCGGGTCCTGGTTAGCATCTGGACTCCCCGCGTCTAACAGACACCCCAGAGGACAGCCCCAGAGACAGAACCCCCAAGGCCTCCTCCGTCCTGGACTTTTCGTGCCTAACTCAATGGCGGGTGAGGGCGAACAGGCTCGGAGCACTTGCAGAGGGAGGGAAGATGCCTGCTCCCAGGCACCGCCACCACTCACTGCCGGCGCAGCAGCCCGAACCCAGCTCAGCAGGGACGTCCACGGAGGCCGCTGTCCTGAGTCTGGAGGTTGTCAAAGAGCAATGAGAGAACAAAAAAGCTCCTAAGAAAATGTATCGAGAGAATTTTAGTGAGATGGGAAATCCTCCTTAAATCCTCCACTTCCTCCTCTTTCTCCCAAGGGTCTCGGGTGCACCCTTTTATCTTTGCTGCCTTTTCGCAATATTCATGAAACAAGAAAACTAAAAGGAAAGGGGAAAAGACTTTAAAAAGAGGAGAATTTATTTGTTTGTTTGTTTGTTTGTTTGTTTGTTTGTTTGGTGTTTAATTCCTTCATCTTTTTCACCCAGCCCTCTTCCCCCCTGGCAGCTGTCAGTCTGTTCTCTGTCTAGATCTGGTTCTATTTGTTTGTTAGTTTATTTGTTCATTAGAGTCCACAGATAAATAGGGTGATTACCAGAGAAAAAGGGAGGGGGGAATAGAAGAGGGTGAAGGGGAGAGACTGGACTTGGGTGGTGAACACAATACAATATACACATAATGTGTTACAGAATCGTACCCCTGAAACCTATGCCATTTTATTAACCAATGTCACCACAATAAATTCAATTTTTTTAAAAAAGGTAGGAAACAGAGAATAATGTGTAGATTTATCTGGGCCCATTTTCTTTTTAATCAAGCATGAGTATGAGAGGTACTCTTTTTTTCACGATATTAGCACAACTTATTGAAAATAAATGTTTCGATCATGTTACTTATATAATGTAAACAAACGCCATGTTATCTCTCACTAAGAGCCAGAGAATTTGCTTGTGTTCCCCATATAGTTCTCTAGGTCATCGGATACATGATAAGCTATCACTACTTTAAAATATTGAATTACTTTGTTCATTATATTATTTCCTGGGTTTCATATACCTTTGCTTATCTACATAATTTCTCTCTTCCTGTTTACATTTCAATAATAATAATAATAATATAGTATTATAACCTTATTTCTAATAAATAGAAGAAATTCTATTTGACATATTTTACTATGGTCAAATCAGTCAAAAATATCTCTGTTTCTACATGGCTGTGTCGATATGTGATGTCTGTCTGTGATCCATCCTGAAGAGAAAACCACATTATGGAGAGGAAACTGTTAGATACTATCATTTTGGCATAACAGTCACCCAACCACGAAATTGCTTCTCTGTTATCGTACTTTCTTAGACCTTTTAATTCCGTTCATTACAAGAAAATACCCTACTTATAAAACACACAGCATAGGAGCATACTTTTCCTTTTGAGTCTTAAGAAAGACAAAAGTAATCCAGTTGCTTTGAATTTAAAAACAAGAAAAAAGGTAAACCACGTCAGTGAACCCAGATAGTGAGAGGAGTTAGTCCCAAGTTGTAACTCTAGAATGAGGCATGCAGATGAGGTGGGAAGAGGACTTTGTCAGCACTCCCCGGGCCGGCTGCTGAGAACTCCCCCTGCCTGCCTGCGGTCACATCCCTGTTTACAATCCAGGAGCCCTGAACAGGTATCAGAGGACTGGCACACAGAAAAACAACTCTTTTAACACCAATCTTCCTTATTTTCAAATAAAGGGAACCGTGACAATCTCGTTAAGAAGTGGGAGAGGGATAACCGGACATCTTTGCCAAAGACATGAGGTTCCTTCTCGTTGTGACAGTGAAACAATGACACCTTGAGTTCGGGAGTCTCAGTCACATGGTTGTTTCTGGGTGTAGGTGTGCCTTCTACGTTGGATGACATTCACAGACACTGGGGGTGCAAGACAAGGACGTCGCTACACAGCTCCTAGACACAAGACAATATGGATCTCAGAACCGAAGCCTGGTCCTACTTGGTGAAAAGCTGTTTGTGAAAGAGGAAGTAACATTTCCTGGGGCTCCTGGTTACTCACAGCAGTCATAGAAAAGTAAGGAAAGCACACAAACCCAGGCCGTACTAATCCTCACTCACTGCTCCCCGCCGGCATGAAGACGTTCCGGTCACATCTGGAAGTTCTCAGGAATTCATCCCTGGGACCTGGCAGATGCCTGACTAATGAACCTTCCTTCTGGAAAGTGGACTTGGAAATGCTGTCACTGTAACAGGCACGGGGATGCCCCACGTGACCTCAGAAGCCAAAGATTATCGCTGCATGGCCAGCAGCAGGGACACAGCCTCCCTGTGTGGCCACAGGCAGCCAGCCCAGGGTAGATTTCTCCTCCGGGACCCGTCACAGCATACAGTAACTCCAACCTGGAGCATCTGTCATTAGAGACAGAAAACAACCCCTTCCACCCAACGTGGCCACAGCGCTGAGGAGCGACCTACCCTCACGCCATCGCTGATAGCATCAAGCGGAGTGCCAACAGTGACAGTGAGGAGCAGGGAGCAGTACCTGGGGTCCCCCTTGCCAGGCATGGACTTTCCTCCTGCACAGATTGTGCTGACTCACAATTTAAAAACTAGTCTAACCACAGACTGCCATTCACTGAGCGCACTGCTGTTCACCTTGCCTCGCTAAAGGTTCCAATGGCTGTCACCTAGCTGGGACGCTGAGTTCTGAAGTCTTCCACCGAATATACTTGGGCAGAGTCACCAGATTAACAAGCATATATACACAGAGGCATGAGCCACCATGTCTTTCAGCCAAGAGGATAATACTCCTAGAGGGTTCACACGTGGGTAATGACTACCAGGAAAGTTCTGGAACCAGATTCCCTGATTCCAGATTCTGGATCTGATACTCCCTGGCTGTGTGCTATCTTAAGAGGGTTATGTTCTGTTTTTCTTATTTGAAAATACTACTAATCTCATAAGACTCTTGAGGAAAAAAAGCTACAACAAAATGAACAAATGCTTGGTTGAATGTCTATAAAGATATTTACTAAAATTGTTAAATTTTTATTTATAAAACTAGAGGCCCAATGCATGAAGATTAGAGCAAGAATGGGCCTTCCTTCCCCTGGCTATCAGCGCCATCTTCGCTCCAGCTGGAGTCACCTTTTCACCTTTGCTCCTACCTGGAGCTGCCTTTCTGCCTTCACTCCAGCCCAGAGTGGCTGGGGAGGACCAGCTGGGGTTATATGGAATGCCTATGTCATCACCATGGTGATGGCACAAGCTCCCTGGTCCTGGTGTATGCAAATTAATCCACCATCTTTGTTGGGTTAATTTACATACTCACTCCTGATTAGCTGGTTGGTGTCACAAAGGTACGGTCAGTTTGCATCTTCCTCTTTTATTAGTGTAGATAGATAAACTATCATTAAATTTAAAAACCATCTGAGACTTAGATTCTTCTCACTTTTAAGAAGTCCTATGCATATGATAATTTCTAATAAATAATCATGAATTTTCTCAAAATCTTAACTGGTTATATATTAAAGAAAATTTTTCATCGGCCCTGGCCAGAGTGGCTCAGTTGATTGTCATCCCATGCACCAAAAGGTCCCTGGTTTGATTCCTGGTCAGGGCACATGCCCAGGTTGTGGGTTCAATCCTTAGTGGTAGGCATGCAGGAGGCAGCTGATCAATGTTTCTCTCTTTCTCTCCCTCTCCCTTCCTTTCTCTCTCTAAAAAAAAAAAAATCAATGAAAAATCTTTTTAAAATAATAAATATTATTAATTTCTGTTAAAACTACTAAATTCCTTTTATTTCTGTATATAAAAATATAACTCAGGTCCCCAAGCTAGAAATAATAACAGCAACAAAAACCATACAAGGTCACTCTTTTGCTTTGATGTGAATATCTTCAGGTAGTGTAATGAATTCCAAATTAAAAGGCAGTGTCTTCCATCTATGCTCAGTTTGTGAGAGTTGCCTCAAGAGTTCATTCAATAACATTAACAATACAATTTGTAACTTGCCTTTTCACACATTCATCCTAACACCAAACAGCACGTGTTTTTTAAGATGTGATTGAAGAGCAGACCTGCCCAGATACCAAGGCAGAGCTGGCCACTCTTCAAAAACAAAAAAATATATAATACAAAGACTTAGCTTCATCTACTCATGCAAGGGAGCAAGCCAGCAATCAGATCTGAGGTTGGGGGTGTCTCTCGTGCGCTGTTATCCGAATTCATTTAGCAATGAAACAGCCAGAGGAGAGATCCCTTCTTAATTCTGTACCGCTGTGCAAACCACGGGGCCTCTTCTCAAGGCTGAGTAGATGGTCCTGGTGAGGGTTGAAGAAGCACCCACATGTGAGCCTTAAATTAATGTAACTTTTATTAAAAGAACATTAC
The DNA here is from genome assembly GCA_963693515.1 of Pipistrellus nathusii. Taxonomy (NCBI): domain Eukaryota; kingdom Metazoa; phylum Chordata; class Mammalia; order Chiroptera; family Vespertilionidae; genus Pipistrellus; species Pipistrellus nathusii. Next base: position 2,236,882 of record OY882860.1, on the reverse strand, counting down.
GGGGCGATACCACATCCCCGACTGTTCCTGTCCTCTCTGGTAGAGAAAGAGGACTCAGAACCCCACTGTTTACAGGGAAGGTCCGGGGGCTGGCCCTCCCTCTGTCGCTTTGGCTCAGTGTTTTGTGTCGCCATCAGACTTTCTACGGGAGCCTCTGCGAGATGAAAGTGGGCTCTCGCTGAGACTCTCACACAAATGGATTAATTTGTGTCGCCATTTCTGGCAAGTCGCCATGGATACGGCCATCGGAAGGCCTCGGTGCAGCTGTGAGTTGATTGACGGCCCATTCACAGCGCTGGGCCTCCCAGGCCGGGCATGAAAGCACTCCCATTAGCGGACAAAGGCCTCCCTTGCTTCGGAGATGCTTCAAAGACTAAACGTCACCGCTCAGCAAATCTGACCTTCTCACAAATGTCACCAAGGAGAGCCAGAGCGAGCATGAAAGCATACATTCAAGAAGGTAGAGCTGATGGGTGTATTTGATACCTGGCTTTATTTTGCTTTCTTCCTTCAGCGTAGCTGCGTAACAGTGGAATGGAAACACAACCAAGAAAAAGGTTTGTGTTGGCAATCCCCTTTCCCCCCAAAACCGGAGAGCAAAAGCCACTTTTCATTATAACTTCAGAGAGGTGTGTACTCAGCTTGAGAGAGGGAAGACTCGATCACTGACCATGGGACGGGAGGTCTGCCTCCGCTGGGCACCGTGAAGCGTGACATCGACCTCTGGTGTTGACACCCGCCCACGTGAACAAAGCGTAGCTGTTTCTCTGTCATTACACTTCGCGCCCCAGGCTCCCGAGCTGTGTGGTGGGGAAACACCTTGCTCTTCCCGCTCAAGGTCATTATGTCAAGTCAGGTGGAGGAAGCTGCCATCCTCAGACCTCAGATTCTCTGCTCCCTGAATGGGATCTGGGTTCCCGAGGTGGCTTATCCACCCCTGGTATCAAAGGAGAGGAGACTGTCCCGTGCTCCCTGCCCTCACTGTCCCCTGCGGGCTGTCCCTCTGACCTTGAGTGCTGATCCTGTCTCACGGCCACTTCTGCTGATATTGACGTTCCCACTTGGCATCCAAGAGTTAAGTCCAGGTGCTCCTCAATCTGTATACCAGCCCCCCCTCTCTCTGTCCCCTCTCTGTCTGTCTGCTTCCTGTCTGCCTCCCTCTGTCTGTCTGCCCCCTGTGTGTCTGCCCCCCTGTGTGTCTGCCCCCAATCTGTCTGCCCCCAGCCTGTCTCCCTCTGTCTGTCTGCCCCTTGTGTGTCTGCCCTCTGTGGTCTCCCCCTGTATGTTTGGCCCCAGTCTGTCTGCCCCCTGTCTGTCTGTCTGTCTGCCCCCTGTGTGTCTGTCTGCCCCCTGTGTGTCTGTCTGCCCCCTGTGTGTCTGTGGCCTGTGGTCTGACCCCATCTGTTTGCTCAGCCACTTGCGTGTGCTCTCAGGGGTCAAGGTTACCTGCTGGCTTTCCCCTGTTCCTGGCCATGCCTGGGCCTCTCGGCCTGATGGAGAGCTGAGGGCGCACACTCCCAGCACCTGAGCACAGGGGACGGAGCCTTTAGCAAACTGAGCAAAGGAACTTGTCAGGCTCCACTGAGTCCCAGCCTGCTCTAACTCTGCACACCCTCTCCTCAGGTAGGTAAACCACACGTGTACCTGCTTGTGCCGCTGACAGGCGTGTTCTTTAGCTCGGAGTCTCCCTTGTTTCTAGCAAAGGGCCGGAAGTAAGAACTCCGCCGGGACTGGCAGTGCTCAGGATTCAGCTGTTTTCCTTGGGACCAGGATCTAAAGACATCGTCCGGCACGTGACCCACAGAGAGCATGAGCCTGTCCGCGAACATGGCGGTGTGAGGGGCCTGGAGAGTCCACGTCCTGTCCGCTGCCGGCAGTTCAGCAGCACTTACTCCGTCCTCTCTTTTCCTGCTGACTTGGGCAGAACCACCAGATCAAAGTCAACTTGTTGGCACTGCTTACCTAGAAATGGTTCCTGGGAATGAAAACCTCTGCCCCCAAATGCATCAGCGCCCTGCTCAGCCCCGGCCTGCGGGGCCATCGGCAGGTGCGCCCGAGCTGGAAGAGTCTTTGTGAAAACAGATGGTGAGCCTCTCCAGCAGCAGTGGAACTGGGTAAAAATCACGTGAATCACGTGTGAGAATGAGTCATGTAGGAAAAATGTACAATGGTTCCATCCGATGGTGTTTTTTCTTCCTATGCAGCTGCTATTTATAAATTTCCCAAGTCCATTCCTCAGCGGTGCAGAAAGACCCTGGGAGCGTGGGGGAGCAGACGGGAATCGAACCCAGGTGAGCAATGAAAGAGGAAAGATGAATCTTCAGAGGGAAAGCCCCAGATGGTAAAATAAAAAGGATAAGGTATATTTCCAAAAGAGCGAGTAGTAGGCAGTACAGAGGAACGGAGGTTTTACTTTTTAATTGTCTGGTGTGTGTCTGTAGGAAAGGCTGTCTACTTCCTTGTAGACAATAATACGAGGTCTGTTCCTTTCTTCTGTATTTGCGTTCGAACGTCCATGGCAGTTAGCGCGCCGGTGATTCTCTGATCTGGGCTAATAAGGGAGCCTTTGTATTCCGCTTTCTGGGAAGTTTCAATCCCAAGCCTTTGAGAAGGGAAAGTGGCCAGAAGAAGGTCAGAAGTCCCAGGCCTTAGAATTATTACATGACAATAAATAAAAGAAAAAATGAGCAATCGTCCATCTGGAAAGAGAATCCTTGTTAAAGATGGAGAGGGTGCAGACAGGGCTTTTCCTGGGCCTGCTTTCTCAAATATACGCAATTAGGGAACCATGAATGGGCAAACAGCGCTTAAAGGAGAAAAGATGAGTCTTTCATCTTTGTAATTTTTAATTTTTAAATCTATTTGTCCAGATGGAAGTTATGAATTTTCTCCTTTCTAAGACCTTGCGTGTCATTTATCAAAATAAAGCATATTGGTATCTGGCAGCCATATCAATATTGATTCCCTAATGTCATTAATCTCCGAAGAATGAATATGACCATATTATTGGAGATAATTATAAGAGAAATGTCAGCATTGGTTGATGGCAACACATTCAATATTCAGCAAAGCCTAAAAATCATTTGTGTTGAGACTTAAATGTACATTTAATAAAATGCAAATAATGTAACTTGATAGTGACCTATATTTATGAAAATCTAAGTTAAAATAATTAAAAAATAGAGATTTTAAAATGCTTTGCAGCTATGGAAGACGTATGGGGAATGCGGCTTGTTTATTACCTCAGCAATAACAATGGTGAAATAAAGAAGGAGGAATTTAGAATATATGGTCCAGCATCAACTGCCACTTTGGAAGACAGTGTAGGAACGACCATTTGAGTCCTTAACTGCAATTGTCATCCATGTGCCTCATTCCCTTTCACTATAAAAAATTAAGAGCAACAGCTCTGGCCAGTGTGGCTCAGTTGGTTGAGCATCTGATGCACCAAAGGGTCACTGCTTCAATTCCAAGTCAAAGCACATGTCCGGGTTGCAGGCTCCATCCTTGGTAGGGGTCGTGTAGGAGACAATTGAAAGAGGCTTCTCTCTCACATTGATGTTTCTCTCTCTCTCTCCCTCTCTCTCTTCCTCTCCCCTCCTCTCTGTCTCTAAAATCAACTAAAAAAACATATTTGTAAAAAAATTAAGAGCAGCAAAACTTTCAGAAATGCCAAATTCATATTTCAAAGTACAGCAATACATACATGATCCAGTTGAGTGCAAATTTTGACACTAATTATTTAAATGTAATTATCTGTAAATAACCTGAAGCCATATACTAGAGTTTATATTCTCCATACAATCCTATTATCTGCCCATCGTTTACTCTTAATTAAATACTTGGCTTTATTACTTTGAATTTCACAGTATATTTTTGTCTCTTTCAGTCCCACTTACTTCATATACTTTGAGGCAGACAATCAATGGTTTTTTTCTCATCAATGTTTCTCCCTCTCCCTTGCTCCCTCTCTCTCTCTCTCTGAAATCAATAAAATCGTTTTTTTAAAAGATGGTGAATTAATTAGATTTCACACGTTATACTAATACACTTTCCCATTAAATAACCCAAGAGACTCCCAAATAAATCCAATGGGTAAAATCTTAGATATGATACAGTTCAAATAAATTTCAACGCCAGAAATATGGTCCCATCTAAGTACTAGGTCAAGGGACTGTTCCTTAGAACAATAATTGTCAGGTGGCATGAAGGAGTCAGGTAGATGTTTCCATGAGCAACTAGAAGCCAATGCTCTGTGGAATGTCCATCCAATCCATCATGAGAAGAGCCCACTGTGCTTTACATGACACTTGTATACTTCATCAAAGGAAGTGCTAATCAACATGCAATCGCTTTTATTTCAACATTCAGTGCTAATAAAGGGGGAGCCCTGGTAGCTCTCCCAAATGGTCTGGGGGCCAGGAAAGAGAAGCCAGAATAAGCCGTGCAAGCCTGCTGTCCCACCTATCATCTCTAGCTTGAGCTGGAGTCACTTTCTGATGCCGATGTTGGAGTCAGTTCATTCTGTAGGTGACTTCAATCCAAACTGGCTCTCCAGAATGAGGTAAAAATGAAACTTTAGATCCCAAAGAAGCTGAGGAGGGTGAAGTGTGACCGTGCTACTGCTCAATGCTGCTCACTAGTACCTTTGGCAGGAATTTCATTTTCTCCTCTTGTACAACACGGCCTACGTAGGTAAGAAGATGATGTGGCATTTATATCTCAATTCAGGCAGACGTGGCCAGTAAAACAAATTCACATTTGCACTTAACAAGCTGAACATGGATCATCTAATGCAAGAGGATTATTCAGGAAGCAAGGTGGCGTTTTATAATGAGATACTCACAGCCAGCAGTTATCCTCTAATGTCTGGGACAAAATGTCATTAAAAGTCCTTGTGCCTTGCCCTAACTGGTTTGGCTCAGTGGATAGAGCATCGGCTTATAGACTGAAAGGTCCCAGGTTCAATTCCAGTCAAGGGCATGTACCTTGGTTGCAGGCACATCCCCAGTAGGGGTGTGCAGGAGGCAGCTGATTGATGTTTCTCTCTCATCTCATGTTTCTAACTCTCTATCTCTCTCCCTTCCCCTTTAAAAAAAAAAAAAAAAAAAAATCAATCCCCAGTAGGGGGCATGCAGGAGGCAGAGCAGATTCTCAGAAAGTGTTCATTGAATTCTTTGCTATCATTGGCCATAAACCAAGAAATTTTTTAAATTGCCCTCCAAACATAAGAATCCCAGTGTTCATTAGTTAGACAAGTTTTTGTAAATAATTGATCCCAAAATGACTAGAGTTTGATAAACATATTTTTTCCTTTTTATTGTGGAATAATCAGGTTAAATCACATATATAGTTCATTTTTAATCATGTCAGAGTTTGGCATCTTGTCAAATATGCTTGGGCCTTATAAATTGCACAAACACGACTTGGCTTAGCCATGGCATCAACAGCACACCCTTGGGACCCAGGTTCCCTTCGTCTACAAGCTGCTGCCCATTTGGCTTTGCCTTCCGGTCATGTGGTAGCAGGCAGTTGGTACATTCCGGGTGAGGACACCTGTGACAGCGCAGCCTCCGGATTTGGTTAAGCAGATCATCGGAAATGGGGCGTTTTTTAAGGCTTTTCTGAATAATCCGAACCTCCAGAGCCTACGATATTGGGCTAGACATCTCCGAAGGAGAGGTGTTTTCATAATATTTTCAACATAATTTGTCTCTGGAGTTAGCCAAAAATAATGTAAAAGGGATTTGTGGACACATTAAGGTCCACACTTAGATAAAAAGACTGGAGGAAAAAAAGACTTGGAGAGAAGAAAAAAGTCTTTGAAATTAAAAAAGTTCCATTCTGACCGCACTTCAAACAATAAAGCCACAACACACAGGTGAAGGGCATGCCGCTCACCCTCTGTTTCAGAGGATTACAGGTTGTGGTGCGGGCCCCTTTCAGAGGAGCGAGGGGTCTATCCAATCTTCCCTGCCTCTGGTGAGTTCATCTCCCTCAGAGGCCTGGGAGGCCTGGGAAGACAAGAGTTCCAAGGTTCCAAGGAGGGCAGCCTATAAAAAGAAACAATGAGGGGAAATGGGTGGCGGCCACACAAGCATTAACAGTGTCTGAAGTGTGAACTTGGAGGGAAAAAGTGAAAACAAAGCCATGGCCCAGCCCAGGAGGCAGCGCGGTCCCCTGCCTGCAAGGAAAGCTTTGCCCACACATCTGCCCATAGGTTGGCTTTTCATGATGAAGCAACATTCACTGAACCCACATTCTAGGAGAGACCCCCAAAATGCCGCACTAGGATCTGGCTTGCATACCTCAGGTGATTTCACATTTCCACATGTGAGTGTCACTACAGGAGCTAGTTGGCTTGTAGCATTCTGCAAAGCAAAAGCACAAGTCCAGTTGCTAGAGGAAATCTGTCTGCAGTGGACTGGAATTGCAGGAAGCCCGCGAGACCAGCCCAGCTGCATTGTGTGGGCCCATAATTCCATGCAAACAGGAGCATAAACAAAACCACAGTCCGCAGATTTTACATGAGAAGTAAAAATAGACCCATATACAGTCAGTCAGCCTCTTCATAGAGGCAATTTATAAGGTTACAGTATTCGCTCACAGATGCTGAAGTATAAAAAAATCTCAGGGAGAAATCTTTTCCATTTTCCTTTATTTTTAAAAGAAATTGGTACCATCCACCATGGTCGCCCACCTTATTCATGGGACCAGTTCTGTGTTTTTGGAAAGTCCACTAAATCAAACTCTATCCACAAAGAACGAATTTCTGGCACCACAGAAATATCCCAAAGACTCCACCAGTGGCTTTCCAAATGGAGCTCAAGATCACCTGACCGAGCAGGATACATACCATTCCCAGCAGGAAGAGGGCTGAAGGAACTGCTGTGTGGCTGGTGTGATGTTTCTATCTTAATTTCCCTTAATCCCCCACATTCACATCACCATTGTAAGGTCTGTGTTCACCCCCAGTTTCTAAAGAAACCATTCCTTTTCCAAAGCTCCTACAATATTTCAAATAAAACCAAACGTGGCTACGAAATGTGAGTGGGCACAGCCAGGGCCCATCTATGGAAGGAGGAGCTGTGTTCCCTGGTGATGAAGATGGGGGCACTGGAAGCCCATTTGGAAGCATTAGGAGTTGTCTCAGGGGGACAACCTCTGTGCATGCCTTTCGTTCAGATGCCCACATTCCACCGGCTTATCTGGACATGCCTCCCAGATAACCTATCTTCCTTTCAATGCAGGCCCCAGTGATCTTTCCTCAGGGGCATGACTCCGATGTGAGGGGCCAAGGACATAAGGGATGCAGCCATGAAGGCCTCCGCACACTCCTCACATCATCTCACACAGGCCAACACCCGCTCAGTGTAGAGTGCCGGCTCTGACACCTCACTCAGCGCAGCTCTGCACTTTCCTGCTTCATGCCAAGCACATTGGCAGAGCCCCAGATATGCCTTTCACCCCCAGAGCCACCTTACAGCTGAGAAAAATGACCTTCCCTTCTACAACGTCTGGAAGAGTCCATTCAAGATCCACTGTCACTGAATATTCAAACTTCATGAAATCAACCACATCTATTTTACACATTGCTCCTTCATCAAAAACCATGACAGCCTGATGGCATGACTCAGTGGTTGAGCATCGACCTATGAATCAGGAGGTCATGGTTTGATTCTAGGTCAGGGCACATGCCCAGGGCACAGGCTCAATCTCCAGGGTGGACAGTGCAGGAGGCACCAATCAGTGATTCCCTTTCATCACCAATATTTCTGTCTCTCTTCCTCTCTTTCATGCGTCAGGCATCAGCCCTCCGAACAGTGCCCAATACACAGCTGGCACTCAATACGTATTTGTTGAGTGACAGAATAAGGAGTATTTGTTGAAGTTGACAAGTGTAAAGGACCACTGCTTAAAAAAAAAAAAAAAGAAAGAAAGAAAGAAAATAAAGAAAGAAAGATGAGAAAAAGAAAAAGTTTGAAGTACTTGATGGAGTTCAACATCCCAAGGGGTGAAATACCTAGCCAAGGTAGACAAGAAGTGACTGTCTACCCCAACTCTCACCTCCTGGTCTTCCGTTCTTCATAGCACTTGCATCCGACCTTCACCTTTTCCTCCCAGGTGGATAGCTCATGTAAATATGGCACTGTGTTACCTCTGTTCTGCCAAGGAAGCTTCAGATCTGCATCCATCTTAACGCAACCTTGACGCAAGCAAGGAAACCACAGCTCAGTGGTGCAATAAGTTAGTGGGCGAAGCATTTGCAAGCAGTATTATATAAAATGGCTGGTTGAGGGGCCATCATCCATAAACCTTTCAACCTAAATGAAGCAGGAGGTTATGAAAAATCAAAGGCAGGGTTTGACTGCTTTTCTCTTGTTTCAGTTTCTTTCATCTTTTAGTTCTTTTAGTCATGGAAGCAAAGGGCTAAATTCCCTAAAACAGAGTCTGTTCAGGATATTTCCACTCTGATTCCAATAGGAAATTCCAGAAAGCCCACGAAAGTTGATTCCCTGGAGATTTCCAGTTCAGGTTACATACCCTATGGATTGCAGTGTGTTGGAAAATATTCAGAAGAAAAAAAAATAATTAAAATATGGAGTCTACCCAAATAAATCCCTTTCAAAATAGTCTGTTGTTAATATTTAAATTTCAGTTAAAATTTTTATTTACTGTAAATCCTGTGCCTTTCATCCTTTTTTTGTACAGTTTTCCCTTTGAAGATATCCTTGTCTTGATTAAGGATATCTCACTGAATGATCTGAAAGTGGCTACTATTATACCCATGTGATGGGAGCCACTGATCCACCTAAGCTGTTGGTGTCATTAGCAATCCATCCTGAACATTCTTTTCCTCCATGGCCCCTCAGACTACCACAGTGCCAATATGGTGATTACTGAACAGCTGAGTTGCAGGACTCTCGGAGGGTGTAAGTGTGAGAAAAATAAATAAATACATAAGATTGTTACCACTTTCTTAAAACTAGAAATGAATCATGTTTTTCAGATGTCAGAAGCTTTAAATGCACCCACATTTCCTCCCAACCAAATGTAACATTTTAAATAGTTGATTCATATAGGAAATACTAGCTTTAAATAGTGCTTCCCAGATTTCTAAATATCCCAAATATACTGAAGAGCTTAGTTATGCAGCTTAAACTTCATGAAAAACAATGTGACATAAAGATCACAGTAGATGTGAGTGAGCACCTGACAGGACGTGAGCCTTGGTGCTTTTGGGAAGGTGGGGAAACCAGCTGTTCCCCAGGTAGACACCTTACCCGTGTTCCCAGCACATCGCTCTCTTCCAGCTTGTGGATCTTGGCTGGACAGCTTTTGAGAAAAGGAAACTTTGCTTCCTCTCTCGATCCAATTTTCCAGCATCATGCGCTAGCACAAAGCACACCCATGTTGACCTCGCCAAGGGCCAAGAAGTTAGAATTATGCCATTGAGGGTCCAGCAGAAACACTGGAAATGGCTTAGCAGAGGACTCAAGTGTTTCTTCCTTTGTTTCTCAGCAGGCGGGAGCACTGCCTTTTGCAGGATGATCTCAGTATTCTTTCTTTCTCTCTCTTTTTTTTTTAAAATATATTTTATTGATTTTTTACAGAGAGGAAGAGAGAGGGATAGAAAGCTAGAAACATTGGAGAGAAACATTGACCAATTGCCACCTGCACACCTTTGTAAAAAAAAAAAATCAATAAAATATATGTTTTAAAAAGAACATATTTCAGTGGCAACTGTATTCACATTAATCAGGCAAACGGAAACACCTGAGTGAATTTAGTGCTGAGTTGGGCTGGATGTGTATGTGCGGGAGAAGTGTATGCATGTCTCATGGTGAAGAAGGAGACTTTCTCTTCCCAAAGATGACATGGGCTTCATGTCACCAGACAGGAGTGACTGGCCACAGGCAAAGCCACAGGAGATGTCACAGAATATGAGAACAAACAGCGGAGAGAAACCTGGAAATCACACTATTTCCCCCAAAGCCACAGCTCGTGGAAATGAAGCAAATGCTAGCGTTCCCTGCCTCCCTTTCTTTCCCCTGAGGGTACCGGGCCGGGACGGAGAGGCAGGCTGGTGGATGTGCAGAGCTTTCTGCCAGGACAGTGTGTGCCAATTCGGATGGAGTCTGGGAATTGCACAGAGACCTGGTCACCAGGCAGAATTGAGCGGAATGGAGGTGAGGCTGGCTCCCAAATCGCGCAGGTGCCCTGGTCTGTGGAACACACTTTTCAGGGGCAGGTTCTGGGCAAAAGAAAGAGGAAGTTCTCTTTTGTCATCTTTCATAGGTTTCCATCAATTCCTCAGCTCCCCCACCTCAGAGCAGCAGGTCTCAAAGCCACCACTTCTCAACAGCTGAGCACAGGAAAGCCTTCGAAAGAGCAATGAGGTTGACTTCAAAGGGATCACCCAAATCAGAAGGATGTTTATTAAAAAACAAAAACAAAAACAAAAAAAAGCAGTCAGCCCAGCCGATGTGGCTCAGTGGTTGAGCATTGACCAATGAACCAGAGGTCATGGTTTGATTTCCGGTCAGGGCACATGCCTGGGTTGTGGGTTGGATCCTCAGAGTGGGGCATGCAGGAGACAGCTGATCAGTGGTTCTCTCTCATCATTGATGTTTTTGTCTTTCTCTCCCCCTCTCTCTTCCTCTCTGAAATCAGTGAAAAGACATTTTTTAAAAGCAGTCACACTCATTGGGAGTAAAAGAAAGTGAATAGCCAACCTTTTTAGCTGAACTGTCTGCCTAGCAAAAAAATAGCCATCAAATCTTCGAGAAGGAAAACAAGACTGCATCTCAGGCTTGGACTCAATTTTCTTGTTTTGAAATTGTCTGTTTGGAAAGAATATTGAAGAAAGTTTGAACCTGAACATTCCTTACCCCTTCCCTCAGTGTCTCATATTTACATTATCTCCAAAAGGAATTGTTCTATCCTGTAACCTGTCAAGATAAAAACAGACTCAGGCATGGAACTTGCTGAGATGATGGCTTAGTGATAACTGAACAAATCCTCCTGCATAGCTGTTTCCAAGAAGGGATGAGTCTCAAAAATGTTTATTTCACGCATTTCCCATCGACGGCCATTTAGATTCTCCCTACTTTAAATACCAAACAAATTTCTATTAAGCTACATCATTCTCTAATTGTGTTATTAAAGTCAGTTGTCAGACTCTCCTAGCTTCTGTCTGCTGATGTTGGGTCCTGGAATCCTAGCGGCTCTGGAGAAAGCACTAAAGCAAATAATTTAATTTTCTTTTAAGAAAACATGGATTTTCCTCAAACAAGATGAAAATCTGATGTTCTGTTAACAGCCATATGGAAGTACTTTTATTGAAATTATAGCCAAAATAACTTGTATTCGGTATAAAAAGAAATTACAGATTTGACTCCTGCAAATACATTTTTTGAAAAAGTATTGTTGTTCCATTTATCTTACAAGTCTATATTTTTAAAAGAGTGAATATCAAAAATGTTTCTATATCTTGGCCTTTTCAATTTACAAGAACAGTATTAAAAATTCAGAAGAGTAGCAGAAAATACTAACTGATTTAGCATTGGTGTCTAGAAAACCAGACACACTTAGTAATCACTCTGGTGTACTTAATGTCTAGCAAATAGTAGAAAGTGTTTACTTTTTTTAGTTAAGTCATTATGAGTCTGTTACATTAGAGTGCTTTAGAAATGGGAAATTAAGAATCATTTTATTTGCAAGTGGTAATAAAAGGCAAATAGTCGATTGTTGTTGATTAAAGAATCCACAGTGAAAAGCACTTTTTCCTTCTTTCAAAAGGTAGCCTTCATCTCAAATGCATCCATCTCAAATGCAGGCAACAAGAACAAAGAATGCCACTGGCGGACTTCAACTTGAGACATAAATGTGACACATTTATAGCCAAGAGTTTTAAAAGTCACCTGCAACCCCGTAAAAACAATACCAATTCCACTCACTTTGACCAAAATGTCCAACTCAATAATCACAAATTTAAAAGATCTGTATAAAAATATACAAAAGCTATATATCTATACAAAAGATGTACCAGAAAGCCTATATTCTCCTTATCAGAAATGTCCAAGGAATTTGAAGTTGACTAAAAATGACTACAGTGTTGGTTTTAAGAAGACAGGTTCAGGCACTAACTATTTATAGAGAAAACATAAAATGAATGTGATGTATTATCTCAGTTTTCAACTGTTACATAATTAACTAACACAAATTAGGTAGCTTCAAGCAACTTTAATAACATAGACATATTCATGCACACACAAATACACACACTCGTGCACACACGACACACAGTTGTTGAAAGACTTGAAGTGAGAAGATGCTTCTAATGTTCTAACTCCCATCCATCACATATCTCCTTCCTTTTCAATCTTAATGACTATTAACTTTCCTTTCTTTTTCTTTTCTTTTCTTTTCTTTTTACATATTGAAAGTAGGAACCAAGCAATAGCCAAATAAAGAGAAAAGGAAATCCTTTCCTCAAAAATGCAACTATAAAGCTAGATGAAAATGACAAAAATAAACATTTACTTCTCTGACCAAAGGCACAACAATCATACGCATTTTTGCTTTCAAAACTCCTGAACTTCAGTTAAAAATAGCATAACTTTGTGACATCAAAACAACAACAGAAAACAGAACATAGGCCCTTACCTCACATCATACATAAAAATTACCTCTAAATGAATCTGAGACCAAAATGGAGTTAAAATACAAATTTTAAAGAATAAAACACAGGAGAGAGTCTCCATGGTCTTTGGTTGAACAAAGAATTCTTAGACAGGATAACAAAACCACAAACTATTAAAAACAAAAACAAAACAACACTTGATAAATTGGACTTCGCCAAAATTTTTAAAAGACTCAAATAGTTTCAAAAGTCACCTTTAAGAAAGGCAAGCCTCAGACTAGGAAAAGTATTTGCAAATATATATCTAATCAAGGATTGGTATGTAAAACACATAAAATGCAAATTAATAATAATACAAAAACAATAAAAAATGGACAAAATGCTCAGCAACATTAATCTTTAGATAAATGCAAGTTTAAACAACAGAGATACCACTACTCACCCTGTAGACAGTCAATACCAATCCTGGCCAGGACATGGAGAATTGGGAACCTCACATGTTGCTAATGGGCACGGGAAGAGGTGCAGCCACTTTGGAAAAGAGTTTGGCAATTGCTCACAATGTTCCACCTACATCACATGACTCAGAAATCCCACTCCTACTAGTCAGGAGAAATCCTAACTTATGTCCACATAACGACTCAACATGTGAATGTTGATTGGAACATTATTCATAACACCTCAAGAAATTGGAAACATCCCAAATGTACAATCAGCTGATGGGTGGATAAACAAAACATGGTACATCCAACAGTGGAAAACCATTCAGTGATCAAAAGGAACTGGTAGGTATGTGGTATAAAACAAAAGAACCTCAGAAAACATTGTACTAAGTAAAAGCAGCAAGACACAAAAGACTGCAGAGTGTATGAGTCCATTTCTGTGAAGAACCTAGAAAAGGCAAACTTACAGAGACAGAAAGCAGATCAGTACTTGCCTGGGCTGGCTGTGGGAGTGAGGATTTACAGGTGAGGTTTGTAATGAGTGTGTGAAATGAGCACCAGGGGGTGTGGTGAGATGATCGGAGTATAACTGTGCATGGTGATAATTGCACAACTCTATAAATCAGTTAATTCATAGTAAATAAATTATTCATCAATAAAGCTATCTAGGAATGTGTTTTACAAAAACAATGAGTACAGTATTTCATCTTCAGCATTCTTTGGCTTTAGGATATCTTTCTTTTACACACACACACACACACACACACACACACATGCACACAAGCATGCACCTATGAATACTTGAGTGGCCAGATTATTATGATCTCTGAATGTATAATAATCTTAGCCACTCAGTGTATATCCTATATAATAAAAGGCTAATATGCAAATTGCCCCCTTGACCAGGAGTTCGACCAGCAGGCAGTCTGGCCAACCATCGATGTCCCCTCCCCCTGGCCAGGCTGGCTGAACCACACCCATGCATGAATTCGTGCACCGAGCCTCTAATATATATACTGAGTGGCCAGATTATTATTCATTCAGAGATTATAATAATCTGGCCACTCAGTGTATATTCCATTCCTGTGTGTTTTACCCAGCCTGCCCCTCAGGCTTTTGATTTCTTTTCTCATTCTCATCATTCCATGTGTTCTCTTATGTAGCAGATTCTTTCCCACCTTCGCTGATAATCTCCTATCTGTGAAGCAAGAACCTTCTCCTCTACAGTTTCCAAAACTTTCTTTGTGAAATTCTTTTCAAATCCACTATATTTTGAACAATACATTTGACATCACACTTCTAAAAACAAGTTCTGTATGGCATGCATTTTATAGGCATGGATGTGTATGACATCTTTCAATTAACATGAAAATCATTCCTTAGTGCTCCTTGGCAGTGGTAAATAGAGGTAGAATTAAAATTGGGGTTTATAATGATTAAGAACCATCTCAAGAGCATGTCACTGGTGGTAGAAGGGAGCTAAGGAAGAAACAAAGCCCTCAGTCATGCCTTGCTGTCATGTGGAGGGCACTGTCCAAGGCTGTGCTCACGAAGGTTCCACAGTCCCCACCTGGGCCCCATACCAGTCCCAGGGGGCTATGGGAGCCATCAGTGAGTCACACAAGGAGCAGGGGAGTGGGGACATTTGGGGAGGTGTCCTCCGGAGATATCCTGGATGGTGGGGTAGGAGGGAGGCATCTAGAAATTGTGTGGGAGAGTCTTTCACTCTTTCACCATGGAAACCCAGTCATGCCGCACAGGCTGAGATGGGTGTGGGGGACGGGGCGGCCATCTTGTTCGAGGTTAACAGTATAAAGAGGATGAAGCTGGGGCTATTATTCTGATTTGAGTGTTGATGACATGAGTCATCCGAAGATGAATCAGGAGGCCAGGACTGGAATACGGAGCTTCTTCCTTCCAATATTTGGGCTGATTTGCTTTGGTCTGACTGTGATGTATTGCCTCACTCTTAGAAGACAGTTTGTTTGTAACGATCTGTTATTTTAAGGTTTCTTTGGAACGCAAATACTGAATGTGACCATCTTGACTAAAGAAGACCCAGTCTAAGGCCCTGCTCTGTGCTCCTCCAACCTCCGTTAGATGCCCTTTGGGATATTCTGTGTGTCCTCTAAGAAGGTGCCCAGTTATTCCATTCTGCTTCGTTAGAATGAAGAGAAAAACCTTAGAAAAAAAACTATGTTTTTAATTATTAATTTTTCCAAATCTGAATCCTAAAAGATTTTCATAACTTAGACAATCCCTCCCTTCTGGTTCTACCTTCAGCTAAGTTGTGCCAATTTTTATACTACGGACAATCTATTCAAGTGCCATTCTTGAAAACATTGACATATTCAGGAGGAGGAACAGCCCGTTTTTATCAGTACTTAATGATGTCATTCAATACCCAAAGTCTCAAAGGATTGCTTCAAGAAGATAACTTAAAACCCAGAGTTTGTTTTGAATATTATTTATCTACTGACAAGGAATTTTCAACAAACTTTTAAGATACTTATGTCTATAAGTATTTATCAACTGTGGTAACTGGACACCTGGTTCTGTTCGTGGCACTGGTGTTACTGACAGACTCCATGCTGACAACAGACTTCCCTGAGCTCTTACTCTGCAGCTAAAAAGCACAGGATCTCTTATAAAGACCTGAAATTTTATATGACCTGGCCAGTATTGCTCAGTGGTTGAGCATCAATCTGTGAACCAAGAGATCACTGTTCACTCCTGGTCAGGGCACATGCCCAGGTTATGGGTTTAATCCTCAACAGGGGGCATGCAAGAGGAAGCAGATTGATGATTCTACATCATCATTGTTATTTCTATCTCTCTCTTCCTCTGCCTTCCTTTCAGAAATCAATAAAAAATATTTTAAAAAGACACTGAAATTCCCTCAGAAAATGGCTACCAGCAGACCAGACGTGGTGGTTAAATTTGGTTGTCAATTTGCCGGTCATTTACTCACAAAGATTATTTTAAGTCTCCTATTTTCCAGGCTGATAGAAAAAACAAACAAACAAACAAAACAAAACAAAACAAAACAAAACAACAACAACAAAAACGGCTAATGGAATTGATGTGGTACCAGAGAAAATTCCTTCTGGAGAAACACAATGCAAACTCTAATAGCGTAACTGGACTGCATATCCCTGCCCAGGAAGGAGAGATCCAGTGAGGCTTCTGATCTTGAAGAACAGATTCTCAAAATAAAAAATGGCTGAACAGCTAAATTTTACATCTTTTTTTATTGAGTTTAAATTTCACTATCACTTTAAATTATTTGGGAAATCACTTTTGCAAGTTAAAATAATTGTAAGGGAAAAAAAGGAAGGTCTTGTAGAGCCAATCTTTTATAGCATGTTTACAGACCTCATACTCAAATACCTTTAACTACATCCTCTTTTCGTTGCCAATAATCACAGGACTTTTAAACTGCTGGAAAATTCTTATAAACATTTACATGTGCCAGAAAAGACCTGGTGTTATGTCTATCCAAATAGATTTCTATCCAAATGTCCAATCAAGTAAATGATCTGCCTTCTAGTACATAAACTTTCTGCATATTTGACTTAATTTTGTTAAATAAAAACCAAGTAAAATTGTTTTGTGTATACAAGCCAATGTTTACCAAACTCTTTCAATTACTAAACCAAAAGAATTAGCTTCAAAATGAGGGAAGTGTGCAAGAGGCAACCAATCAATGCGTCTCTCTCACATTGATGTTTCTCTCTCCATCCCTCTGTCCCCTCTCCTCCCTCCTCTCCTCTCTCTCTAAAAAAAAAAAAAAAAAAAAAAAAAAAAAAAAAAAATCAATGGGAAAAAATAACCTCAAGTGAGGATTAACAAAAATGTAATAACTATTCATAGCTAATAAACTATACAGGAAAAAAGCTACAGGCCTGGTGCAGGGCAAAGAATGTTATGCAAACCAGATCACACCGTGAGTGTGCACTCTTCCCTCCTGATGCTGAGAGATTCCCTCCCGGGGCTCGGCTTCCTCACCCATGCAACGAGAAAGTTGAGAAGTCCCTTACAGTTTTAGCAGCTAAAGATTTTAATGAGGCCACTATCCTATAGTTGATATTTTAATAACTCTTACTGATTAGATAAGTAATGGTGTTCTGTAGATGGCAAAGTGTATTTGTGTCTTATCCTATTTCATCCTCAAAATTTCCTGTGGGATGGTATACTTTTATCCACTTTTTAAATAAGAAAATTGAGAGTTTACAAAGTATTCCTAAAATCACACACTGACAATGACAAACTCTCATCTTGAATCCAGATCATTGGATCTCATTCCTTTCCCATCACGTTTCTAATACTTTCAGAAAATCACCCTTAAAAACAACTCTTTTAAATGATGTGGCACTCTCATGTTTTCAACATTTTAATCACCTTGGAAAGCTAACGGAAAAGCTTTCAATCAAAACGAGTACACTTGCCTTATCTTTCCTAAGATACAGACTATAATCCTGAGAAGCAGCTAATGATGTTGACAGGGAAAGGGGGAAATTAACTAGAGTAGGCAATAGAACATCTGTGTCTCTTCTCTGTGTCTTGTAAAACTGAGACACTGGGAGCTGACACTTAACATCTCAAGGTAATAAGCACTACATTTACTTTTATACCCTCATAAATGCAATGTCTATTTTCAATTTGCCTGCCAACATAATGAGCTTTATTCTTTATGTAAAGATAGTATCATCACCAAACACACATATCAAATCTCTAAGCATTTTTGTACTGGGTTGACTGAAGAAAATCTTTATTCTAATCTAGCCTTGACCTTTCAAAGTTAGAAATATTCTGTGGGCCTTGTTTAGACACCAGATCTGAAGAATAAAATACATTTATTAAAAAGTGTCTATAATTATTTGGGATGAGAATTCAGAATAAATTAAAAGAATTTAAGCCAATAATAATTTTAATTTTCTGATCTGAAGTGTGGATAAGTTAACTTTTATTAACTGTGCATGTTAATTCAGGAATTGTTTTAAAGGACTACTGTGTATTAAGCATTGTTCTAGGCCTTGGGGATTCAACAGCAAACAAAGCACAACTTCTTTCCCTGAGAAGCTTATATTTTATCGGGGAGACAGATAACAATAACAAATTAACACAGGATTTTCCAGATGTCAATAAGGGCTATGGGGAAAATGTGGCAGTGAGATGGTTCTGGTCAAAGGAAGAGCTGTCAGAATTTACCGATGGTTTGGCCTGAGAAAGTGGAGGATGAATATTCTTTTAAAAAAAAATGGGACAGTGTGAGTGTATCAGATTGGTGGGGTGGGGAGTATGCAAATCAAGAGTTTGATATTGGTCACGCTAAACTTGGAATGCCCAAGACATGTCCAAATGGAAATGTCAGTTAGGCAGTTGGACATGTAAGCATTGAGTTCAGCAGAGGTCCCTGAAAAATGAGTCCACCGAGGAAGCAGGGGTGGCTAGAGGAAAGATAAGCTTTAACTCCTTTGGAGTCCACAAATATTGAGGTGAAGAGAAAGACAACAGTGACTGACAAGAAGCAGTCAATGAGGCAGGTGGTAGGGTGGGGAGGGGGAGGGAGCAGTGTTTTGGAAGCCAAGGAAAGGAAATATTTTAAGAAAAACATGAGCTACATTGACTACTGTTTTAAGGTTGAGTAAGACAATAACTAAAAAAAAAAAAATCCACCATTGGTTGGCAATCCAAAGGTCTTCAATAACCTGGTATTAACCAGCTGTTTCATTGCAGTAAAGAAACAAGAACCTAATTGGAGTTGGTTTAGGAGAGAAGATGAATAAAACAAATGGAGAACACAGAGTTTACATTATTTTTTAGGAGATTTCCTGCAAAGAGAGCAGAGAATTAGAGTAGGAGGTGGAAAGGAAGGTGGTGTCAGGGAGAGTTCTTTCAAGATGAGAACCATAGAATATGGTTGTGTTAGTGATCCAGTGCATGAATTCATGCACATTGAAAGGAAATTAATTAGAAGACATATTTTAATATTGCTATTTGTCCTTTCTCTATAATAGAAGTATCAACCAAATTCACTATTGACAATGACAGCGAGAAACACAAGTGTGTGATTGGCATCAGCGAGAGCTTGCACGTGTCAACTTGGCCTTTTATAGATATAGGATAAACTTGCCTAATTAGACCTGCTTTCTGATGTAGCTGAACTTTTTCTAGTCCAGTGAATTACCCCAACTTCTCTGTGAGGGGATTGTCAGCAATACAGCAGTAAATAGCAACATGAAACAGATTATTATTGTAGATCACGCAAGGAGAACACAGGGTAAAATATTTAACTGCAGCAGTGTTTGACTATATTCTACACAGTGAGAAAACCTGAAGTCATTTCCAAGGTCCACCATTTCATACTTCTTTTCAGTCGGGTCAAGTTTCTAAACTTTCTAAGTCTCTGTTTTTCAGCTAATGAAAAGAAAGTAGGATTCCGCTGAGTATCCTATCTACTTATTCTGGGACTTCTCTCAGGATCAAATGAGACGAGGCACGGGAAAATGCTTCATAGACATTTGGTTAAAGTATGAAATATTTTTACCAGGCTATAAAGCATGTTGTGATCCTGGGCTGAATAAATTCCAAGGAGGCTAGTCACTAGGGAGAGGAAGCTGGGCTTTGCTACATGATGTCAGTAACTGAATATATAGCAGTTAGTGCAGGAGAAATAGGAAGAGATTTTGAAAAAGTAAACCTGGAGCAGATAATAGGGGATGGGATACAGTGCATAAGAAGGGTTTAGGCAAGGAAACACACAGTATAATTATGATGAGAAGAAAGATAATACTGTGCAGATAGAGATGGGTTGGTAGATATGGTGGTGAGAACATGTGGAATATTTCTCCTAACTGCCTTTGCTTCCCCAGGAAAATGTGCAGCAAAATCATCAGTTGAGAATAATTGAGAAGAATGTTTGGAAGTTTGGAGGAAAGTTGTGGACTAATGACCTAACATAATGGGAGAACAAAGCAATTAGGGAAATAACATATTTGCTGACACTGCTGAGTCCATTTGAGATCAGTGGTCGTTAACTTTTTTGGGTTGTCATGCCTCTCTGCTTTTCTCCAGACTTGCTCAGTTTCCTAGGTACAAGGGATTTATTAACACTATGTTTTTTCATGTAAGTGGGTGAACATTCAGAGTAAGATTTAAAGAAAGACTGAGAGTTTTCTGCAAGAGCACTATGGAGGTGGCAGGGTCAATGAATTAGAGTTCTCTGTGAGCTCAATGAGTTGTTGGTGTCTTAGAAAGTTAGGGATAATATGTATATGGGAAAGATAAGGTGCAGTTTTCAGAGG
Organism: Pipistrellus nathusii; assembly: GCA_963693515.1. Classification (NCBI taxonomy): domain Eukaryota; kingdom Metazoa; phylum Chordata; class Mammalia; order Chiroptera; family Vespertilionidae; genus Pipistrellus; species Pipistrellus nathusii. The sequence continues at coordinate 2,216,486 of OY882860.1, read as the reverse complement.
ATGAGAGACTTGAAGCTAAGATTATGGAAGGCGACAGAGCTGTTGGTAATGAATTCTAGAGTCTGAACATGAAAGTAGTGACTGATGAAAAATGGAAGAAGCAACTGTTGGAGATAAAGGTAATGAGCATCTATTTCTCCTCAGACACAGAGAAGTGCTGAGGCTAGCGGAGAGGAGAAAACACCAAGAGCAAGAGAAGTCTTTGGAATCCTTTGGATGTCCTACTAATTGTGTGAGGACCTGCAGAGAGTGTTTTATGGAAAGCAAGCATCACTCTGAGGATCACCTCTGCTGCCATGTCAGTGGAATATTCAGACACATGGAACCCTGGGGGTATCTACTGGAAGTTATGATAGTTGGAGCAAATCTATAGCAAAATCAGAAAAATATACACTATCCCAGTCATAAGACAATTCTGCGCTCCTCAGATGTCCCAAAGATGATTTCCTCTGATTCGTTGAGTGGTCTTTCCAGGGAAGACCCAGGACATGTGTTGTGGTCATTAAGGACACTTCATAATGTCAGAAGAGGGTCAATAGTCTCTCAGCTTCCTGGTAGGTTACTTCTCTTGTCCTCTTTAGAAAATGGAAGAGTTTTAATGTATCTTCAGTTCTGTAGGCCTTTACTTACAAAACTCCAATGAGAGCTAGGGTGACACGTGGATGAAAAACGGGAAATGAACTGCTAAGCAAAAACTGTACTCTATGCATTAAGGAACAGGAATGCCAAAAGTACCTCCTGATTTTAAGAGAACGTAATTTTTTTTTAAAAAGGATATGATTTATTGAGTAAGACAATAAATGCCATTAATAATATACTATTTTGAAATTAATACCCTTATGTGAGAAAGAAAATATTAGAGTATAATTGGGTAAAGCAAAAAGAAAGGACAAAGGCATAATAAAGCTGACACAGAATTACTATATAGCAGTGTTGGGAAACTTCATCCATTCAGAGAGCTGACATTGACTCATTAGTTCAAAGTAGAACACCTGCCAAGGTCTGACCCTGCTGATACATTCATTGATCTGAGGTCAGAAGAAGCACAGAGGGAGACTGTCACACCAGAATTAATTCCAACCCACAGGAAGAAGTACATTGCAATGGGAAAATTATCTTGAGGGGAAAAATGGGTAAATCATTTCAGAGGAATGGAGAAAGTTTCCCTTGTGTGATTCTGGAGGCAGACCTCAAATACAAAGGAAAGAATCTGATTCTATGTTCTGGGTCTTTCTTAGGAAAGATAGATTAAAAGAGTTTGAAAGCTCCAAAAATGTAATTATTTAGGCATAACTAATTATTCCAATGAAGTAGAAAAGTGACAAGAAAATGAAAAAGCAAATAAGTAAGTCCCACAGGCTGTTCTCAGTAAATTAAGATCATAATAGATTTGAAAGACAGCAGGAAAATTAAGCACATAGCCAAGGACAAATGAGAGATTCTAGCATGGACAAATCAAGAAGGTGAAATCCTCAAGATAGCTGAGGGGTTTTATATTTATATTTATTGCTTTTTAATGGCTTTATTAACATGATGCTTGTCCATGCAAGAGGGTGAAATTACTGTTGACAGGAACAGAAGACCGAATGCCAAAGCAATCTCCACTTAGAAGCTGGTAACACGGAACCTGCTTGACACACGGAAATTGCAGAAGGTTCACAGCAAACGGGTCAGTAAAGGCATATCAGGAAACACGAGGGGGAAAACCACAGTGGAAATCACAGCTTTGATCTCATGGAAAATGGCAGGAGTCAAGGCACAAGGCAAAATTCATCATGATGATGGGCACGGGATTGGAGAGTCCCCCCTTGAGGACATGCTACTAACTCCTCAGCAGCAGCACCTAGATCTTCTCCTGATTTCTCTCGGGGAATATTTCCATAAGAACTCCATCCCACCATTGACCGGCCTAAGGGAGGCAGCCCATCAGAGGACGGTCAGGGAACCTAGCCCCCTCAGTCACTTCCTGCTGGCTGGTGGCCATGCACTCCTCCCAAAGCATGTCTTCCTCTTTATTCTGCATGGGCTGTTCCGTTTCTTCATTTTCCTGGTGGATATCTGCCATGATGAGATACTCTCAGCAGGTAAGCACCCTTGAGAAAGCACATGCATCTGACCTGTCCTTTAAGCAAGGACTTGTCTAAGTAAACATCTGTGGGCTTAGACTTGTTTGGAAAAGTCCAGGCAGAGGCTGCTGCCTTCAGCAAAGTCCCCCCCGAGGTCCCTGGCCTTTCAGAGAATCATCCTTATAGACATTTCAACCAAGTCCCATGCTTCCCCATACAAGCCAAAACCATTAGGCAAAAGAAAGAAAGAAAAGCCATCCAAATTGGAGAGAAAGAAGTAAAAGTGTCTCCATTTGCAAGTGATACAATCTTGTACGTGATAATAAAATAAACAAATGAAAAAACACTCTACCAAAATAAACCTGTTAGGGCTAATCAATGAACTCAGCTCCTATACCCCTTGCTCCCAATAAAGCAGTTCTTGAGTTCCCATGCATGGTGTGAAGCTCTTTAATGCTTTCCTGCTCTCTCAGAGGGTCAGTTCTAGTCTTCCCTCCCTCCTTTATTCACCTAGAAACCACAGTGCATTATTTCATGTATACACACTAATAATTCTTAAATGAGCCATAGTCTTCTGATATGATTTTAAAAAAAGAATTTTATCATATTATCTGCATAAATAAAACACCTTCTTTTGGCAAACATGCCTTATATTTAAAGTTTACCCAGTTTATTAAAACTATTATATTACCATAGGATGGCATCTTTTAAAAAGCTTAATTCTAACTGAAATTCCACAAGTGAATCTAAGATGTCAAAAGAGAAAGCTAAAATAAAGTGTATGTTGATTTTTTACTTGTCTTTCTAGCTAAGTTTTATGGATAACAGTATGTTTTACTGTAAATATAGTCTAACATTCCCCATTCTTTGATATAAAGAAAGAGTTTATGAGAATAATCATAGAACCGAAATCAGAGAAATTTTTCAGGCATAGTAAGAAACTTCCCTTCCTGGATTGGTGAATTGATGTGGGATATTAAAATTAAAACACCTCTGAATGGACTCCATTTCAAAGCAAAAATGTCAGCTTTTATCAATGCTTACTGAAGTATCCAATCTTTATCTTGGCACTTTTGCAAGTTGTATGTTACTTATACAAATTGATGGCATCATTGGGCTTTTTGCCAGTGGGAGAGGGGACAGAGCATACTGGAAACTAAAATAAAAGATGGAAGTTTTCCCTTTTGGGTCAGGATACTGTGAGCTAGAATATTCATACAGACCATGAGGTTATGTGAGCAAACCTAATTTAAAGATTACAGAAAACTAATACAGCCCTGTCTCTGGTAGGCACACAAAAACACTAAAACAAATTCTGCTAAAAGGATTTGACAAATTAATTAAAGCTGATTTGAGGATTATAAAACCCCCAGGCTCGATTTCATAAACAGCTTAAAACAAAATAGAACCCAGCCTTTAAAGCTTTAGTAATAACAGTTTTCAGCATGGTTTTGACTGAAATATCACGCTATCTTCGTCGATTAAATAATCCAAATGAAGACACCGTTCCCTGTGCACCAGAGAATGCCTTTTCCCTAGGCTTCATGTGACCTGAGATTGATCTTTGGGTTTCATGTTACAGCATCCAAGGTGAATGCATAGCTTATTTTTGCGTAGTGGGGAGACTGTGAAACTGACTTCTGGAGTCATGACTAATCAATTGGCCTTTTCAGGGGCTTGGAAACAACAGAGCATGTGGTCTCTTACACGTGACTGGACATCAGCCAAGTTAATTATCCTCCCTGTGCCTCAGTTTCCTTACTCGTAAGATTGTGTCTAGATCATAAATTGTTGTTGGATTTGAGTTCATATGTTGTGATGTGTTGAGACCCTGGCTGGCATATAGAAAGTGTTTTTAGAAGTGCTTTATAAATGTTTGCTAAAACCAATGACAGAGGCACGAAGGGGTAATCTAACAGATTTCAAATCTGGGACTGAAGCTTCATGGCTAGGATCCATTGCTCTTCAGTAAGAGGGTCTTAGGTTCAAATGTTGATCTCGTCACTTCGTGGATGCATGACCTTGAACGTGACCTTTAGTCTTTCTAGGCCTCATTGTCCCCTTGGCACTTGGAACATAGGTTTTCAATATTAGTGGGACTGAGCCCATCGTGGTGGGCAGCCTGCTCATATGGCGTTCTAGTCGCTGTGAAATGACAGCACGAGACAGACAATGTTTCCAAACTTTACTTATTAGCCTGACGGCAGCCACAATTCTTACAAGACAAGCCTGTCCAGGGCGATGCTTTCCCTAGGGAGGGCAGTCCGGGGTCCCCGCTGAGGACCTGGGACGTGGGTCAGCGGCGTGACCACCAGCCGGGAAAGGCCACCTGCCAGGGCCAGCCGGGCCCATTGTTCCCGGGCCACTATCAGGGCCGGAGTTAGCACAGGGGCCGGAGTTAGCACAGGGCTGGGAGTTAGCACAGGGGCTGGGCGGGCTGGGCCACCCCTGCCCCCCAGTCAGCTCGGCCTGTGCTCTTGGACGGGTGTTGTGATTTATAACTCACAGAAAGGAGCTTTTCCTCTTTCCGAGGAGAAAGGGGCCTGTGGGACCGTGCAGGAGGAAGCGGCCGTGAATCCAATCTGCAGGGAAATCAGGTTCCCACGGCCAGAACCAGGGAGGCCGGCCTGGGCTGGCCTGGACAGTCGCCTTGCAGGACTGGAACTTCCTCCGGGGCTGCAGGAGCCTTTCCGGGCCACGGCCCCAGCGAGTGCGAGGGATGCTCCCATGGGAACCGGCCGCAGGCTCACACTCACACGCTGGGCGACTCGTGACCGTTGTTCCGGCAATTCTCACCGTCCCTCTGGCGTTGCTTCCAGCTTCCCTTCCTCAAGAACCCGCAGCCGCGGGGAGAAAGCCCAGCTCAACACCTCCCTGAGCAGGTGGACGTGCACCGGGACGGGCCCACTGCCTCGGCTCTGCCCACGGCACACGGGTGAGACCCACACACACTCATGCTCCAGCGCTGCGTTCTCACTCACAGAGCAGAAGGACCGGTCCATTTCTACGTCTTCCCTCTACTTCACTTCTACTGAGTGTATCCTGAGTCTTTTTGCATGCCTGCTATAGCGATAACATTTTCATATATATGTATATATATATATATATATATATATATATATATATATATATATGTTAATCCTCACCCGAGGATATTTTTCCATTGCTTTTCAGAGAGTGTGGAAGAGAGAGGGAAAGAGAGAGGAACACCAATGTGAGAGAGACACATAGATCAGTTGCCTTATGCACGTGCCCCGGGCCAGGGCCTGGGCAGGGGAGGAGCCTGCAACCAAGGTATGTTCTCCTGACCTGATCAAACCCGGGACCCTTTGATCCACAGGCTGATGCTCTATCCACTGAGCCACACCAGCCAGGGCATTTTCATATGTTTTAAACAGCAGTGGCATCGACAGTGAAAACTACAGGCAGAACTTAGAGAGAAGGGAAACCGCTATAACTTATTCACTGGACCGCACACATTGTAACAACTGTGGCTTTAAGAGTGATCCATAGACAATGATCAGGTTCACTTTCTACATGTAAACACCAGCACTGTAATGGCGGTTTTTAAGAGAAATTCAGGGGCAGAGATGGAGTGCTTTAAGTCGTAGGATGGAAAAGAGGGAAATGAGTGTCATGTTCTAGCGGCCAGATCCAGACCTCTGACTACAGGACGACAAGGTGGCGGGACGCAGACGTGCAGAGGTTACCCTGGGGAGCGAGGGGTGGGGACCCCTTGAACACAGAGTCGGGGTGCAGTCCTGGAGAACAGCAGGGGTCCTACCCCTGGGGACAACCTCAGAAGTCAGTAACCTGGTCTTCTCCGGCCACTGAGGAACCCGGGCTCTCTTATTATTGCCCAGGCACCCGTGTTGAAAGCAGAGATGGAGATTTTTTAATTAAATGAGAAAATAAAAATGTGTCACTGCCTGAATGCAAGATGCCTCAGTCCCTGAGAGGCGACCAGGAGGACGGTTACTGTGACAGTCCAGCCAGCCTGTGGCTTGGACAGGATAACTAAGGTGGCTTCCCGCAGAGGGTCCCTACGAGGAGGAGGAACTCCGAGGGAAGAGAATGACTGACACCTGCTGGGCGACAAGAGAAGTGACAGGAAGGCTTCAATGCCAGCCACATGTGACACAGCGTGAGGCTGGCATGAGCCCTCAGGCCTCAGGGACGGGGTGTGGAACTGCATGTTGTCACCTTAGGAGCCTGGATCAGCCCAGGGCAGCGATATTGCCATGAACACCAGGACTGTCTCCTCCCACTGCTGATTCTGAAACCTGTGGTCTCGTCAGCGTGCCTCTGGCCAACTCTGTGCCGCCGGTCCAATGAGCTTCCAAATCCAGGACCAAGAAACCCATCAGACCTGTCACTGGAAGGGCCAACACCCCACTTAGCCAGACCGGCTCACTGATGGCTCACCCAGTCCTTACGCTGAGCTTTCCCCTGAGCTTCCGTTTAGAAGCTCTTCCTTCCCAAGGTCAGAGGGTAACTCTGCGAGGGCCTGCCTTCTTCCACATGTGTGTAAATGCAGGAGCCAGTCCAAGGCCATGTGTGTAAATGAAGGGCCAGTCCATAGTCATGTGTGTAAATGCAGGTCCACGTTCTCCCTGAGCCAGCTGACTCCAGGGACACGGGGTCTCATAATGAAAAGATAACTGTGTGTCTCCTGGGTCCTGTTCCTCTTCGTGCCACTTCCAACTGTACGAAGGACCGTAGACACTGCCCGTCACCACTGATGAAGGCCCATCCTTCACTCATCCCCCAGTGGTTCGGGACCCCCTTCTCCACCAGCTGCTTTGTAAAGGCCTGCAGACCGTCAGCTCTACTCCACAGAGGGGGCACCCCGCCTTTCCTCCCCCTCGCGGTGCAGTCTGAAATGTTGTCTGGGCCTCAGACTCCCTGTTTCCACAGGATGGAGACAGGTAGGTCATGCCCAGGAGCACTTCCGCCTGTGAATCCACGGGAAACAAGAGCCGACTGTTGGGTTTGCTGTAACTCTGCAATAGCACACAGAATGGTGTATACTGTACCCTGCATTCAGCAATTGGAGTGTTTTTATTTTTAGAGTTTTTGTTTTTGTTTTTGTTTATAATGTTCCATGGCAGTTGAAGTGGAACTATGTACTCAAAGGCAGGTTAGTTTTACACAAAAGCACAGCCACTCAGGATAAAAAGTTGGGGGGCAGGAAGCTCCTACTTTCAATGGCCTGAAAATGAAATTATTTTGTCCAAAAAAGAAAATATCTGTGATCAAAACTTACAAACCATGCAAACATGACCAAAACACTGTGTTTTATAATAAAAAGATCATTTCTTTTAATTGCAATAAAAATAGCAGATAATACCAAACCAGGTCCTTAAAAACTTAATAGTGTTTTCAAATTTCCAGGTTACAGATTTGATTATTTTACTTCCAAAAAGAACAAATGTGGTCTAAATATTGTTTTAAATATTAATGTGCAAGGGGAAAGGAACTCAATATAAATGTCTTCTATAATTGGTCAAACTCTTGCATTAAAATCTACAACCCGTTGCATCTTGAACTCAATAGTGCCATCTAGTGGAAATCAACCAGAAATGCTAGTTTTCTTTGGCTGTTTGCTCCAGGGACAAACCAGTGTTCAAAGGACTGGTGAGAACCCGCCTAAGTAGGTGTTTGTTTGCAATAATAATGTTATTTGCTGGAGAAGAACTTAAATCACTTATGGAGTATGCTCATCAGCTTAACTTAATATTATCCTATATAATAAAAGCCTAATATGCTAAGTCCAGTCATCTGGTTGGCCGTTCAACCAATCAAAATGTAATATGCTAAAGATATGCTAAGGCTGCTCAACAGCTTGCTATGATTTGCACTGACCACCAGACAGGCAGACAGTCCACTGGTTGACCAGTCACTATGATATGCACTGACTACCCGAGGGAGGGGGGAAGGGGCAGACACTCCAACTGGTAGGTTAGCTTGCTGCTGGGGTCCAGCCAATTGGGACTGAGCAAGACAGGCCGGACATGCCCTGGAGCCCTCCTGTGGTTCCTCCAGTGGCTGGCCTACTTCCTATGTCCTTCTCCCTGGCCCTGATCATGCACCGGTGGGGTCCCTCAGCCTGGCCTGAACACTCTCACAATCCAGGACTCCTTGGGGGATATTGGAGAGCTGGTTTTGGCCCAATCCCACAGGCCAGGCCAAGGAACCCCACTAGTGCATGAATTTGTGCACCGGGCCTCTAATAAAAACATAAATACCTAACTATAAGCTTATTCTTAACAACCAATCTCTCAATATACAAGACGCTGATAAATGTTACTGTAAGAGGTTAAATGTTACATGTGTGTACATATGCCAACATATACATATGTGTAAATCACCCCTTCACTCATTTATCAGCAATCGTTCTTAATTTATAGTCTTTTGATCTTGCTGACTCCATTGTTGCTCCTTCTTTGGTCTGTCCTTCACCGGGCAGCCATAGTGGTCTTTCAAACTCTAGGTCAGACCATTCATGTCACACCTCCCACTCAGAATAAAACACCCCTCACAGTGGAGTACAAAGCTGGGCCCCACCTGGTCCAGGCGACCTCTCTCACCTTGCTTCTATTTCCCCATCACTCACGGCTCCTCCAACAGCCACCTCTCTCCTGGGCATCCTCTGTTATCTACGCTTGGATCACCTGCCCTACCTGGCTGACCTCCGCATCCTGCAAGACACAGCTCCCACATTAGCCATCAGAGCGGCCGCAGCCCTGCGAGAGAGGGCGAGGGGACGCCGGCAGCACATGCTGAAGTCAACCACCCAGCCACACTTTCCATGGGACAAACAATGTGTTCTCTTAAACCTGTACTGTGGGAAGTATTATGTATGTCCCCCTTCCTCCCCATTGACCTCTTATATCCTGCCACCACCCTCGGGCCACCACCAGCCTACTGCCAAGTCCATGGGCTATGCTTATAAGCACACACGTTCTTTGGTTGACCTCTTCCCACCCACCCACCTCACTCCCTCTGTCCCATGCTTCTGTGTCTCTGGATCTATCTCTTCATCAGTTCACTTTGTTCGTTAGGATCCACCTCTGAGTGAGATCATGTGATACTTGAATTTCTCTGACTGGCTTATTTCACTTAATTTTTTGACAAAAGCTGTGCACACCATCGTCATCGGTCCTTCATCCGAGGGCTGCCTAGCGAAAGGGCTGCGGAAGATGGGAAAAGCAAGAAGCAATGGTGAGGGAAGAAAATGGTGAATACACAAGTAAACCAGTGAAGATGTTTGTGGTGACCATGGCAATGAGGGGGAGGCCACATTTGCTATTAAATTTGTGAAAAAATGGAAGCACAGGATTCCCGCAGCCTGGAGACCACGGGCAGGCGACTGTGGTTAATGTGTCGAAAGGGCCACCCGTGACCTGGAAGGCCCAGGGGCCAGGAGCCCAGCCAGATAGAGACAGAAGGCCAGGGTCTCAGGAGCTCACATTCTCCACACTTCTCATTCTTAAGAGTTAATTTAAGAATCATTAACTTAAAATTCTGTATGGAAGCACGGTAATATTTCAAAGTTTACATAATTTTTTTAAATCACTATATTAAAATAACAAAAATAAATTCAAAACAAAACCAGAGAAAAGCAAGCATAGAAGTAAAAGATTGTAGATAAATACAAAGAGGAGAGAACAAGTCCAGACAAGTTGATATTCATGACTGCACATGAAAATAGAGATGATTGGACTGATTTTTAAAACCCCGTTCTATTTATGTAAAAGAGATGTCCCTAAGACCTAGGGCACAGAAAGGATGGGATTTAAATGATGGAGAACTCTATACTTTAGACCAGCGGTGGCCAATCTTTCCAACCTCACGGAGCACAGTGGTCCAAGGCCCAACGATTGGTGACTGCTGCTCCATACACACCATCTATTTCATCAGTTTGTAGTGCAAATGGCCCAGGAAATACCATGATTTCATACAGCTAGAGGGCTTGTTTTCAATCTGATTTTCAATGGCTTTCTAAAAGTTACTTGTACCGGTGAGAAGGGATTTGTGGGCAACGTGCACACAGAGGGAATAAGACTGACTTTTTAATCCCATTCTTAAAAGTCTTATAATTCTTCCATGACACCGGTTTTTGAGGCTCATCTCAGTTATGAAATCAGCCATTGCAATCCCAGAAGCTGTGAGCAGCTTTTCTGAAGCACAACTGTGTGAACTGTGGGTCATTTCCTTCATGCTTCTCAATGTTGTCATGTTGTCATTTATACAATTACTGGATGCAATACTATACATAACAGCAATTTTCAACCTTTCTCGTCTCGTGGCACACAGAAACTACTAAAATCCCACAGTGCACTAAAAATTAAATTGTATTTTTTGCCAATCTGTCAAAATAGGTTTAATTTTTATTAATTCACACCCGACGGCTATTGCTGTGCTGGCTGTTGTCATTTTTTATTGGACAATCTAAGGGAAGAGGGGCCAGTGTCCCTAATAGTCAGGATTGCATGCTTTTAAAAATGCGTGCCAGATAGGGGTTGAAATAGCTGCAAGTAGCATGAAATCCGATCACTTGTCTGCCCTAGTCGTACCACCGGAGGGCGCCAAAACACCGGTAATCGACAGAACAAACGCATTTCAGACCAAGGCAATGATTGTATCATTTTCTCACAAGAACACACCTGGAAAAATATCCACGCCACCAAGGAAAACTTTAATGCCAGGGGTCAAGCCGCAGTGCCTGGGTGCCTTTCTTCATGAAATGGACTGTCACTACAACGTTTTATTGCAAAATAGTAATAGTTTTTAAAATCAGGAAACCAGCAAAAACGTATTGATGAAATTACTTCCCTCTCTAGTGTCTGTCTGTAGAATATTTCACTTCCGTAGAGAGTTCTTCTCCTGAACAGTCTCACTGAGCAGCTGACACAGCGATGCTCCTGACGGGTTCACCTCTTTCTGTGCATCTTCATGAGCTGGCCGGGCCTGGGTCTTCCATCAGCAAGTCCCTTATTGGTGATTTCCAGCCTGTGATGCTTGACCGGATAGTTCACCGGATAGTATATTGGGAGCCATCAAATGCGTATAGGTGACTGAGGGTGGATGGACAACACATATGTCCTTGTCATGAGGACACGCTGACCGTGGAGTCCTCAGACCTGTGGCTTCAGGCCAGATGCCCTGCGTCTGACCTTAAAGCTCCACTTCCCGGCCCTCCCCCTGCGTCCACATCACACCGGCCCTGTTCCCGGGGTGCCTGGGAACCCCGCCTCTGGGTCTGGCCTCCTGCCCATCCCCATCCTCTCAGCGCTCTCCTCTCCTGGACCCCCGTCCCCAGTCAGGGCGGCCCTCCTGGGTGCACTGGGGCCGGCCAGGCAGCTGGGAGCCCCGGCGGTGACAGGTGACCGTCTAGCAGGAGAGATTCGCTCCTCACCAGTCGCCTGGCTCCCAGCAGGGACTGCCCAGGGGGAGGTCTCCTCCCCAAGGGACCCGCTTCTCTGCAAGGCCCGGCACCCCCTTGGCCCCCGAGATTGTGACCGTCATAGGTGACACCTCTGGGCCAAGCTGCTTCAGCAGGTGTGACTTCTCTGCTCCCCGGCCCTGGCCAGCCGGCCGAGGGGAAGGACGGTGAGGCGGGGGCAGCCCTGACTGACATGGGACAGCGGCCTGCCCTCCCCTGGCCCCCAGGAATGAGCATGGCCGCTTATGGCAGCGCGTGTTCATTTAACTCAGATATTTCATGGGCTGCCACATGGCGGGCCGAGAGCCAGCCAGCCCTCGGTCTCTCCTAACAGATGGCATTTGCAAACTTTCAGTCCCAAGTGAGCCCACTCCTAGCTAGCGCCCCAGCTCTCCACACGCAGAGAATGAGGACAGTTGTCTTGAGTGAGTGCTCCCATCGTTAGTCTGAGTCGCTGGCAGATGTCCTCCCTTTTCTGAGAAACTCCTCTCCGAGAGGGACGGTGACTTCCGCGTGTCCTGTGTCTGGTGTCCGGTGCTGGCCAAGGAGCCAGTGTGACCGCCCAGCTGCCCCACCTCAGCTCCCGGCCTTCCTGGAGCCAGGCTCAGGGGCTGGCACCGCCCGAGGCCCTCAGAGGGGGTCTGTGGGGGGCTCCTGCCATCTTAGAGGACAGCTCCTTCCAGAGCCACCGTCTTCCCGCTCTCTCCCCGGCTCTCAGGCCAAGGGCAGCAGAGCCAGAGCAGGAGCACCTGCCAGGCTGGTCCGAGAAGGGCCGGAGGGGGGGGGGGGGGGGAGCTAGCGGCTGCCGGGGTGACAAGGCGCCTTCACAGAGCAGGTGACGGTCCCGGGGAAAGACGAGGACCGTCCTCCACGTTCCCTGGCGCCCGGAGGTGTGCCCGGCGCCGTGCCCTCCGGGACGGGGTCCTGTGCCACGTGGAGCCGGTCCTCCTGAGCAGCCCGCAGCGAGGCCAAGAGCCGTGCGTGGGTCGGCAGTGGGCGCCCACCACACGCGGCCTCCCGCCTGGAGCGAGCTCGCCGGGGAGGGCAGGGGGCTCCCCCCGTCTGTGCACGGACCGCCCGCAGCACAGCCTCTGGGTGGGAGCTGGGAAGTCAGGCCCACGCGACTTACACACGTGCCTGCCGTGCGCCTGGCTCCACAGGACTGGCCTGCAAGAACCACGGCGAGGGGCACCACCCCACCGCCACTGCGGGGAGGCGGGCGCTGCCACGGTTAACGGAGGAGCTGAACCTGGTCCTGCGCTCACCCCCGACCGTGCCAGGTCACCGCTCACCACGCCGTACATGTCAGCAAACGGCGTGGGCTTTCACTGGATGCTGTGATGGATGGAGGTTAGCCATAACCGTGCCAATGCTGTTAGCCATAACCGTGCCCAATGCTGTTAGCCATAACCGTGCCAATGCTGTTAGCCATAACCGTGTGTCATGCTTGGAGGACACCAGCCCTCCGGATACTGGTCGGAGCTGCTTGGAGGTGGCTGCACGGGGTGTGGTTAAGGGTCACTGGCGGGCAGCACTCCATCTGAGGACGGTACTCCTGCTCCAGGGAAAACCGTGGTAAATATGACCAGTCAACCGTGTAGTGCCATGAGTTTAATCTCCAAATCATTTGCATACATTTGGATTCTTAGTTTTAACAAAGGTGAAATGACTTCCACAGGGGATGGAAAAGCCCTTCTAGGAGTGGTGCAGGGGTGTCTGGGCGACAGAACATGAAACGGGATTACATGGGACTGATTAGTTTTAGGACAGAGAAGCTGAACCAGATCCGAGTTCAAGGTTTAACCCCGTCCTGCGAGCTACGTGACAGCTAACTGCAGTCCGCCTCTGGGCTGTTCCTCCACCTGCAGAGCTAGCACTGCCCTGCGACCCCATCCGCTTCCTGAAGACAACTTACAGGGACGTATGCGAGGGCTGGCACATGGGTGCCACCCCAATGGTTACCAAAACGGGACCTACAGGACGTTTTAAATAACTAGCCCTCTGTGCACCAGGCATGCACACTGGAGAAACTTCCCCGAAGGACCAGGCAGACATGTCCGCCTTCAGCGGCAATGCTGAATCCAGACAGAACATGTGGGACGTTCCAGAGGAAGCACTGAGACACACACTGGGCTGACAAGACTTCAGAGTGAAGAGGATTTCCCACATAATGGAGGGATTCCATCTTTACGTGGAGAAAGGTGTGTTAAGGAAAGCACCTGGGCCTTTCTCAGACACAGGGAACAAAATCTCATCCTCGGTCTAATCTGTATGTAAACCAGCTTCTCAAACGCCTGTCTCTCTCAGGGTGTCAGTGCTTCCAGCCTGACACCTGAGACAGGGGTGTCTCCTCCCTGTGGCCAGGGACAACCACACCGCTGGGAGGCCTGGGGCAGAGCTCCACAGCCTGGGAGGGGCCGGGCCCTCCCTGCGCCCCTCAGCGACCATCCACTCAGAGAATGGGAACCCGCCAGCCAAACTCCCAAACCCTACTGTGCTGCCTTACTCTTCTGATACCCACTCTGGTGGCCTTTGTTTGACTGTAAAATTAAGTTGAAGTAGCACTCTAACCTTTTCCTCCAAATAAAACCTTTGATGTTCTTAGACAAAAAAAAAAAAAAAAAAATTAAGTTAACAACCAAAAACAAATGAGGATGCAAGGGAGGGCATAAATGAGAGGATCCAGGAAGTATAAAAATATGCTGTTCGGATTCAGAATAATTTAATAACTCTTCATGATTTCATATGTATCTGGAAATGGAACAGACACGTGTCCTGAGCCTGTGACAAGAGGTAGGATTCCGGCGTTGGGTACGACGTTCCAGGACAGGGTCAGCGTGACGTTCCTGTTGCCCCTGAAAGACAGCAATCCGACGTCAGCAGAAACACTGCAGTCCGGGGAGAGCACGTCTTACACACCGAGGCGCCCACAGTCCGCCCATCACCAGCTCCCCTGAGCGGGCCCTCACCCAGACAGTCTCCAGGTCTGTAACCCAGGACACAGACACCAGCGGCCTGGGCACCGCAATGCCCTGGCTCCCTGAGTTCCAGAGCCAGATGCCCAAGGCCGAGCGAGGACGACAGAGAACAGAGCCCAGATTTGGGGGACCAGAGGACAATGTGCGAGCCCCAACTCCATGGCTCTCTGGTCGGCAAAGGGGAGCACCCCTGCTGGAGTGGAGTCGGACACGACCCAGATCACTATTTTGTTCCTCACTGCGCAAGCAGGAAGCTGAGGTTCACAGAAGCAAACAGACCAACACCAGAAACCTCAGTGCCAGCTGGGCCACGAGCTACTTCCTCCTCAAATCCTCTGGCAAGTGCCTCTGCCGTCCTCAGAGCCCGTGCTGGGCAGTCCCACACCCACAGGCCGTGCCCTGTGCGCCCGGAGCAAAGGCCTTGGACCTGGGCACCAGGCCCTGGGCACCAGAGCAGAGGCCTCGGCCGGGGCTGTCACACACGGAGCCCAGATTTTAGCTCAGTTTTGCGGTGTTTCCACGTCATCTTCCAGGTCAGATCCATATAATCCTTCACTTCTCTCCCCACCTTCCTCTTTTTTTCCCTCTAATATTTTCTTTTAAAAAATACAAAGACATTGTTCTCTTCCCCTTCACATTTCATTAAATGTTAAAAAAAAAAAAAAAAAAAAAAAAAAGACAAAGAATTGCTCACTTGAGACCATTTCCATCGTCAAAGAAAAAATACTTTGTTTTCATATCTTTCAACAGCAGCTTCGGATTATCACCTCTCAGAACAATCTTGTCCCAAAGGACAACCTGGTTCAGAGCCTACAAGAAAACGGAAATAATTAAATTAACTCAGCAGAAATAGCATCTCTGTCAATTCAAATCAGAAGTGTTGGTAAGCAACTATCAATAATTCATTACCAATGAGCCCAACTCCGAGGGGATTGCTGCGACCATCAGCCCTCAGCCCAGTGTGAATCCTGCACAGATCACTGCTGCCCCCGCCATCTATGTACTGCCAACCGTTTTCAATCGCCAAGCATAACTAAATACAGCCTTTACTATTTTTCTTTAAAGTTACACACAGGCACATCATTGCTTTATTTCGGCAAAATTCAAGAAGTCAGACAGCCTTTCAAGCCGCTATTCTGACACAGCATAAACCTATTGTCAGGCAAATCAGGAGTATGAAATGGAGTAAAAGCACATGTGTGATCACAACCAAGTCCCAAGACTGTGTCCTCCCTCAGCTACCACTCACAGCTTGTGAGGCCGACTGCTGAGCATGTGACGTCCAACTAACAGAATGTGACTCGTTATTCCCAAAAGAGGGTTCCAATCGCCATCCTAAGTCTCTTTCTGAGACTAAACAGGAACGTCCCAACGGAGGGACAGAGTCCAGCATATGCGGGAGAGAAGTGACTGTCTGTGAGAGTTCACTCCTTCACTGAAGTCACAGCCTGCCCCGTTCCACACTGTGCTAACTCACTGGCCATGCTGGGGACCAGGCTCTGAATGCAACGTAGGTGCCTCTGTCACCAGGAAAGGCCTGTTGTTTGGACGATGTGCTGAGCCTTGAATAGCATGTGTTTCCAGTTGCTACTCTCATCCTCAACGGCCTTTCCTGTTTTAACACGTAGCTGACTCTCAAGGGCAGGAAGCACCTTCCTCCCAGGCCTAACAAAACATCTGGTATAAAAGATATGCCCCAATTAATGTGCTGTACCATTAACTGACTGCAGTGCTAAAAATGACATTGAATTACAAAACTAATCAATAGAAAGAGTTGGTGAATTTGTCATCTCTTGAAAATGAATACACCTCCAATGAAATAGAGAAGTATTATAGACTCCTTTCTAACTACAAACCACCTCAGTATGCAGACAGCAAACATAGGTACTTAGGTAACAGCCACACAGTTACTGTAGTTCGTTTTAATTCTACAGATTTCACATTTGTGCTTTACTTCACTTATCAGAATCATTTACTTTATCCTTTAGAACCTAAGACCTCAGTTTTAGTAACATTCTGTAGTTATACCTCATTTATTTTTACCTTACTCTAGCTACAACAAAAGCTTGAAATCAGACTGAACTAAAAAACTCGTATCATAAATTAACTGTTTTAATATATTTTAATGTAATAGTTTAATAACTTCTAATGACAAGATCTGATAAACTCTAATATTTGATTAAAAAAAGACTACCTTAAGTACTCAAATTGGATCCCATACAACTCCAAAACAAATAAAAATTCTAAAAACAGTTATTTATTAACTGCATAGGTATGGCTTCATACACTATCAAAACAGCTCAAACTATATATATGTGTGTGTGTGTGTGTGTGTGAATGTATATATAGTTGGGTTATAAAATAACCTCAGAAATGCTCAAATATAATTACCTTTAGGTCTGGGTAACCAGAGTTATAAGCACAGACCACAAATTTCATTGATTCAAATGTCTTGGTATGTATCTTCCTAATTATAGCTGTCTGGAGAGAATATTTCAGCTCAAAGAATCCTACAGCTGGCCCTGGCCTGGATGGCTCAGTGGATTGGGAAATATCCAATCCTACAGCTGGGTGCAATGTCCTCTCCATCGCCTAATGTGCTCCCAGTGCAGCAGCGCCTTCCTGAAGGTGTCACTGAGCGGCCTCCATGGGTTTCCCATCACACACCTTTTGAACAGAAGCCCCTCAGTAGTCGCCTTTCTTTACAAACCCAGTCCTCAGACACCTGCTGTTCCCTCAATCGCAGCACCATCGGCAGAGTGCCTCCCAACCAGCTCCTGCCCAGCCGTTTCCTCCGCCAGCTTCTCACAGATCCAGGTTCTTGGTTTCTCATCCGTTAGTAAAGTGGCTGAGCAGCTCAGAGGACCCAGCACGGGAGCTGTGCCAGGCTCCTGTGCCATGTGCGTGGGCCACGGGCATTCCCTTCACCGCTGAGAGCTTCACAGGGATCTTTGTAAGCCGTCCTGCCATCATGTGAGGATTCGTTTCTTTAGAACTGGACAACACAAGCCACTCCACTCTGCACAACGCCGCGGGTCCGGAAGGAATGAATGAATGAATGAATGAATACACAGAGAGCCAGCCGCTCAGCCTCCTGCCTCCGGAATTCCTCGCTGCCTCCACAGTCTGAGTTCACACACATCTTAGGAAGCACGTAGCCAACTCCGATTGGGGATTGCATGTTATTGTCTGTCCACGTACAGTATGATTCAAGTGTAACTGCTTTCCCTTTTCAGTTTACATTGAGGAACATACAAACAGATGTGCCGTTTTCGGAATGGCGTGTAAGCCAGTAAGAAGGCGACCAGACAGACACTGCAGCGCTGCGTCCCCAGGACCAGCAGCTCGCTCTTACGCCCAGGGAGACCCTCCATGCGCCCGAGCCCACAGGCCTCAGCACGGCTGCCCCGGGCTGGTGACTCCTCCTGAACTACTCAGGTCAGCTGTTTTGAATATTCAAAAATGTATATTTTTCATAAAAAATAAGATGTTACATATCTACTAAAATACTTATGTACTTACATTATTTTTTGTTGAATATTCTGCTGATAAATAAAGAAACAGCTGCTTAACATTCCAATCAAATATATTCTCTAGATGTAAACAAATTAAGGAATATATAAACCATAGGGCAGCATACAGCTTTAAAACAATCTTAGTAATGCTAAGTATTCACAGCAATACGAACACCAAAATAGAGAAAAAGTGGCCAGAAACATACCGAGCCACTAATTCAATGAAAACACATGAGAGAAGAGTATTTCATTTCTCAAGAACGATTTCACTGCAGTTCCAAAGTATAAACAATCATCCCAATTTAACTGTAATGATATGCAAACATCAACGACACGCAGGTAATTAAGTCAAGTACAATAAATAGTACTGATATACTAGTATTCTAAGTGTACCAGATTTTTTTCACTAGATGGAGTTACACATATATTGATATATAGGCGATTTGATATGTCTATTTTTTTGTATTAACAAGCTTCAAAATTTCATGTCAAATTTTCTGAAGGTATGAACATATTTTTACGCTCAAAGGTGTCAAATTTTGTGCCCAAAAAGAGCATTTGCAGGAAGTTTTAATTCATTATTTTGAAGAAAAGAGCTGCTGAATACTTTGGGGAAGCTTATGGTGAACATGCTCCATCTCCAAGACACTGTGAACACTGTTTAAACACTGAAAGTGATGTTTTTGATGTGAAAGACAAAGAACGTCCAGATCAACCGAAAAAGTTTGAAGACCAACAATTACAAGCATTATTGGATGAAAATGCGTGTCAAGCTAAAAAACAACTTGCAGAAAGCTTAAACATTGCTCAGCAAACAATTTCAGACTGTTTACAAGCAATAGGAAAGATTTTAAAGGAAGGAAAATGGGTGCCACATCAACTGAATGAAAAACAAATGGAAAACCGAAAAGTCATCAGTAAAATGTTGATTCAGCGGCACGAAAGTAAGTCCTTTTTTTTTTTTGCATCAAATTGTGACTGGCAATGAAAAGTGGATTTCATTTGAGAATCCCAAATGCACAGAATCATGGGTTGATCCAGGTTAACCATCAACATCAACTGCAAGGCCAAATCCCTTCATTAAAAAGACAGTGCTCTGCGTTTGGTGGGATCAGGAAGGTGTGGTGTATTATTAACTAGGTGAAACCGTTAATATTGATGGCTACTGACAACAAATAACCAATTTAAACCACACACTGATCGTGAAACGACCAGAATGGGCCAGAAGATACGGCAAAGTAATGTTGCTTCATGATGATGCACCATCACACACTTCAAAACCAGTTAAAGACACGTTAAAAGGTCTTGCCTGGGAAGTAAGAACCACCCGCTGTGTTCACCAGACCCTGCTCCTTCAGATGACCACTTGTTCTGATCGATGGCACATGCCCTGTCTGAGCAGAACTTCAAAATGTACCAAGAAGGGGAAAATTGGGTCCCAAATCAGTAAACAGCATGCATGTCATCGGCGCACCACAGGAAAGGCAATGAGCCCTTGCTCAAAGGATATCTGCCGTGATGTCAAAGTTAATGAACCCCAGGTCACTCTTTTCTCTGGGTCCCGTGAAGTCTTCCACATTTTTCCTAGAAGTAAAGAGAAAAGCTTCACCATCCTTTGGACATGTCAACATACAAAACGCACATCATTCCTAGGGATACAGTTGTGTGCACAGGGGAAACAGCAATTCCACAAAGAAACAAGTGAGTACCAGGATCAACTTCCTAATCTATACTAATAATCTATACTAATAAAAGGGTAGTATGCAAATTGGTCATGACGCCCTCACAGTAACGACTGAATATCAGGCTGCGTGGGGCAACCAGGCCGGCAGGCTGGGCAGTTAGGGGCAATCAGGCAGGTGAGGTTAGGAGCAGTCGGACATCTCCCGGATTGGAGAGGGTACAGGCTGGGCTGAGGGGAACCCTCCTCCCGCGTGCGCGGATTTTATGCCCCGGCCTCTGGTTCGATATAAAAGCCTGTTTCCGTGTACCTCCAGAGAACCCCTAACAAACCCGGGGCGATGCAGACGGGGCGAGAAAGTGTGGACACATGAGGAGCGCCATTTGGTGGAAGGTGGGGGGAAGGGGCCCGCCTAAGGGGAGGGTGCTGACTGAGGGTCTGTGTTCCGTCCACCGTTTCCTCGATCATCTCAGTGTGCAGAGTGGGGCGGCACTCCCACTGAGACAAAAGGGAACTGAGGCCCAGAGTTAAAAGGCACTGGCTCCAAACCGACAAACCTCACAGCTGCTGGCTGTTTACAGTGCAGAGCTCCACACCGCCTCCCACCCCAGGCTGGCCAGGGCAGAGGTCAAGTCCACCCAGACCCGAGTTCGGAACCTACAGCACAGTATCTAAGGAACACCCCTTAGCAGGGAAATAAAACCAAAAACAAAGCATAAGCGCGGGGAGGAGAGGGGGCGACCAGCTTGCTGGCGCTTCTGGCCAGTAGAAAACTGCGGCAAACTCTGGGGAGATGGGGGAGACGGAGGGAGGGGAAGCGGGGGAGACTGAGCCACAAGCGGGAAGTGCGGCACAGGCCCCGCCAGGCCGGTGCCCGCGGCGCTCCGGAGCGTCTGGCCTCCCCGCGGGCTGGTTCCCGGGCTGGTTCTCCGAACAGGAACCGACGGCCCATCCCCGGCCCCGAACCGGCCCGGCCCGGCCCGCCCGCCCGCCCGCCAACCAGAGCAGCCGGGAGCTGACAGCCCGACGGGGGGACGGGGGACCCGCCGGGGCCGGGACCAGGGACCAGCGGCCGGGAGGGCGGGCCGGGGGCGCGGGGACCCGAGATCGGGGAACCCAGAGGGGACCGGGGGCCCAGCCGGGAACCGGGGGCCGGGGGACCGGAGGGAGCGGCCGGAGGGCGGGCCGGCGCGGCGCCGGCTGGTGTGGAGCTCCCCCATTGGCCGGCGGGAGGAGGCCGGGAAGGAGGCAGCCCGGCTGCGGCAGCTGCAGCCCATTTCAGACCCGGGGAGCCGGGGGCCGGGGAGGGGAGCCGGGGGCCGGGGAGGGGAGCCGGGGAGCCGGGGAGGGGAGCCGGGGAGCCGGGGAGGGGAGCCGGGGAGCCGGGGAGGGGAGCCGGGGGCCGGGGAGGGGAGCCAGGGAGCCGGGGAGGGGAGCCGGGAGCCGGGAGCTGGGGAGCCGGGGAGCCGGGGAGGGGAGCCGGGGAGCCGCAGGGGGGAGCCGGGAGCCGGGGAGCCGGGAGCCGGGGAGCCGGGGAGGGGAGCCGGGAAGGGAAGCCGGGAAGGGGAGCCGGGAACCGGGAACCGCGGGGGGGGAGCCGGGGGCCGGGGAGGGGAGCCGGGGGGGAGCCGGGAACCGCGGCGGGGCAGGGGCGGGGGCGGGGGCGGGGGCCGCCCGGGGCCGGGGCCGGGGCCGGGGCCGGGGCCGGGCCGGCGCGCTCACAGCATGATCCGCGAGACGTGCAGCCGCACCGGCACGCTGCGGTCCTTGAAGGCGGTGGTGATGAAGCAGCCGAAGGTGAGCGCCGCCATCACGCTCAGCGAGAAGGCGAACAGCGAGTTCGCCCGCGACAGCACCGTGTTCATCGCGGCCGAGCGCCCGCAGCGCGGCTCCCGGGACCCCGTTCCGGAGGCGGACCGGCTGCCCGCGATCCGCGCCGCCCGCGCCCCGCGGCCCCGCCTCCCTTCCGGTCCTCCGGCCGGAGCGCGTGCGCGGGCCCGCCCTACTTCCGGTCTACCGCCTCCGCCAATCAGCGCCGCGCAGGGGAGGGCTCCTCCGCCAATCAGCGGCGCGCGGGGGAGGGCGGGGCTTCGCTGCGTACGCAGACCCGCCTCCTCCGCCCGGGCGGGCCCCCCTGGTCCCAGGCGGGTACTGGCTCCCCGGGGCCGCCGCCAGGGGGTCGGGGCGGGCTGGGGGGCCGCCCGGGCGCCGCTGCTGGGCGCTGAGATGCAGCCGGAGAGTTTGGGGTGTCCCCTGGCGAGTCGCGGCTGGAAGCAGCGCTTGACCGCCCGCGGGGTCCTCCTGCCTGGGTCACTCGGGTCCAAAAACTGATGCCTCTTAGGAGGGGGGGGCCCGCAAATGCCTCATCCCCCACCCCCATTCCCCCACCCCCACCCCGTGCACCTTCCACTTTCGACCGCGTCCACTTCCTGTGGCAGCTGGAGCGGTTTTCGGCGTTAACGGTTGGCGCTGCAGATTCTGGGAGGTGCATGTCCCACGGGGTTTCCTGTAACTGACTTCACGGGGCTCTGAAAACCCAAGGCGATCAGCGACCCTGAGACTGCTGTGCAGTTTGTGTAAGAATTTAAAATCAGCAAGGCCTCGGTATTTTTTTTTTAATATTTTTATGGGTTTTTAGAGAAAGGGATAGAGAGAAAAGTCCAAAAGAGAGGAGCATCATCATTTGGCTGCTGCCTCACACTCCCTCCTGGGCATGGAGCCTGCAACCCGCATGTGTTGTGACCTGGAATTGAACCTGTGACCTCTTGGTTCCTGGGTGGAGACCCAACTGCTGAGCCACACGTGCCGGCCGAGGCATCGGTGCTTCCTGGCCCTGGGGGGCTGCAGGCTCTGACTGTGCCAATCGTTAGCCTTGGAGGTCGCAGGCAGACTCCTTTCAGAGCTGTGGGTTTGGGTCATTGTAAAAGACCCCGGAGGCTCCAGGAATCTAGAACAAACTGGGAAATGGTCTGCCCTGGTGCTGGTTTTTGCCGTCCCGTTAACGAGCCCTTGTTTCTTTGCATTATTCATTATGCAATTTCGTACAGCCTTGCTGTTGGGATTATCACTGTGTGCCAGCTCCAGCTTGAGAGAGCACAGCACCAATAAGGGGACACCCCTGTCAAGTCGGAAGAGAGCCCGCCATGAAAAATGGAGAGACCCTAGGTTGAGTTTAAAGTTTTTTTTTTGTCTTCCAGACAGCCACAGCTTATTCAATAAAACAACTGTTTATTGAATGCCTACCGTGTTGCTAACTGTACAGAGATGTATAACAATCACTTTCTATCCTCATGGAGCTTATAATCTACTAGAGTTCATAAAAACACAAACCTGAAACAAAGCATAAATACCAAGGAGGTTACAGAGTGTTGTGGACTTCAGAGGAAGAATTTACGTCTGTGGCAATGTGGGACCAAGCAGGGTCTGTGAAATATTCAGCACAGAGTCTGAACTATGTGGATTAGGTATTCTTACGGGGCGAGTTAAAGGTGTTGATGTCCAAGGATAGTATTCCAAAAGAGACAGTATGGGTATGTGAGATACGTATGGGTATGTGAGATATGCGGTAGTGTGATCCAGCTAAATTATCTGCATCCTATCTAATAAAAGAGTAATATGCAAATTGACCATCACTCCAACAAACAAGATGGCTGCCCCCATGTGGACACAAGATGGCCACCACAAGATGGCCAACAGAGGAGGGCACTTGTGGGGGATCAGGCCAGCAGGGGAGGGCGATTGGGAGGGACCAGGCCTGCAAGGGAGGGCAGTGATGGGCGATTGGGAGGGACCAGGCCTGCAAGGGAGGGCAGTTATGGGTGATTGGGAGGGACCAGGCTGGCAGAGGAGGGAAGTTGGGGGCAAACAGGCTGGCAGGGGAGCAGTTAGATATCAATCAGGCTGGCATGGGAGTGGTTAGGGGGAGATCAGGCTGGCAGGCAGAAGCAGTTAGGGGCAATCAGGAAGGCAGGCAGGCGAGCAGTTGGGAGCCAGCAGTCCTGGATTGTGAGAGGGATATCTGACTGTCAGTAGGATCTGGCCTAAATGGGCAGACAGACATCCCTGAGGGGTCTCAGATTGGAGAGGGTGCAGGCTGGGCTGAGGGACACACACACATACCCCATGCACGAATTTCGTATACCAGGCGTCTAATAGTAAATAAAAGCCAAGTGACTAGAACAACCAGAATGACCGGTCGCTGTAATGTGCATTGCCAACCACCCGATTGGGGCCCCAATCACCCCCTCTCCCAACCTCCTGTGGCCCCTCCTGGCCCGGCCCCTAATCGGGCCCCCACACACACACACCCGATGGGGGACAGGGACGGATAGCCAACCACCCACTGCCCCTCCTCCCCCTGGCCTGGCCCTGATCTGCCCCCATGGGGCAGGCCAGCCAGACCCCACCTGTCACAAATTTGTGCACCAGGCCTCTGGTGTAAGTATAAAGGATTAGGCAGAAATGAGGCTAGAAAGGCAATGTAAATTCCTACTGCAGAAATGTCAGCCAAGCAGCCCAGACTTTATGTCACAGGAAATTACTATTCAAGAGAATCAGAGATCTGTGCTCAGAGACCTCAGCTCCTGGTGCTCAGAAGCCTCAGCTCTGGATGCTGGATTTGCGCCAAGGTGTCCTCACTGTCAGGGTGCGTGGCGGGAAGTGGGAAGCCCCGCTCAGGTGACTGGAATATGTGAGGAAAACTGAAACCCTCGAGGCACGGATCCTGCTTCCTGTTCTCATGGTGCGTCATCCTGCAGAGTCAGTCATCACCGGGTCTGTGACACTGTAGGAGCAGGTGAACTGAGGGGCTTGTGACTTGGCTCAGGCTCCGTGACAGACGCCAGAAGGTGGCCTGGCTCTGGGCCCCGGTTTTACCGTAAAGGCTTCGGCGCTCCGGAGTGTCCCCAGGACCGCGGTGAGTCAGGCAGCTGTCAGCCCGAGACCGGACTGACCCCGGCCGCTTCGCCTGCTCATTCATGGAAGGCGGGCTCACTGTAAGCTGCCGCATTTAGCAGCTGCTGAATGTGGTCACTTCGCAGGGAAAGATCCCTCGTGGTTCTTGCCAGAAAGATCCCAAGCAGAAAGCAGGGAGCAGATCACGTGATCCTCCTCGGGAAGGGAAATGAAGACCAAGAAAGAGCAAACCCTGTGTCAGCCTGCAGCCCCCACCTCTCCCTTTCCTCGCCACTGAGCCTCTGGGCATGGACAGGATACAGAGGGGGGGTCTGCATTGCCTTGGGTTCAAAGAGTGAACTTGACATTCTCCTACTAGCCTAGGGCCTGTGTTTTTGAGAAAGGAATTACTGCTTCTGTGTGTAGCATCTGTTAAAAGTTACTTAAATATATTTATTACAGAATTCCTAGAATAAAATAGGTAGGTGATGGAGATGTAGAATGTTTCTGATGTTTATATTAACTCTAAGAGAACTAATTCTTGGCAAATTTTTTCTCTAAGGTCAGCTTTTCTAGCCACCTAACCTTGGCATGTTACATGTATTTCCTGGTAAACACTAGGAAGGTGTTTCGATGTTTCTAACTCTGTAAGAGTTTCTAACTCCCTCCCTTCCTCTCTGTAAGAAAATCAATAAAATATATTTTAAAAATAAAAATAAAAAAAATAATAAAATAAAATGGCATCTGGTTTTGAGACTTTCAGATGTGCGTGATGGAGCCTGCTGAACCAAAGGCAGCGCCGAGGGAGGGCGGCCATGGTCTGTGGTCTTCAGCTGCCTCAGTTCAGAGCACAGAGCCTGGCTGAGTGTGGGAGAAAGCCCCTCACTCCCCACTCCCCACTCCCCACCCCCCAACGAGCCTGCATGCAACCTCAGTAAGTGACACTGTTACGCCCAGACTCCATGACCCCCAAGGACCACCAGGGAGCTGAGTCCGATGCATGCTAGCATGAGCTCTGTCCCACTCACGCCGACAGGCAGCATGGCGGAAGAGAGCGAATTTCGCCAAGCCCGGGGTTTTTACACCGGTGGCGATGTCACTGCTTCAGCTGACCCTGATTGGTTGGGTGAGGGCTAGGGTCCAGCTACACAAATTGTAGGATAACTCCCTCCTGCTCCACAGTGGAGTCCGGAATTCAGCCTCACCCCGCCCTGCCCTCTCAACACCTCGGTGCAATTTGTTTTTCTTGTGGATCCTCATAAAGCTGGTGGCAACTGCCCTCTCCTTCCATTACCCGACTGGATGGCAGCAGGAAGAGTGTGCCCCCAGGGGTGCGTTCAAGCAGAATGGACTTGCTCTCTCTCCGGCTGCCCTTGTGGAGAGGGACTGCTGCGATGATGATGGTCTCCGATGAAGTAGGTCTCCGATGATGACGGTCTCCATGGGTGTGCATTCCTCATCCACAGGGAGGACACCTCACAGGCCCCGAGGCATCCGCACCTGAGCTGGGAGCCAGCACGTTGTCTGGGGGTGTGACATCACAGTGTTTCCTCCACTCCAGGAGCCACCGCCAGGCGCTCAGCGTGACCTCGGCTAACTGTTTCCATGACATGGCTTTGGGAAAGGGAAGACACACTAATTAAATAGGGTCTGCAGCCTCTGCCGAATGGAATAAGGCAAATTCGGTCGTTAAGTCCCTTGTTTCAAGGCGCAGTGTAAACATTTCTGTTTTTATTTCACATCCCTAGGTGGCCCAAGCATGAAAGGCTCCAGGGTGTTCTAGCCAGCAGAGATGCTCATCTGCCTTCCTATTTTCCTCATGAGGTTTTGCAAAATAAAAAGAGTGAGGGTTATAACAGCACCGCAGAGAGCTATCCTCCTATGAAAACAACCACCATAATGTTTCCCTTTTCATTGTGTCAGCCATCAGTGACCTTCTGCATACCAGCCAACAGCCTTCGTGTGCAGGGCCTGCATTCAAGTTTCCCTCAAGCCCCTGCGGGGGCTGGGCAGATAGCTGCCATTGCACTGAACACCAGCAAGCTCCCTGCTCTCAGTGCAGGCCTGTAGTTCAGAGGGTGTTTTTGTTTTGAAATAATAGGAATAAAAATGTCAGTTAGAGCCTCTAGATTTCTACCAGAAAATAAGGGATCACATTGTAGAAATAAATAAAAAGGAAGTGGTCATTTCAATGGAGTGATTGTAGTTCCTCTACGTAAAAATACTTATGCTAACCCTGGTCCCATGATCCAAGAGGTTGCTGGTTCAATTCCCAGTCAGAGGACATGCCCAGGGTATGGGCTTGATCTCCAGTGTTGGGGGTGGGAGGAGGTAGGAGACAGCTGATCAATGTTCCTCTCTCTCTCTCATTGATGTTTCTCTCTCTCTAAAAGCCAATAAAATTATTTTTAAAAAATAGGCTAAGATTTATCAGCTGGAAAGCACTGTGTCCCGTTGACATTTTCAGTCTAATGACGTGGGTCTGCACTGTAGCTGAGGCAATGCAGGTGTGCCCTGTAACCTCTGCAAGTGAGATGCTCTCTTCTGTGAGGACTTAAAGACGAATACAGCCACATTGGAAAGACATTATCACATTCAGCATCTGAAGGATATGAAATGATGCTTCTGAAGCACACACACAATAATGCCAACCTATGTAGTACAGTACCTGGGATGCTAACAGAAGGTGGGCGGGTGCTGTGGGCAGGGAATGGTTGGGAGTCCCAGGGTGGCCCGGGAACCCCCTCTGACGCCCATGTGGTGGAGAGGAGAGGAGAGGAGCCGATACTTAGGAGAGTGACAGGAGGAGGCAGCCAAGGAACCTTTCCATTTGGGAGTAACTTTTAGGGTCACCCTTCACACTGCTGCTATGGTTGCCAGATGGGGTCTGGGCCCAGAGCAGGTCTGTCTTGGGCTGGCCAGCAGTGTGTGGGTTCGTGACCCTGTGCAGGAAAGATTTCGCAGCACACGCTGATTATTACAGCTGGGGACAGTGAACCGAAGGAAGGGCTGAACAGGAGAGAGAAGGTCAGAGAAAAGGAGGGCCTTGGAGACAGGTTCAGGGGTGAGCCTGGGATGAGCTCTGCTGCTGGCTGCTCCGCTGGTGGCAAATCTAGTAGGGGCCCTTCGAGTTTAGGAGAAAGAGAGCAGAGATACAAGGTGTGGGTGTGCTCCAGGGAGAGTGCATGTTGGGACCTTTGTCTGGAGACTTTTTGTCTTCCTTTGACTGGCGGGGAATCTAAAGGAGGTCTCATGGCAGAGTAGTACCAGAATAGTCATTAGCATCCTAGATGCGTTCTTCAGGATGCTGATTCATCCAAATGTGCATCCAGAGGGGCCAGCGGTTATTTTCCCGTTAGTTTCGTTTTTAAAGAACATCATCAAGAACCTCAGGAAGAGGGACTGGCGCCGAGGCCTTCCTGCCCTGGCCGGTCTGCAGTGTGCACTAACTGTCCGCTCTCAGTGTCCTGGTTGGGGAAGACCAAACCTTGTGATTCATTAGCTGGCTGTAAGTTGTTCCAACCCTGTGGCCTTGTTTAATTATTTTTTCTGTTCCCCTTATGCCACCTGTCAGGGAATTTTCCTATCTTCTTACTATCCTGTCTCACCCACGCCATCATCTTATTAGAATACTTAGTTGAAAGTTACCCGGGAACTACTCCGACCAGATCTAATGTTCTATTTTTCATCCTCATTCTTCTTCTTCTTACTCAATCATTTGATCGTGGTTTGAACACTCGTTGTTATTAATGTACTAACTCTTGACCACCATGTATTTTGACCCCTCTGTCTCCTTCCTGTCTGTTGTTTCTGTGGAAGTCAGTCACCAACTCATAGCTTTGAAGAATACAAAAGTATTCGCCGAGTCATTGCCATCCCCTTTCCTTTTTGTCTATTCCTTGAATCTTGAGCACACACAAGATTCCATCTCACAGAATCATCACGTATAGCCTGCCCTATGACTTTAGATACTCATTTAGGTACCCAATTAATACAGTCTCAGGCTGATCCCTGAGAGAGAGAGAGAGAGAGAGAGAGAGAGAGAGAGAGAGAGAGAGAGAGAGAGTTTGTGTGTGTGTGTGTGTGTGTGTGTGTGTGTGTGTGTGTGTGTGAGAGAGAGAGAGAGAGAGAGAGAGAGAGAGAGAGAGAGAGAGAGAGAGAGAGAGAAGGGTGGGATGGGAATCTGGGTGGCTGTCTTGATGCATGTGCTCCTTCACATTGTAAGTGCTTACAAGTAGAAAGGATGAGCAGTGATTTGAGCATGTATTTCAGAGCCAGAACTGTGTTCCAATGCACTTGCTCATAGGAACTCTGTCACGAAAGCTGTCTAAAGCCAACTTCTTCATCTTTAAAATTAGACAATGATACTCGCCCCTCTAGAGAGAGCTGGCAAGTAAGATTTATGTGAAAGGAGCAGCATACAAGTACAGGAGACTCAACCCTGATTCCTCCCTGTGCTTGTAACCTCCCTCCCGTCACCCATTTCAGTAACACAATAGTCAAGCTTTATTTTGGTTTGACTGATTGACTAATTGGAATATTAGAACAGTTGGAATAGTCTGGCTAATCAACCAAATCCCTCCACCATGTCCACTCAATAATGTAAAGTTTTATCTCAATAAATCACTTTTATCTCAATAAATTACTAACCAAGATTTTATTTTTTAAGAAAATGCTAATATAGGGAAGAGAGGGGCACAATATGTTTCAGGTGACTCTGACATATTAATTGTGGAAACCTCTTTCATGTCCTTGGTTCATGGTCCAGGGTTCCAGTTCAGGGTTCGGGTTTTGGAGAAGGCCGCACACAACTGAAAAGAAACTAGGAAAGCATTAATTTGGGAGATGGGGGCCAGATGGAAGCCCAAGAGAGGACTACTCCTCGCTCTGGCTTTGCCATCCCCATTATTAAGATTATGGGATACACCCACATCCCTCAGACAGGAAACTCCAATAATAGCCAACCACACGACTAACATGTGGAGGCTGCTTCATCCACCAATGTCTCAACCAAACAGTGAGTGATTAGCCCTGACCTTTCAGAGCAATCAAGGTTCCCCAGCCTTCGGGATTCCCCATCCACACCTCTCCACAAGTAAAACAAGATCGGCTTCCGGAAATTAATAAAGTCATTTGGGAGGGTCTATAATGTGACAATCACAGCATCTAGTTTATATCTGATGAGCTTACTTCCTGTGATTTTATTTAGTTTTTGTTTGTATTGATTAATAGAATTAGAGATGGTAAAAGTTGCTGAAGGAGCATGTAAAACACAGAAATGCAGGCATCTTGACCTAATATCCTAAATATCACAGTCTTTTTTTTAGTACATTTTATTGATTTTTTTTACAGAGAGGAAGGAGAGAGATAGCGAGTTAGAAACATCGATGAAAGAGTCATCAATCAGCTGTGTCCTGCATACCCCCTACTGGGCACGTACCCGAAACCAAGGTACATGCCCTTGAATCGAACCTGGGACCCTTCAGTCCAGTTTTGGCTAAATATCACCATCTTTTGTTCCTAGTAGTGAAGCTATGGGGACTTAAAGGAGACGCCCAAGGCCAGCACTGAAGTAAAAGTGTCCCCAGCCCCCAGGGGCTGATGTGGGAACAATGATAATCGCACTTCTGGTAAAGGGGACCACGTGAAACCCTAGACGTGACTGAGGCAGGATTTGTTGGTAATCCTGGGGCGCCTCAGTGGAAGTTGGCGCCGTGACTCAATGGCCAGCTGTCCTGCCCAGGGCTCCCGGGCGCCTGTGGTCCGTCCCCCTCACCACTCCCAGGGGGCCTAACGGGAGGTGCTGGCCACGCAGCTGCTTCCCTGGCAGGACCTCACCGCCGCTGCCAAGGGAGCATTTTGTTCCTTTATCTTCAGGGCTTTGAAGTCAGTGGCACTGAGCCCAGGGAATGGCCGCTGAGCCTAGCTCTCTGCCTGTGAAATAAGACCTTTGCAGAAAGAGCTCAGCAATTTCTTTCTAACCCATTGGCCTGCCTCATCGCTCTGGATGCCACTCCTTCATCTCGGGAATGTTCCATGGGAGTCAGATGAGAGACGCAGCCTAAGAGGCAAATACCAAGGCAGGGAAGCAGCCAACACTGGCCACCGTGACTGGTCACCGCTACCGTCTACCTTCCTTTATCCCAAGAAGGCCCACTGTTTTGGTCTTGACTGTTTTATTATCTGTCGCTCTGTTTTGACTTCTTAAATTGTATTTGGTTTTTGTGGGGTTTTTTTTTTAGAGAGAGGAAGGGAGAAAGAGAAAGAGAAAGAGAGAGAGAGACACAGAGACAGAGAGAGAGAGAGAGAGAGAGAGAGAGAGAGAGAGAGAGAGAAACATCTATATGTTGTTCCACTTACTGATGTATTCATTGGTTGCTTCTTGCATGTGCCCTGACCAGATATCAAACCCACAACCTTGGTGTATCGGGATGGCCCTGTAGCCCACTGAGCTACTCAGCCAGGGTGGCTTATTTGTTATTCTGGAGCTTCTTGGAACAATTGGGAAAATAGTTCAATTAACAGGCCCCGAACTTGGTCATATAAATGCACGCGCATTAACTCCCTGTAAGAAGCCATCTTTATACTTTGTCATATTAGTTTTGGCTTATGTACAAAAAGATTGCCACGCTACCTTACTGTCCTTAATAACTTACTCTATTTCTCTTTTTTAAATATAGCTTGTCTACGGATTCCCTGGTAGTTGCATTTCATTCCTAAAAATACATCAAATTAGGATTTACAAAAATTACAGGCTTAAAGAGGATATTGTTTTGCGTGGTGTTGGACAGTTCAGATCAAACACCTGTTTCGTGGTAATTCTTTGGAGCCTTCACCTACTGGGGGCGGGGGGGACTGCTCCTCCAGGCGCACCCCACACCCTGTCCTCACCTGGATGGGTCTGATGTCTCATCTGTCTCCATCTCTGGACCCTGAGATCCTGTGGCAAGGATATATTTTTCTTTGTCTCCCCAGCATTCAGGGAAATGTTCGACACATAGTAGGTGCTTTAAAAAGCTTTCACTGAATGAAAACTAAAGTTACTTTTCTATAGCTTTCCAGTCAATCCATGTATAATTTTTTTTTTTTCTGACATCAGTCCAAGCTGCATCACGGGCTAATTGGATGAGTCCTCGTTGAGATCATGGAGCTGCGGGCTGCCCGAGGACTGAGCTCAGGATCTGCAAATAGGACCATGCTCAAGGCTTGACTTACGGACTCAGTTTTACCAGCTATTCCGAATATCACGTGTAGGAACCCAGTACACAAAACCTTCAAAGTGTTCATACTAAAAAATAAAAATTAAAAAAAGGCAACAATGTGTATGTGGATTTCAAAGCCCGGATTTGGGAATCCGGATCGGAGAGACATGACGTGTGTTTATTTCCAGGATGGAAAGTCAGGAGTCTGAGCCGGGCCCGCCTTGCAGGGCCCCCTGGAACCGGTCCGGCCAATGGGCCGGTGGACGGTATAAATAGGCGTGGACGGTATAAATAGCCCGGAGCCCTGGCCCCCGGACTGCTGCCGGCCCAGCTGTCTCTCCGGACAGGACTGCAGCCAGCAGCCAGCACCGAGCAGCCAGAAATCCAGCGGCCAGCACCCAGCACCCAGCAGCCAGGCAGCCAGTGGCCAGCAGCCTGCTGCTAGCACCCAGCAGCCAGCACCCAGCAGCCAGCACCCAGCAGCCAGCACTCAGCACCCAGCAGCCTGCACCCAGCAGCCAGCACCCAGTAGCCAGCACCCATCAGCCAGCAGCCGGGCAGCCAGCACCCAGCACCCAACGGCCAGCGGCCGGGCACCGGCACTTGAGCAGCCCGCTGCCCACATTCCCAGCGGCCATGTCGGTGCTGGAGGAGGGCCGGCCCTTTGCCCAGCAGCTGTCCAACGTCTACTTCACGATCCTGTCCCTCTTCTGCTTCAAGCTTTTCGTGAAGATCAGCCTGGCCATCCTCAGCCACTTCTACATCGTCAAAGGCAACCGCAAGGAGGCGGCCCGCATTGCAGCAGAGTTCTACGGCGCCGCCCCGGGCCCAGGTAGGTGCCCTCTCTCCGGTCCGCAGCATCTTCCTCTCCTGGTCCCTCCGGAGGGATGTCATACACTTCTTGTTTTGGAAAATGTTTTCTAACTCCATGGTTTCGTTTAAAAAAAAAAAAAAAAAAAAAGGACTTTGCTGTGGAACTGAGTTAGTAAAAGGAAGGCATCTTTGCAAACCAGATGGATGGGAACCTACTTTTAAACACACGTTGTTCTGGCAGAGGGGGCTCTGTTGGGTGGAGCGGTACCCCATACATCAACTAACCATACACTGATCTGTGCGTAACTATTTTAGACCTTTAAAATCAGAGTTTTACAGGCTCTGATCACTGGTTCCCCCAAATGGTCTGTTAACAGATAGCCAAAGTTTTATGATTTTTGTTCAAAGCTTTAGGCCTAGAGAAGCCTGTATTCAGAAGTGGAGATTTTGAGAGCTGATGTGTTTGCCACCACTTCCATTTTCCTGAGATGAAGCACGCGGTTATAGGATAAGGCGTATCAGCAGGATGGGTGGCGTGGTGTTCCTGGTGGCTTGTTGTTGTTTTGCTCCATTCATAAGAAAGGGATGATGAGAGGATAAGAACATGAGTTAACAAGTGTGTGTGTGTGTGTGTGTGTGTGTGTGTGTGTGTGTGTGTGTGCGCAGCCAAGTACAGCCCCCACTCTGCCCAGAAGAAATGGAAGTGTGAAACCACATGAGACACAATGGTTTGGATCAGAGACTTTAAAGACTGTAAAATAACTTATGTTCTACCAGTCTGATACTCTGTACAATCAAATCCGTTCTTGGGCAGGTTTCAAGGTGATATTTTAAGTTCTGATGGTAAGTCTTTTGGTTAATTTCTGGTTGTGAAAATAGTCAGGCAAGCACACACAGATTTTAGATCGCCAGATATCTCTACCATAACTGACATTTCAGAATTGAAATGTCCTACCACACAATTATAGAAGGCAACTTTTTCCCTAGAACACTTAGAGTGGAGAACTTGACCTCTTAAAAATCTGATTGCTTCCGTTTTTCATTTTGTGAAAATGGTTCATTTTAAAGGCAGGTTACCCTGTGTACATGGAAAGTTGAGTGAAGGTCGGAAATCTGTTTTTGGTGTGTGAGGTAGATCACGAGTATCTCTTTCCTGAGGAAGTGTTTTCTTATGCAAAGCGAGGGCTTTATGAGCTCATTAGAAGTGGGTGGGACCTAACTGCCAGAGTGCAACTCCCAGGAGGAGAGGAAGGTGGGCCGGGAGCCAGGAGGCAGCATTTGACCTGCGCCCACAGAGGGCTTCAGAGCAGGTGGAGCTGTGGAAATGTGGCAGACTAAACATCTTGCTTAAAAACTCACTGGTAGACTGAACATCTTGTTTAAAAACATCAAACACGAAGACTAGATTTTTAAACAAAACCGCATTTCCAGATACAGGACTAAATAGATGATGTGATCACAGGTACCAGCACAGCAGCCTACAGCTCATTACCATGATTCCTAATCAAGTCTTGTCTACAAATTACGAGAATTGCCATATGTAAAAGCTTAAAATATAGGCTAAAACGCTATAATTGTGTGTGTGTGTGTGTGTGAATTGACAGGGATTTTAGAGGAAGCTATGGAAGCTCATTTTTGCACATATTTTTGTGCAAATAAAAAGCAACCATCAGCTTCTCTTCAGCATGGTCCCAGTGTGATTAAGCTGGTGTGACAGGCATATACAAAATGGCCCCCTGCTTTTTACAAGTCTGTGTTAAGATGTATGAGAACTCTAGGATTATTTCCAAAAAGGGGAAGAAGGAAATGAACACTCACTAATAGAAAACCCTTTTCCTAGGAATAAGTAAGTTGTTAACAATTTTTATTTTGTGTTGTTTTTAGTGGTAGATCTTTTTAACAACATTCTGCCTTCCAATATCTTGCATTAATCTATATATTAAGTAATGGAATATATTGTTAATTTTATTCAGTTTAAGCATAATTAGTCTCCTTTTTTTAAAAAAATTGTATTAGAAGGAGAATCAGATATCTAGCAAGCACTTTATTGATCTCCCACATCTAAGCATTCATTCTTTCTTGCTCAGGAAATTATTATTTTCTTCATCTTAATGTAGCTTGTCCTTTTATTTACTACAAATAAGCTATTTTTATATCGATTATATTTTTATGATTAACTAATCAGGCTCAGTTATCTTTGTTTAATCTGGCAATTGGCTCCTTCCTTGGAGAGATTGTCACCTTTACTCCACGTTGAATTAGGTTTCCTCTTCCTCCTTTCAAGACTCAGCCAGATGGCTCCCCAACATTTCTGATGTGGGGGTGCCAAATTCCGTGAAATAGGAGCTCGTGTGTGTGTTTCCACATCCTTCATAATCAGAGAAGACCCTGCTGACAGCCCTCTGGATGTCCTCCCCATGAGCAGTATGCTCCGTAGGAAATGAAATAGCCCGTGTCTTAGACTCACCCAAATCAGCCCTTTGTGCTCCACAGATGTCAGGTGGTCCTAACACTCTTTCCCAACAGGCTTGAGACCCAGGGGTGATTACCCAGCAAGAGTGAAAATGCAGCACAGTTCAATGGTAGCTAACATGGCTTAAGGCTTTCTCGACTCTGTTGTTATTCCGATAAAACTACAATATGCC
This sequence comes from Pipistrellus nathusii, assembly GCA_963693515.1. Lineage (NCBI taxonomy): Eukaryota > Metazoa > Chordata > Mammalia > Chiroptera > Vespertilionidae > Pipistrellus > Pipistrellus nathusii. Next base: position 2,181,245 of record OY882860.1, on the reverse strand, counting down.
TTTTCATCTTCTGTACCAATGACTTTCCTCCACACCACATCAAGTAGAAGGGACCTCCTTGCCACACACCTTGTTATGTAACTACCGCCTGAATCGCTCTTGCTGTTTAAGGTCTTGGTGGCAATCGCTGTGAACCAGAGGTCTAGTCCATTTTTATAGCTAGCCCTGGACTTGGAGACTTATTGTGAGACTAACAGTAGTAGAAACAGAGAGCAAATGAGGCTGCGGGGAGTACACCGATTTTCTGAAGTCACTCCAAGGTCCCCAGAGAAGCCACGAGCTGCTGATATTCCAAGAACATCACGGGAGTTAGCTGGCTCCTCTGCTCAGTTAAGGGCAATATTTTCAAGTTCTGTCTTAGGCTCTGAAGGAAATTCAGTAGATTTACCCACAAGGCCCCGTTCTAAGCACTTGTTTATTGAGCTCCCCTGATAACAAGGAACTAAAGAAACAGAATACAACAAAGACAAAAGGTATCATTCCCACCTAATTGAGGAGATAGTATATCAGCATATAATACTGACTTTCCAGGTACACTCTTACCAAGGAATCTGGCAAATGGGAAGACCAGTCTCAAGTCAGGACTTTCGGAGATATTCATGGTGAGGCAGACCTTGAGTTGACAGAGGAAGGAGCTGAAGCTTGGATTTAAGCCTAGACTATGAAGAGGCAATAGATTTGACTGCAGAAGAAGGTTTATGAAGCAGAAAACGATGTTAATAACTTGAGCACCGGTATGGAAAGAATTTGAATGGCAGGCTAAGCAATTTGAACTTAACTTTGAAAGCCATAGGAGTCATTGAGAGTTTCTGGAGCTCGTGTGTGTGTGTGTGCGCGCAGGAGGTGGGGAGGGGTGGTGAATGGGAAAGCACATGCATAAAATCCTAATTTAAGATAGATTTATATATCCGTGATCTTTGGAATTGGGCAATGGGACAGGCTTGAGACAGGTAGCTGAGGAGCTCCCTGCCATAAAGAGATGAGGCTTGTTTGTTGGTGCTGGCACTGATAGAAAAGAATGACAAGAAATACAAATTAAAGAAAGGAGAAAGGAAGAATGGATGAACCTGACGATTCCTTTGAATAACATTGGCAGAGGGAGCAAATGTTACCTTAGGGAACTATCTCCCAGAATTCGGTTTAACCTATCTAAAGAAAAATATGTCAGTCATGGGATTCACTGATACACAGGCTGCAGTTCCCAGCCACCCCAGGGAGGTGGGTCCTTGGCTGCTTAGCCACCTCCTCTCTGGTGAGAAAGATCAGGGTAAATCAACTAGAATCTGAACTCTGTTCTTGCATTTGATTTATTTAATGTATTTTCCCTCTGTCCCACCTTTTCATCACCAAGCCACCTCTGATTATTACTTGACTCTCCCTCCAGACCTGTCCACAGAAGGAGAATGTGATGGTTTGACCCAGCACTTCATCAGCCCATCCGACACTAGCGGTCCTCGTTGTAAATTCATGTACTTGCGTCTTGGTGTCAGTATGTAGTGTTTGTGCTCTGTGAGTTGTAAGCGCATCTCTGAGATGTGAATTTGCTCCAGCTTTGCTGCCAGATCGGGTTTCTAAGCCTGTGAGGCCATGGACACATCCGAGACTGTGGAAAACTCATCAAGGTACTGTCTCTTTGAGGCTGCTTGAAAGACAGTCTCATGACTCTCAAGCTCTCTGGCCCTCTTTGCACCCCTGAGGCTTTCTGTGGAATACAGGAGAGACGGGGCACCATCGCATGGGATAGCCCTGTTTGTGATCTGATAACCTTGGACCTAGGGTTGCCAGGAAGCATGCAGTGCTTTTCTCGAGCTGTCTATTGTTGATAATTGGAAACTAGCTACTGTGTAAGCAAGTCACCAAAGTCAAAGGGCATGTCAGTTGGAGAACAGTGTGAACTGGGTGGGAAAGGCAACTGGAATCTTACCTAACCTTACCAAATAATAGACAAACATGTAAATTGACCGTGCCTCTGCTACACCCACAGCCAATCAGAGTGACCATGCAAATTAACCCAACAAAGATGGCAGGTTAATTTGAATATGCAGGCATGGAGGGTCAGAAGAGTATGCCTGCTATGAGGGGGAGGAGGGTTGGCAGAGGGAGCTATAGAAGCGGTACTTCAGACAGAAGTGAAGACTTGCTGGCTCCCCGGGCAGCTGGAAGTGAAGCCAAGGGAAGGAAGGCCTATTCTTGCACAAATATCGTGCAACGGGTCTCTAGTTTTGTATAATGTCATGTCATTTTTTTTTTTTAATCAGTAAAGTCCATCCCAGGTCTTAAAGCTACGCCAGGGATTTAACTTGACAGTAGATGCCGAGATGGCACACAGGGGTATTTCTCACACCTGCTTCCCAGGAACTCCATTCAGGTGGTGTTTGGTGGTTCTGTGTTGATTAGCTATGAGGTTAGCTATGTTAGAAACATTTCTCAGAACCTCAGCAGTGAGCTATTTCAAGAGGCAAATCTGTAGGATGGCTCTTTTCCTGGTGTTCATTATAGAAAGGTATGAAAAAAGTGAGAGCTTGGAGCACATGTTCTACACTTAGGTGGAACACTGCCTAAAATAGCTTGGATCAATAGAACAGCTCTTCTATGACAAAAGCCTAACATTATAATCAAAAGTGCTAAAAAAATGTTTTAAAGAGATTTTCATTTTATCCAAGCTCAACTAATGTTCAGGTATGCCAGGCCACTTTTGGGGAGGAAACTGTTATTATCTCATGAGTGTAACGTGGAATCTGGGGGCAAAGGCTGTCATTTCCATGCATTAATATCTTTCTTCTTCCTCTGTATTTGGAGAATTGCATGAATTTGTGGAATTAAGGGACTTGGCATAGTTGATGATAGTTGAGAAGGGATCCATTTTCCTGAGAATAACCTTCTCATGCCTTTTGTTCTTCTCTTTGGTCATTCAATTATTTGTTCATTTATTACAGTGTTTTCTTGTGTATCTTTTATGTCAAAGGCACTGTGTGTTGGGCATTAGGGATAAAATATACAAACACACCGCAGACTCTTTCCTACAGGCGCGTATACGTATAGTCTATTGGGAGAGACAGACCATAACCAAGTCATTTAAAAGCATCCTAAGAGCTATTGTGCACGGGTAAGGAGGGGGCCGTGGGAGCACAGAGGAGATAGAATAGATAAGAACGCTTCTGCCCGGGATGTGGCTCTTAAATAAAGGCTGTGCCAACAACAAACATGCTCTCTCCCATAAGCATGCACGGTCCTTAGTCACAGTGCTCCCCAACTCCCATTCTCACTCCTGTGTACTTTTCACCTCCCAACCTACTGGTACTACTATTTCTAACTTACATCTCCTGCCTAAATCTTTACTTAAAGCCTCAGAGATTAATTGTTAAAAGAATTTATTTTGGGGAAAGAACAGGTATGGCCATTGCTTATCCACTAAGCTTTTTGAAACTTAAAAGCGTTTCGGTGATATTTTTCAGAATGAATTTTGTATATATTGATAGATGCCCTTGTTATACTCAACTCTGAAATTTTTATATAATGACAGTTAAAGAATGAAAACTCGGTCTCAGTTTTCTGCTTTTCAATGTACTATCTCTTTAAGAAATGGTTAATTATTAAAGTAAGCAATTTTTTCTTATTAATGGACCTGAGAGTTTTATATGTAATTCAATTCAATAAATACTTGCCTCCTCTATTCCTGGCACAATATCATGTGACATATGTTCATAGTTAGGTGCCTGTGGATCTATATGTATGTGGCCGCGCATATATATATATATATATATATATATATATATATTTACTTTTTTACGACATATGACTTGCTTTTTGAGAAAAAGACGACTTAGGTGAGTGAAGCTAAACCCTGTATATGTCAAACACCCCAACAGCAAGCAAGTAGAGATTTGTAAGGTGCTAGGTAAGCAGTTTAGTTCTGCAATGAATGTTCCCTAACAAAGTCCATGGAGAGCATCGGGAACTTCACAGAGAAGGCGGAACTTACAGTTAAACTTCTAAGACAGATCCTATCTGGTTCCTCGCAAGTGAAGATGAAACCAAGCTGAATGTAAAGAAAAAGAGGAAGTGAGGGACGTGGAACTAAACAAGCCTGACTTATCTGTGATGAAGATGGAAGATAAACCTTGGATAAGGAAACATAGTCTGGTTGTTGGTGTCAACGTGAAAAACAAGCGCACATCCTCTCACAGTACACACCCAAAAGGAATAGTTCTAGTAAGAGCTTTCTCATGCCTATCCAGAATTTAACCTACAAAGAAGGGTCGTTAGCTAATGATGACAACGCTTACCACCGTAAGCACCTTACTGAAGCCTCGGTGTAACCCCCTGAACCCACGGCTTGGGGGAGACAGAATGCCCACAGTGCACACTCAGAGGGGCTCTGTGGCGGTTCTATGGGTTCCCGCACAGTCTTAGAACATTCCACTCATTTCCTGGCCCAAGGAGGGAGGAAAGCTTAGCTCCGTGACAGACAAACCATGTCCTTGAAAGCTGGTGGAGTATTTGGAAAGTTTGGGAAGGAAGAAAGAGAGGAGGAAAGAGAGAGAGAGAGGGAGGGAGGGAAGAAGGGAGGAAAGAAGACTTGCTAAGGGCTATGTGGACGACCTTTGGCTTTCTTCTTTACCAGCTGCACAAAAACAAATCATCCATTGTCTCCAGCCTGCTCTCAGCAGGGCTACCCAGCAGGCCATGGGCTCGCAGACTGAAAATGCCCCCAAAATGCCGATCCCAGGAGGAGGCTGACGACGGAGCTCAGACATGGACTCCCAGGGACTGTGACTGAACAGGTGCACTCTGAGGAGTTGAGGATAAACAGAGTAGAGTGATCTTGTTTTCTCCGTCTCATCATTCTCCATTGGTCACTGTGGGACGGGCTTTAAAAACCGGCCCTCTGAGTAGATTTAGGAGTTTTCCAGAAGAGCCTGGGGACCAACAGGCTGGGGTGCCGGGAGGAAACAGGTTTCCTGGGCGCCCCCTCCCCTTTTCCCCCTCTAACAGAGCAGCTCGGCTTGGATGGGTCTCCAGAAGCTGGGCTTTAGGAGGAATTTTTAAAAAATATATTTTATTGATTTTCTACGGAGAGGAAGGGAGAGGGATAGAGAGCTAGAAACGTCGATGAGAGAGAAACATCGACCAGCTGCCTCTTGCACACCCCCTACCGGGGATGTGCCCGCAACCAAGGTACATGCCCTTGACCGGGATCGAGCCCTGGACCCTTCAGTCCGCAGACCGACGCTCTACCACTGAGCCAAACCGGTTTCGGCGAGGAGGAATTTTTCTATAAAATAAGGTTTTAAACAAAACTGTCCAGTTTATGTCACAGGTAGTGTAAGTTACACGCATCTTTCCAGAATTTGACCCCCTATGAAATGAGTCACAACTCAGTATCCTTTCAGCGCTCCTTCCGGAGGGTCAGGGTACATGTGAGAGGCCCGGACGCTTCCTTCTCCTCCCTTTCTCCCCGGCAGCTCTGTCCCTGTCACCGCTGCTCCCTGAGCAGACAGAACAGGGAACGCAGGCCCTCTCCGGAGGCGGCGGTCCCCCTGCGGGCAGGCTACAAACTGGTGAAACCCAACACCATCCATGTCTTAAATAGAAGCGCTGGCTCCTCAGCTTGGTTTAGATGAGGATGGAGGCCCAGACCACTCAGTGGAGGCCAGTGGGTGGGACACCTGCCCTTGGCCATCAGGACCTGGCCCCGTTCCAGCTGGCAGGCTGAGTCAGGGAGGCAGCTGCACTGGCTAATGGAAGCCCTTCCCCCTCCCCCTCCTCCTCCTTCTCCTCCTCCTCCTCCCTCTCCCCCTCCTCCTTCTCAACCTCCTCCTCCTCTCACTCCTCTCCCCCTTCTCCTTCTCCACTTCCTCCCCCTCCTCCTCCTCCTCCTCCTCCTCCTCCTCCTCCTCCGCAGAGGCCTCCCTGGGAGAGCACTGCCCGCCTGGCCACAGCAAGCACATTGTCATTGGAGATACTCGAGTTCTGTTTCCGGATTTTCCCTCTGTCGCTGGAGAGATGATCAGTCCTGTCACCCATCCGGTAGAGTAGCAGGTGGTTTTTAGAATGAAATGACCCACATACAAATTTCAGAATGCAGGAGCTTTGTGACCTATTTCCTGCCTGAGCCACAGTCCAGAATGGAGACAGGAAAAGGAAGAAGGCCAGTTCCCTTTGAGTTCAAGTGCCCAGCATCGCAGACCCACTGAGTCTGAGAAAGAAAGACCACTTCCCCATAGAGACCCCCCCACCCCGCCCCAGCCCCCAAGAACTGAAAAGCCAAGAGGATCAACGAAAATGCTGGTGAGCATCTCTCCCTGCAGCCAAGATGCAATAGCCCACCTGGTAAAACCAGGGCAGGAGTGAGGCTGTGGCTCCTTGTCGTCATTACTCAGATCCACAGAACAAGAGTGGCTTGGGGTGGAGAGCCATGTCCTATACAATGTGTGCTAAAGCAACACTCGCACACCTTGCCTTGGGTATTGAAGAACCTCAGCAATAATAAGAGACCTCAAATTAGCGGGAAACAGTGTTAAAATCACCTTGCAGACCACATGGTGGGTTAGCCACCGGATGTTTTCCTGCGATGGCTCTAGACTTTCTAGCCGTGCCTGGGATTGTAGGAGAGCTGTTCAAGGTCTGTCGCCCTCAGTGTCCTCACCTGTAAAATGGGGATAGTGATGTTATTGCAGAGGGTTCTTGCCAAGTTTAAATGAGATATAATTTATGGCCTAAACCATGTGCCCCCGTGTCTGGCAGATAACTAACACGCCACACATGTGATATTGCCCTTTAAACATGTTCAGAACCAGGCGAGAATGCCCGGTGAGTCACACAGAGCAGCCCGGTGGGGAGGACGGTGGGAGTAGAACAGCACCTGAGCACAGGCTGGCAGCAGGCGGCACTCTGCCGGCTCAGGAAGCTCTTCAGGGACATGTTTTCGGGGCTCGAGTGGCTGCTTTTACGTTTATGTCGGTTTAAGAATGAACTGAAGCTCAGGGAGGCGAGGAAGTTGTCAGCTGTTCAGTCAGTGACGGGAAGAAGCAGAGCTTTAACCAGCAACCCCGCCCCCCAGTCTCTCTTCTCAAGCCAAGGCCTGCCCCTCTTCCAGGTGGGGACCTGTTGTCTGCCAAGGGCCATTGGATATTGATATCATCATCCGCTTCACTAATTCACTTAATATAAAGGAACTAGAGGCCCGGTGCATGAAATTCGTGCAGGGAAGGGGTCCCCTCAGCCCAGCCTGGACCCTCTCCAATCCAGGACACCTCGGTGGGTTGCCCCTCACTGCCTTCCCCGCCCCTCCGCCAGCCTGGTCACCCCTCACTTCCCCCATCCCTGAGCCAGCCTGGTCACCCCTCATTGCCCACCCCCTGTCAGCCTGGTCACCCTTCACTGCCCCCCCCTGCCGGCCTGATCCTCCCACACAGCCTGCTGTTCAGTTGTTACTGTGAGGGCGGGCGTCATGGCTAATTTGCATATTACCCTTTTATTAGTATAAAAATGCTGCTATGAAAACACCTCCTAGATTTTTTGAATTTCGAGTCCCACCTGCAGTTGCCTTGGCAGGGCCAGACCCAATGATCCGCAGGCCTCCTAGGAACCGTGGGCCAGACGTTCCCCACCCCGAGTCTGCCACACCAGCTGAGCCGGGGGACGGCACAATGGGCCCCGAGCTCCTGAGGTCCCTGTGCCGTCCATCCGCCGTCCACTGGCCCTTTTCACGCAGAACTTTAACTGTTTAAAAAGGATTTAAAAGACAGCATCTTCCAAAAACTCAAGTGAAAATAACCCATGGGTCTGTGTCTTTAAGACACAAACTGTGCTTGCCATGCAGATGTTTGAGCAGCAGCCAGGCATGCCAGCCCTGCCCGTCCAGCTGCCAGGCCCCTCCCGGGAGCTTTAACTTGCAGAAAGTTCTTCCACGATTTTACTCTTTCCAAGAGACTCTTCTGGCCAGAACTTCTTGGACAGAAACCTATTTCTGGGCAAACCTGGTCTGATAGCTGGTGGTGGCTCTCCCGTGGGACACCCGGGATTTCTGAAGGGAGAGCCCTGGGAGGGCCTGTTAGTGACTTCTGGCTCCCTTAGGGGGGTGCCTGATGATTTATCCCCCTCCTCTCCTCTCCCCTCCCCCTCCCTCTTTTCCCCTCCCCTCTCCTCCCCTCTCATCTCCCTTAACCAGTGGAGCTGAAAGGAAGACAGGAAAAACAAACAAACAAAAGCCTCTAGGGCAGCACTGCAGTGCAGAGCTGAGTGTAGGGATTTGGCATTTTCCCTGATTTCCTCCTCTCCTTTCTGCCAGCTGGCAGCTCCAGGAAGCAAAACACAGCTCTTCCCAGGACGCAACTCAGAAAGCTTTCCTCCTGTGGAGGGAGAAACACAGCCTTCTGGAATAAGCAGGTTCAGATCCGGAAATAAGGACGCAGAATTATTTCGTAGAGTCTTTGGACAACCTGGGACTCACTCACTGGTTTACACCATCGGGGCCCCTGGCTGGGGTCTGCAGGGTCTCCCCTCCGCCTGAAGAGCACAGCCCCTGCTAGCCCACCACTCTAGGCCCCTTTCAGAAAGGGTGAGTCACATGGAATGTCCTTGTCTTCTCTCTTCAGTCCAGACCATTAGGCTGCACAGGCTGTTGAGCCGCAGGTGTTACCGGGGAGCAGGGTGCTGCCTTCGGGGGCGGGAGCCTCAGGACGGTTTCCTGTGAGCGTGAGAGAGGCCTTCCTCCTCCATATCCACGACGAGGCGTCCATCTCCACCTCAAATCATAAAGGAGAGCCCCCTGAACACTGGGCAGGCACAGGCTGAGGGACAGAGACCTTTCTCCAAGGGGAAGGCCAGGCCAGCCGGCGTGGCTCAGGGGTTGATCATGGACCTGTGAACCAGGAGGTCACGGTTCGATTCCCAGTCAGGGCCCAGGCTGCAGGCTCCATCCCCCATGGGGGGCATGCAGGAGGCAGCCGATCCATGATTCTTTCTCATCACTGACGTTTCTTTCTCTCTCTCTCCCTCTCCCTTGCTCTCTGAAATCAGTAAAAAAAAAAAAAAAAAAAAAAAAAAAAAGAAAAAAAAAGACAGACAGAGAACAAACAAACAAACAAAAACACACATTAAACAATAGTACGGCTCCTACTTCTGCAAAGTGTTCACTAGCAGAGCAAACACCCTCTCCTGCCCCGTCTTGAGAAATCTCCGCCTAAAACACCCTCACTGCTGCCATCGCCCACACCTCCCAGGAGCTCAGGGAGAGTGGTGATCAAACCTCCCACGAGGCCCTCGCCAGTTTGGCTCAGTGGATAGAGCGTCAGCCCATGGACTGAAGGGCCCTGGGTTCAATTCCTAGTCAGGGCACATGCCCAGGTTGCAGGAGGCAGCTGCTCAATGATTCTCTCTCATCACTGATGTTTCTCCCTTTCCCTTCCTCTCAGACATCAATAACATAAGACAAAAGAAAAAGCAAAACAAAAACTTTCCGTGAGCTCAGGGTTAGTGGTGCTAGGACCTTCCATGAGCTCAGGGTTAGTGGTGAAGAAGCGTCTGTGGCTCGGCGAGTGGGGGAAGGGGAGGATGGTGTGCAGGTTGCTCTGCGCTGGGTCCATCTGAGTTGCGTGCCAGGGTTTGGGAGGTCAGGGCATTGGGGGAGGGGGCTCCCAAACACCACCTTAGGGTAAAGAGGAGCAGGGTAAGAAGAGCGTGAGCTTTGCCTGTTAGCGCCTCCTCCAGTCCAGTCTTTGGGGCTGGCCTCTGTTAGGAGCATTTTCTTCACCGGGAGGTGCACTGCAGCGGGAGAAGGAGAGCCCATTGGCAGGCTTTCCTAAGAGGCTGTGAAGCCGGAAGCTGCCTAACCACCATCCTAGTTCAGACATAGCCAACGTTCTTGGAACTCCGGAAGCTTCCCAGGTCACCTACCCAGCCCTGGTGCCCTCCCTGTGCCCAGACAGGGCGCCTGGCTGGGATGGCCATCGCGTCTTGCCTTTCTTGATGGTTTTCCCTCCTGTGACGCCATCCCTGGTGGGTAAGGTGTGGTTCAGGGTGAGCCGCCTGTCTGCCAGACGGTCCGCGGTGCCCTCCCAGGCTCCCTAGCAGCTGCCCTTAGGTGCCCACGCCGCATTCTCTGCTCATGTCTGCTTCTGCGACACTGATTTAAGCTTTTCGATCTTTCAGCGCCCCGTCCACAGCTCTTGGCCATGGGATGCTGGCTGCACATTTCTGACAGATGGTTTGCAGAAGTCTTCTTTTTTAAGATGAACTTTTTTCCCCCCTCAACATTTTTAAAGCTTATCCCAGAAAAATCTGATTGAACAGCATCATTCTTCCTCCCTCCCTATTATATCCTGGTCCATCACTTGTCATCATAGAGTCCGCAGAAGGCTTACCCTTTACTCATTTTATGCCAAGACCCCTTTGGGGAGATTTTGTGTGTTTGACTAAGTGTCCATGGCTCACAGGTGTCTCATTGCTTCCTGGTGGTGAGCAGGGACTGGCCAGGCCATCTGGACACGCCTGAGAGCTCAGGGTTGGAGGACCAAGTGTCGGGAGGACAGTGGCTGGAGCGAGGCTTGGGCACCTTAGCTGAGGTGATAGGTCACAGGTGGGGATGTGCACCTGGTGGTAGGAGAAAAAGGAGATTGATCGAGGAGGTGGCCACAGTTAGAGGAAGATACTGCACTGGGGTGAGGTCTTCTCTTCAAAGAAGGTTCCAGACCTCAGTCCTATATGGTGCCTTAGAGCGATCCCTGGCAGAGAGGAAGCAGCAGTTTTTGTATTTTTGTGCCGTGGACAAAAATGTGGTTCTGCCATCCCACACAGCAACGGGTTTGTGCTTTGGCCCGTGTCAGTCCCAATTTATACTGGAGAGATTCCTTTCACAGAGACAAGATTATAGCTCCGATCTTATTTTAACTCCCTTTAAGGTCGAATCTGCATAAAATTTTAGGCACAGACAGTGTTTAAAAACTAAATATGATGTATAACTTTCAGAGAGGAGGAAGGGAAATGGAATTTAAAAATTAATCAAATCTCACTCATGAATATAGAAACAAAGATCTTAAATAAAATATCAGCAAGCCAAATCTAACAAGAGGAAGTAGCTTTCTAAGAAATCTAGTTTCATAAAGTCTTCTTAAATAACACACTGGCCCATAGATTGAGCAGAAAGATAACATCCTATTGGGAGACACGACCTTGCTTTGGCAGCAGCACAGGACCAAATTTGAGAAAGTTACTGTGGGGATTACTGTGAAGCAAGTCCCTGACATACCACCTAATCAATACAGAGAAAAGGGGTTGGATGATGGCCAGAATGCCTGTTGGGAGAACAGTGAATAACAGTAACAGATGGGAGCGTGGTCCAGACCCCTGACCCAACATTGTTGCTGGTATTGAACGTTAATGAACATGGACATAAGAGAAATTTGGGAGGAAACATGGGCAGGATGAAGTCACAACTTGGATTATGTCTGCTTTCACATCAACTCTGGAAAGCCCAGAGGTAGTGACCATTAAATTTATCAAGGCATTTTCAGTGCAAGACACGGGCATTATTGCTCATCTAATGACTGCCGTCAGTTCTGTGTCTGTTAAACCGGTATTTACCCAGCAACAAACAGTTAAAGTTCAACTTGGGTTGAATTTGATTCAACTCAGCAAAACTCACTTGGGAACTGTCCAAATCTTCTTCCTTCATCCCCTCTGACACAATCTTCCAGAACAGGTTTGTTGATAAAAATAAAGCATATTTGAGATACATTGTGCTTTCAATTAATTTGAAATCTGTGGCTTCTTCCCTTTTTATTTTTTATTTCTAATGTTTTAAGTATTTTCTAAAATACGACTTTTACCTGGAAATGGCTGGTCCATTATCTATAGAATAAAAACCCAGCGGTCATAACGCTGTAACGACCAAAGACCAGTCACAAGGAGGTTACGTGCATAACGAGACACTCGTGGGTGGGTGGGACCACACGATTTTGCATGCTGGGCTTTTAGTATATTATATATCAGCTAGCATTTCAACCTGTAGACTCACCATGAGCTAGGCTTGATGTATGATCTAAGTCTGTAACTCTTCTAGTCTGTTTTCTTTTTGTTGTTGTTGCTTCATCTTGTGGGCTGTGTTTGTTGGCTCATCTGTTGTGTTTTGGTTACAAAGCAGTGAAGTTACAGGATATAGGAGCTGTTTTACATACATGGTCATCACTGAGCCGTGGATGAACCACTTGAAGGTGTGGTGTTTACAGGTAACTGAAGTACTTGAGAGTTGCTAGCTTTTAGTTTGCTTCTGAACTTTACTATACAGAGAGACAAGATTTGCTAAAGTTAGCACGAATAGCACATTTGTATTTACATTATACATGAGTAAGAATAATGCCGTAAACACTAACGTTAATTGTACGCTGGGCACCAGGCGTTGTTCTTATTTGTTTAGTAATTCATTTGATTCTCACAGATATCCTAGGAGATGGGGTTGTTATTCCATTTTTCTGATAAGGAAATCGAGGCACCAAGAAATTAAGTGACTTTCCCAAAGTAACAAGTTAGCAATAGGCTGACCTAGAATAGAGACCCAGCTCTGGTGGTTGGTGGCTCCTAATTGCACCTTTATTTTGCACGGAGTGGTTTTCCTGGGATTTGTTAAGTCGGAGGCAGTTAAATTGCTAATGCGAGTAAAATTGATTTTTTAAAGGTCACATCCATGAGAGTTTAACATATTTTATGTCTATCGATTATATCCAAATATAAAACTAGGATTTTTTTTTAATGCACTATATACACAATTATCAGGAGTCTGAGAGATGTCTCATCCTGTTTCCAAAAACAGAATTGTTGTCTTTGGGTAGATCTTCCTTGTTATTTTTCTTACACAAGGGTGCCTTCATTTTGGTGCCTTCCGTTCATTTCACACTTCACACGCCAACTGAACGATTTTGAAGACACTGTGGTAAGAGGAATGGCAACAGCCAGGGCTGTGTTTGCCTCCTTTTTCTCAGAATGCTTTGGGCTTCACACAGTCTTAGTGATGGAAATGCACTGCCTCCCGCAAGGTTGTGTCCCCCTTCCCGAGGACCACGGGTCCCTGCTTCCCATCTGCGCAATCAAAGTACGCGTACATCAGACACTTTGTGGATCGTTCTAGTAGGTTATGGGGCCATGGCTATAATCCCGCGATGGCAATTTCCGAGTCTCATGACCGGGAGAACCTTTGATCCCCAGATGTACAAAGCTTACTTAGATATCTACCAAGGTCCATGCGATTCTAAAATGCCTCCCTGGAGCCTCAGCTTCCAGAGGGCAGCAACTCTCTTTTCATTTTTGTGTCCCCAGGACATGTGACTTGGCACCTAATAAGGAATGAATGAGTGAATGAATGAATGAATGAATGACATCCACCACCTTATTCTTCCATTACACAATGAGAGATGAATATACCTTAGGAGTTAGAATTTATGCTAGTGTCTCAAGATTTAAGCATTTGGGCACTTTGAATTAAAATCTTATTTTATTATTTTCTTTCTACATATAGGGATTCGTGTTTGTGTCTTAAAAAAAATGATTTCTTCTTTTTTTTTTTTTTTGGTATAGTTGAAAATACTCTAAATTCAAGGACATCGTTTCTTTTGTAACATCATGGAAGATATGTTAAACATGCTGAGAAGATGTCAGCCCTCGGTGGTACACACATTTGAGTAGGGCAGAAATCAGCTGTGAGCACCAGCGAAGGAGAATTGCTCCTCAGTGTGAAGTTTCCTGGGCTTTGGGGTCGGGCACATGTCCCTCAATAGGAGCCCCTCCCCTTTGGTTTCGTGTCAGCAATGAAAGTACAAGCTAATAACGTGTCCTTCACCGCGGTGCTGAGGCCCTGATGTTAGCTGTGTGGTTTTCCAATGATCCTAGTTTTGTCTTCTCTAGTGATTTCTCAGACCCCCTGCCTTTCCCAACCACTCAGCTCCCACTCAGAGGGGACCTCCCAGGGACCACACGCTGTCTCTGTCAGTTTCCCAGCAACCTCTGTGTAAGCTGTGAGTGACCCTTGAAACAGGGGGTAACTGTGAGAGAACAATTGCTCCATTTCCCCAGGACACCGAGGTCAGAGGTCAGGCTTGCCCCAGACCTCATCTCCTCAGTCCCCATCACTAGGCCAACAGATCTAGGCACTCATGTTTGAATAACATAGAATCAGGGATAACATGGTACAAAAATGGGGCTCAGAAATGATTCCTGAGAGTCACACAGACGCATGGCTTCCTAAGGAATCTCGCAGCAACGAGGACCCACGCGCTGAATGATGGCCAGTTCCAGATGGGATTCGGCAACGGCGGGAGTTTAGCGCCCACAGGTAGCAAAGATCTTTGTGATGATGCCAGGCGAAGGTTTTATCTTGTTCTTTGTGAGCTCTTGATAATGGAGAATCACTAAACATTCATTTATTTTAGGACTGGGGATCTTTAAAAAAAAAAAAAATATATATATATATATATATATATATATATATATATATATATATATATATATTATTGATTTTTTTACAGAGAGGAAGGGAGAAGAATAGAGAGTTAGAAACATCGATGAGAGAGAAACATCTATCAGCTGCCTCCTGCACACCCCTTACTGGGGATGTGCCCACAACCAAGGTACATGCTCTTGACCGGAATTGAACCTGGGACCTTTCAGTCCATAGGCCAATGCTCTATCCACTGAGCCAAATCGGTTTCGGCTTATATTTTTTAAAAGACATTCTACAAAACGGATAGACACAGACTTTTGCTCCAAGATAAAGGATTTGAGGGTTCTATCTATGAAGGTCTAATTACAGGAGCAGTGTAAGGATTGGGAATGAAAATGTCCACCCTGTAGTAGCGGGTATATTAAAATTATGGTTTTTGTGTGATTACCCTATTGCAGATATGATTAGAAAGAGTCCTCGACTTTTAGAATACACACTGAACTATTTATGGGTGAAACTATATCATGAGATTTGCTCAAAATAATCCGAGGAGTGGGGATGTGAGGGAGGAGGGGTGGGTTGCTGATGAAGTCAGACTCCCTGGAAGTTGGTAACTGTTGAGCTGGGTGGCAGGTAGCTTCTATGTTTGGAATATTCCAGAGTTTATAAGTGGGGGAGATTGCCACCCCAGATCCCAGCAGGGGTCTGTTCTGCTTGATCTTTTGCTGACAGGGGAGGGACTTTATGATCGAAGTCCCCAGATTCAGAAATACGCCCTCCGGAGTCTGTGTCTGTGGACTACTCACTCCGAGTTTAGCTAAATGCTAGCTTTGGAAGCAGTGAGCTCCTGATGTGTGTGATTGGTTGTGTAAACTAAAAAAAGCTTACATTTTACACCTGTGTCCCAAATTCACCTGTTAAAACTGTGGCTGGCGATCGGCCCAATGTACTGGTTTTACAGAATTTCTTGAAAAAATCCATTCACTCAGCGCCATTGCATGGTTCTGTAGATTTGCATCAGATCCCAGCTTTCCGCTGTGAAGCATCTAAAAACATCAGGGTTTCCTTCCCGCTGAGGAGCCTTCATCTCTCTGAGGATCTCCACTGCTTCACTTTCTCTCTGCGGATCGGCAGCCAGACAGGCTCATGCCCCCGAGTTCTCAGAAGCTCCTGGGGGTTGGTTCAAATGGGAAGAGAACGGCCCTGGGGAAGGGAATCACCCTGTTCTGCTTCCCATCGCCTTCCCTCAAGCTCTGCACTGCCATGCCCACCCTCGTGGGTAGTAACAGCGTGCAGCCCCCAGTCTATGGCATGTCCCCTGCTTCCTCGCTGACATACAGTTCCCAGTCCTTTGTCACCTGTGGTACACAATGTTCATCGGTGCCCCTCGCGTCTCTTCTGATCCTGGTCGGCTTTGAAACCTCTTCCTACTCACCAGGCCCATCGCTCTCCTGTGGCTTGTCCCTTCCACGCCTGTGCTCACCCCGAGGGAGCGGCCAGGCTCTCTGCGCACTCAGAGGTCCCCGGGCGTCCTTCCTTACCCATCACAGCATCCGAATGGCCCCGTCCCAGTGCATCCGCTTCCCTGTGCGTTCTTTTAGGAAATCACACAGCGGAGGGAGCATGCTCAATCTCTTGTTCCTTGGTATCATTGGGGATAACTTGGAGGTAAATATTGGCAATCCACTATGGCAGGAAGTGCATAGGAAATAATTTTACTCACACAGTGTTTGTTTCTCCTGCGTGTTTTCTGGAGACAATCCCCTGTGATGTTCTTTCCCATAGATGCCCACAGAAGGCAGAGTCTAAAAAACAGTGATCAACAAGATAAAGACGGGTCACCGGGCCGTGGCCATCTCCCTCTGGGCGGGCCTGGGCTGTGAGCGCCGTGTAACGGGATCACCGGCTCAGCTAATCCTCACAGCCCCGTCCCGCTCCCCTCGGCCTCGGACAGGGTCCCGTTCCCGTGCCAGCCGAGCACGCCGGGCGCCTGTGTGGTTTTCCCTGCCCTCTCCCCGCTGCTCTCCCCCCTGCCTCTGAGGATGGGAAACCTCAGCTGCTCTGACACTGCCTGCTGACGTCTTTGGGTCTAGGAGTGACCTCCAGAAAACACACAATCTTGAGCTGTGCCAAAAAAAAAAAAAAAAAGACTGATCTTGTAGGGCAGCCAGTTCTAAACTTAGACCCTCGCCAGGTGAAGCAGGAGTCAGCGGCCAGCTGACCGGATCACGAACACTTTCTTCCCCGGAGGAAGCGGGGAGGAGGGAGGAAGAGAGAAGGAGGAAGGAGGGAGGAGGGAGAAACTGTGGCTGAGGCCTCTGAGCTTTCTGGCTGCGAAGTGCTGGCTGCAGCCGTAGCCACTACCACTTTACGTCCGACTGATGTGGGCATCGTTCATGCTTGAAGGACTGAGCTCTCGTTTCTGCCCAGTTTCCGGCCAGGAAAGGCATGTGGACACGTTTTTGCTTGCTGTATCGCAGAAATACTTAAATACTTCCGGCTACAGCGTTAAAAATAGAAAACGGTCCTGCAGGCCTGGCCCTTCCCCCACCCCGCACCTCCCAGTCGCTCTGCACGGAGTTCAGTGTCAGGCCCTTCTCCGGTGACACGCCGGCCTGTGCCGGCCCGGGAGGGGTTGCTCTCGCTGGGGCACCTGCTCCTATGCCGCCCGGTTGTGGCGGACACGGGCCCAGCCCACGATGCCCGGGGACGCCCCTGGGGACAGGGGCCGCCCTCAGCAGGCCCCCCCGAAAAGAAGGCTGGAGAGGGGAGAAGAAGGGGCCTCCAAACGACACGCTAGCTGGGGCCTCCTGACCAGCCAAGGTTAGTGGCAGCCACGGCGGGTCTCTGGCTCCTGCAGTAAACTCTGGAGCTGCGTTTGCAAAACTAACTCCCCCGCCCCTCCCCGGGCTGCATTCCAGGGGCAGATGGTGAGACGCCACCTGGGGCGCCGCTAGTGTGGGAGACGCACCCGCACGTGCATTTGCGTGCCAGACCTGTGGCCCCTGGTGCACGCCTTTCCGTTCGGCAGGTGTTTCCAGGCGGCGTGGAGACAGGAAAGGCGCCGCTAAGCAGGAAAAGACTGTTTACAAGCAATTAAATACGGACATTTTGAATCATTTGAATTGGATCGGAGTCCTGCTGGCCTGGCTCAGTGGGTGAGCATCTGAATCAGGTGGTCAGGGCACATGCTGAGGTTGAGGCTTGATCCCCAGTGTAGGGCATGCAGGAGGCAGCCGAGCCATGATTCTCTCTCATCATGGATGTTTCTATCTCTCTCCCTTCCTCTCTGAAATCAATAAAAATATTTTTAAAAATAAATAATAAATTGGGCCAGAACATACTAGGGTGATGTGGGCAAGAACACGAGTAGAACTTTTCAGAGTGCTCTGACATAAGCCCCCTAGTTTCCACAGTAGAAAAGCATGGACAGTATCGAGGAGAATGGGCACAGTACCAAAGAGGAGCTAGGTGAGGAAGCTGATGTTAGAAAGGCCAACCTAAGGATTCATTTCAGTAGAACGCCAGTATGGTCAATGGTAGACGTAAAGATTGGAAATGAAAATGACACCCTACTTCCCCCCAAACTCTGTAATGGTTGGAGTCTGAAAACTATATATAAATTATTATAAAACAAGAGGCCCAGTGCACAAAATTCCTGCACTGTGTGGGGTAGGGTCCCTAGCCTGCCTTTCGCTCTCTCACAGTCCAGGACTCCTCAGGGGATGTCCGCCTGCTGGCAGTCAGACATGCCTCTCGTAGTCCAGAGCTCTGGCAGTCTGGAACCCCTTGCTCCTTACCACCTACCTGCAGTGAAGGCGGGAGAGGCTCCTGCCACCGCTGCTGTGCTTGCCAGCCCTGAGCCCAGCTTCTGGCTGAGTGGGAATGCATTGACCATCAGGAAGCAGCTCCTCCCTTGGTGGTCAGTGTGCATCAGAGCAACAGGTCATTCTTCTGGTCATTCCACCATTCAGTCAATTTGCATATTAGGATTTTATTATATAGGATTTAAAAATATACAAGCATATTTTTAAATAGAATAAATACTATCATTTATTTAAAAGACCAAGGAAGCAACTTGATTCTTTTTCCTCTCCCCAAATTACATGTCCTTTTAATTACTTAAAAAAAAAATGTTTTCATTGATTTTAGAGAGAGGAAGGGAGGGAGAAAGAGAAACCCATCTGTGAGAGAAACGTCAATCAATGGCCTCCCATACGCACCCTGACTGGGGACCAGGCCCACAACTTGCACATGTGCCCTGTCTGGGAATTGAACCAATAATTTTTTGGTGCACTAGGAGATGCTGAGCCACACCAGCCAGGGCCTTTTAGTTACTTTTTAGTGATGTATCTATCAGTAAAGATTAATAACAAATTAGCTTAGATAAACGGTGGTGAACCACAGAGAAGACAATTTAACAATTCAGCAGGAGTTTATTGAGTACTTACTGTGTCCTGGGCCCTGTGCTGGGTTCTGGAAAACAGTAATGAATAGTCTCAAGGTCCTTGAGCCCAGAGGGAAGATGGACAATCAGAGTAGAATAAAGAGCTTCCTGTCCTTCCTGAAATGAAGAGTCAATCACCTAAATATGCTCGTGACCACAGGTCTGAGCAACGTCACAGAGTTGGGTGAGGTGATTAAAATAGCAGTACATTAATTCACATAGAGGAGGCTCACATATCTTCAAGGAGGATAGATTCCAGAGGAAGTTGAAAATAAACTATAACATTATGTGAAAAGTCTAATTTTGTGTACAGAAAATATACACAGTTTGATATGGTTTAAATATAGTGAAATTATTGTAAAAATGTCTCATGCTTTGATTTAAAATTTAAAAAAGGAAAACTTTCTTTAGCTTTCACTTCAAATTTTCCCAGCACTTTAAGTGAGAATGTAAATGGTCATGGTAAACCTATAGAATGAAATATCCTATATAATAAAAGCCTAATATGCTAAGTGTCAAGTCATCTGGTCATCTATTCAACCAATCAAAGCATAATATGATAATGATAAGGTTGCTCAACTACTCGCTATGACATGCTCTGATCACCAGGGGGCAGACACTTCTACTAGTAGGTTAGCTTGCTGCTGGGGTCTGGCTGATCAGGACTGGCTGATATGGGCTGGACATGCATTGGAGCCCTCCCATGGTTCCTCCCTGGCTGGCCAACCTCCCACATCCCTCCCTGGTCCCAATCATGCACCAGTGGGGTCCTTTAACCTGGCCTGTGCCTTCTCCCAATCCGGGACCCTTCAGGGAATGTTAGAGAGCCAGTTTTGGCCCAATCTCACAGGTCAAGCCGAGGTATCCCCCTGGTATACGAATTCATGCACCGGCCACTAAAACCAGTGAAAGAGGCCAGGCGAGAGCTGGGGATTAGAGCAGTGGTCGCCAACCGGTGGTCCGCAGACCACTGGTGGTCTGTGAGGTCCAAAAGGTTGGCGACCACTGAATCAGAGAGTTCTCCATGTGAATGTGATAATTGTCCCTGGCTTTTGGGCATTTCCTATCTATTTATATCTCCTACATATACATAGTCGAGAGGAATGAAGAGCTAAGGCTTCATAATCTTATATAGTAGCTCTTAAAATGTTGTAGAGTTGTATTTTGTGACATGAAACAATAACCCTTGATACCCACCACTGGAAACAAATAGTGAAAAGCGATCTGGATGGTAGCTGCATCTCGCTGAAGATGACAGGAGGGCCAGGGAGGACTTCTCAGAAGATGGCATTTCAGTGGAGACCGGAAGTCAGGGAGGAAGCGTGTGTGTGTGTGTGTGTGTGTGTGTGTGTGTGTGTGTGTGTCAGAGTGAGCAGAAGGGTATGTGATGTGTTTGAGGAAAAGCAGGGATGCAGGTGCGGCTGAGCCTGGGAGATGGAGGGAAGGAGAGGTAGAACCTGGATCCAGGGGATACCCCTACTGGGCATGTCAGGGACTGTGGATTTCACTCTGAGTGAGTAGACAGGCCACTGATTCTTTCTGGCTCCTGTGCTCAGGACTGACTGATGGAAGGACATGGGTGCAGACATACAGACAGTCAGGAGTCCTTTGCAGTAGGTTGGGGGTGGGGGTGGGGTGGTGGTAATGGTGGCTTGAGTGAGGGTAGCAGCAGTGGACGTCATGAGATGATAATCAAAGTCGTCAGGGTCATGTGTGAATGGCAGAGGCAGAAGGATTCACTGGGGGATGAGAAGCAGGGAAGTTAGCGATTGATCACACAAGGTTTGGGGCTCGAAGCTCCTGAGGAGTGGGGGTGCCCTGTGCCGAAAGGAGGGAGCTTTAGCAAGGGTTCAGCATCAGACACGTGAAGTTGACTTTCCTGTTTCTGTATGGAAATACAAGTTTAGAGCTGGAAACACAAGTATGGAACGAAGAGAGCTGGTCTGGAGATGTAACTTGGGGTGATCAACAAGTGGATATTTATATCGATGGGACTAGAGAGGTGGTTGGCAACAGAGCCAAATATCAACAGTACAACGATTGAAATTTCTTTTGAGAGCCAAAGTTTTTAAACTTAAACTTCTTCTAACGCCACTTCTTCATAATAGACTCGCCCAGGCCGTGGTATTTTGTGGAAGAGCCACAGTCAAGGGGCCAAAGAGCCACATGTGGCTTATGAGCTACAGTTTGCCAACCATTGCTCTAGACCATGAACAAGAAATCAGAGTAACTTGCGTGCTCATGTAATTCAGTACATACACCTAAGGGCCCAGGGCCCAGAGAAACCTAGTGGTTTCAGATACTGACTAGTTTTATTCGGGGAATTTTCAGAGAGGTGATGAGAATGTAGAGACAGGGTCAGTCTCAGTCTTTGAGGGGAGAGGTTTTGGCAGCACATTTCTTCCCTCCCAATCAGCCATGTCCTCCAGGGTGTCTGTGGCTCCACTCTTCTGCTTCACCTGGTCAACAGAAGAGTAAGCAACAGAGGTCTGCAAATGCTTGGTCGTTTTAGTTTTTCTGTAAATGTGTGAGTAGAGATGGGCTGGACGTTGGGCCTGCAGCTGATCCATATATGGGGATCTCCATTCAGAAAGCTAACATGAGCCCTGCCAGCCTGGCTCAGTGGTTGGGCATTGACCTATGAACCAGGGGGGTCAGGGTTTGATTCCTGGTCAGGGCACACGCCCAGGTAGCAGGCTTGATCCCCAGTGTGGGGTGTGCAGGAGGCAGCCGATCAATGATTCTCTCTCATCACTGATGTTTCTCTCTCTCCCTCTCCCTTTCTCTTTGAAGTCAATAAAAAATATATTTTTTTTAAAAAGAAAGATAACGAGATCATTCAGAGTCTTAGCAAGAGTCTGTGTAATTGGGCTCCCACGTCCGTTATGGAGAAGATGGTTGATGTGTTCTGTAGCAGAGGGAGCTGTAACATGCATTTGGAGTTTGCACTCTGCTTCCTTTATGAAGATGTCCCTGCTCCTTACCTCTCCGGCATGTCTACACCCTCCCCCCTCTAGGGGGGGACTCAGATGGGAAAGGTCAGAGTCCCGGAAAAATGACCTGGTTTCATCACAGCTGAGGGCAGAGATCTAAACGCCCGTCCCTTTATTTCCTGCAGGGCACACCCTCTGAGGAAACCAGGAAGGCTAGGCCGGCAGTTTCTCAGAGAGCAGTGGCCATTGGAGGCCATTTTGGAAATAAGTCAGACTTCCCAAAGCTGCTTTGCTTTTTGGAGGAGGAAGGTCATGTTACAAGGAGCTGAGCGTTCCTTAAAATGGCCGAATAGAACCAGCACCTGACCAGTCACTTGTTTCTTTATGCTGATGAGAAAGGAGCTATGAGTCGGATTTACCTGGAGAGTGGCTGGCTGGAGGTGCCCTGGGGAGACGGCGACTTAGGTGGGTGCAGACCCCCCCCCCCCCAAGCTGCATGTGTCTCAGGATGGGAAAGCTGCTGTCCTGGGTGTGGTGTTTACCCATCAGGGCAGGCTCGCTCCCTGCAAATTAAATACCAAATGTCTGGGAACTCGTGTCGTTTCTAAATTTATTCTGAGTCACCTCCTGCGTGGTGACAGGGAGGCAGTGACAGCAGGCCTTTGATTAGAGGGCTGGAACTTACAGCTAGTCTGTAAAAATGATTTTCACACTGAATAATTTCACACTGAATTATCCCAAAGAGTTCAATCGGACATCGAAAAAAATCTCAGATACCGGATTGAAGTCCATCAAGGCTGTGAAGTGATTGAAGGGTTGTGTGTGAAGCTATCTTATTTTGTTGGATCTTAAGAAAGCTGGAAAACCTTTCCAGCAGGAAGCATATTCGTATGGAAAGGTGAGACAGTATTGAGATCATTTGACTAGAAAAGTGCTAAATTTCAGGCTCTGGGGGAGCGGGGGAAGGGTGAAAACTGAGTTTAAAACAGAAACTGGAACATGAGATAGTCCCTTTGATTCTCACCTCTGTCCAGATTAACTGCAGAAATTCTTCTAAGGACTTACAAGGAGGCACATGAGGTGGGGTTGCTGGGGAGTTAAATCAGCAGAAGTTAAACAACAAACAAACAAACAAACAAACAAAAAGCCAATAAACATTGTGTTTTGTTTTTCATTGAACAGCATTGTGTTCTGTAAACTACTCCTTTAATAGACTGGTATATCTTTATTTCTTACAGCTTATAGGAAAGAAAATGTAGTAGCCATTGTTGCTAGCTTAAATGCCTTTATAAGTCCTGCTATTGCTTATTACAGTGTATTTAATTAAGTTGATAACATTGAAAATCATTTCACTTGAGAGATACTGTTATTGTTCTAGCTGGTTTGGCTCAGTGGATTGAGCATTGGCCTGTGCAGTGAAGGGTCCCAGGGTTCAATTTGGTCAAGGGCACATGCCCAGGTTGCATGCTCGGTCCCGAGGAGGGGACATGGGGGGCAGCGTGCAGAGGGAAGCCAATCAATGATTCTCTCTCATTGACATTTCTCTCTCCCTTTCCATTCCTCTCTGAAATCAATAGAAATATATTTTTAAAATAGATGTTGTATTTATGGCGTGGGATTCCTTACATTTTGGAGAAGGATTGCTCCCTGAAGTTCCCATTGAAGTCTCCCCTGTTGGCTGGGTTTGTGTCGCAGGATGCTCAGCATTACTTACTTGTAGAGCAGGCCCTGGGAGCTCATTCCTGATCCCGGCATCCTGCCCCACAGGCAGTGCTGCCCACTGGGTGAGGACACTGGCCCTCCCATTAGATGGCTGCGGGGAGGCCACCCGCCCTGCCTGGCCATCCTTCTCCTCCCCAAGCTTCTGAGCCCCACCGCACCTGCTTTCTCACTTCCTCCTGGGCTCCATTTCCATCTGTCCCCCTCCTGCTCTTGCTTGCCCCTGCTGGAAACAATAATAACACACAGCAGGGGCCCCAGGCAGTGTGCAGGGCTGAGCTCAGCTGGAAAATACTCACCTGGCAGTTACTTCTTCTAAGCATGGTCCCTGCCCAGTGGGCCGAGGAGTCCCTCGTCCCCCACATGCTGTGTTTTCAGCGGTTTTGTCCCTGACCACCTGCACACACTGTCCAGCAGATTGCTGTGACATTTAACTTCCGTGTCATGTCAATGGAGGTCATATTAATAGGAATGACAGCAAATACACATAAGTAAGATCTGGCATCAGCATTTTTTCCCTCCGCCGTAATGGCCTTAAAAAACAAACAAACAAACAAGCAAACAAAAAAATAGACTGGGACAGAAAGGTATGTGGCAGTCCTGGAAGGGAAACCCCGTGAAGTGGGATGTAGGTGGGAAATACATATACTTTGCTCTCTGTGTTGGTCCTTGCGAGCCTATTTTCTTTCTTTCTTTTCTTTTTTTCTTTTTTTTTTTCTTTGTACTATATCTTTATTGATTTTTTACAGAGAGGAAGGGAGAGAGATAGAGAGCTAGAAACGTTGATGAAAGAGAAACATCGACCAGCTGCCTCTTGCACACCCCGTACCGGGGATGTGCCCGCAACCAACGTACATGCCCTTGACCTGAGTCAAACCTGGGACCTTTCAGTCCACAGACCGACGCTCTACTCCTGAGCCAGACCGGTTTCGGCAAGCGTAGCCTATTTTCTAAGTGACCCTTTTCCCTCTTTTTCTTTTTTATCTTGTGCACACCAGCAAGCAGTGCTCACAGGGGCCAGAGGACACCCAGTCCGTTTGATGGACAAACACATGAGTATGCAGAAGAGGAGACCGGGTTCCTCATAGCTGCACACATTGCTCACTTCGCTGCCCCAAAAGGTCTTCATGATCTCCCTGAACCAAGTGAGCCCAGGATGAATCCCAAAAGGCCCTTTCTCCGTGCTCCCACCCCGGCAGCTGCTGAATTGCCGCTGAAGCTAATGATGAGGGAAGAACGCTTAGAGCTGGGCAGTGGGCCCATTCAATGCAGCACAGCTTTCAGAGATAAGCTAAGGGTAACGGACTCCATTATGACCCCATGGAGGAGGGCACACATGATTCTTATACACATTATAGCTAGTCATTTAAATTCAAACATACTTAAGTATTGAATACTCAATACCTTATTGACTGCTCTGCTGAATAAACAGAACAGAGTGGTTTCATACATATGCAATCTCTCTGGGAAGTGAATATTACCATTTTCTCTTTAAAAATATGTTTTTATTGATTTCAGAGAGGAAGGGAGAGAGAGAGATAGAAACATCAATGAGAGAATCATTGATTGGCTGCCTCCTGTGCGCCCCCTACTGGGGATCCAGCTTGCAACATGGGTGTGTACCCTGATGGGGAATTGAACTGTGATCTCTTGGTTCATGGGTTGATGCTCCATCAGTGAGCCACACCGGCCGGGCTATAATTTTCTTATTTAAATATTCACAGTGAGAATGGATATATGTTCCAGTGCTCCAGAATTTCACTCCTCAATCAAGTTGTTCAAGGCTATGTCTGATTTGCAACGCATCAGATTTCATTTTAAAAGCTACAACTCAAAACATGTTCCCAAAAATAATATTATTTCCAATGGAGACTTTTGCAATGCAGGAGGTGAGAACATAATGCTCCAGTTTCTTATAAATTATTATCTGGCCACCAACTTCTGTCCTATCAATGGATAGTTACTGGTGTGCAATATTTATTTCAATCCTGCTTCTAATATATAGCAGGAGCGTTGCCTATGGAAAGAAATAACACACAAAAGCTAACAACAGTAACTCTTCTTTCCGTTGAAAACTCAAGGAGTTGGCTGTCTGGCTTAGTAATCCTCTGGATGAGCAAGAAACATTGCTAGAGGGAAAGCAAACCCAAGCCAGGGAATGCAGTGTCTGACTCACTCAGCTCCGGAGAAGCCATGTAATGCCCTACACGTGACTTCCTTCCTTCCAGTGCTCAGCGCCTCACCTGTAAGATAGGCATAATCATTGCGTATACCTAACCCAGCAGTGAGAACTAGCTGAGCAGTCGAACACGGTGCTTAGACTAGCTCATTCTAGGGGGAACACTGTTCAATATTAGCTGTAATTACCATTAGTCATGACTCAATGCCCGTGCATAGAAGACTCTTCCCCTCCCCATTAGGAGCAGTGTTCTTAATAAAATCCCAAGTATCACTGGTCATAAAAAAAAGGTTTGGCTCAATGGATAGAGCGTCGGCCTGTGGACTGAAAGGTCCCAGGTTCGATTACAGTTAAGGGCATGTACTTTGGGTGCGGGCACCTCCCCAGTAGTGGGTGTGCAAGAGGCAGCTGATCAATGATTCTCTCTCATCGATGTTTCTAACTCTCGATCCCTCTCTTTCTCTCTGTGAAAAATCCATAAAATATATTAAAAAAAAAAAAAAAGGCTGGTGACTGGCCGTTGACTTCTCTCTAGAGCAGGTTCAGTGTCGTTCGTCGCCTTGTGGTGTGTGCCCCACGTCACATTCAGTGGCGTGGTTTGGACCTCACTGACGGGTGGGAAGGCCCACTGTGAAACCACAGTACAGAAGCACAGGCGGACGTGGACTCTGCTGAAGGCACACGTGCAGACACGACACGGTGTCGCCTAAAGGACAATGAGTGCCCTGCCGACTTCCCCATGGTTGTCCTGACCCATTGCCAGGCTTTCGGCGTGCTTTGCCCACAATGTGTGTCTGACTAGCAGCTAAGCGACTATTTAAATTGCACTAGAGTTTACTTTACAATTATTTGTTGCATAAATAACATTATTTTGATTTGTTGCAGCCCTCACACCTCAAGGAAGGGAAACAGCAGAGTAGGGGTGAAGGTTGGGGAGGGCATGGGGAGGTGGTCTGTCCAGCTGCTAAAAGTGCCAAGCCAGAATTTGGGGGGTTCTGTCTGGACAACCATGAGACAAGGGTGGTTTTTCGTGTGTTGGTTTTGGTGGCAAATCTTGTGACCTTAATCCTCCTAGTCTTGGAAGGAGAGAATCCCAAAGGTGAGGGGTTTGGGATCAGCCAGTCAGGATCCTGGAGAAAATCCAGTTTCCTGGTGGCAGGGATACATGTTCTGGTCCCTGTGGGAACCCTGGGTCGGGGGTCCCTGCTCCCGCTGGATCAGTCCTGGCTCAGGGGGCTCGCCCGGACTAAGACTGGGTGCCTTCTCTCCGCAGGTTCCTGGGCAGACCGCTCACCTCTCCACGAAGCAGCGAGCCAAGGCCGCCTCCTGGCTCTGCAGACCCTCCTCTCCCAGGTGAGGTGTCCCCTGTGCTCAAAACAATCCGGCCCTGAGCAGAGACCGTGAGCCCCAGAGTCATCAGCTCGGAAATGCTAACACCGCTCCGTAACTCTGTTTAGCCTTTTCAGTTGAACTCACCAAGCGGTCAAGTCTGAGTTTCTCGTCTGTCTCTGAAAGCTCTTTATGACTATGTTGGTGTCTGCTCTTAAGTCTTAACATTTCCGATTTCCTGTGCAGTGTATGCTTATTGACAGACACATGTATGCAGGAAATCATTGGAATCGCGTGTTATTTATTAAGTGTGTTAAGTATCCTTCGCCCTACAATGTATGCAGCTGATCCAGCTCAGCCTAAAATATCCAAAAAAGGCTTGTCAGACCAGCCGCCTAAACCAGTGGTTGGCAAACTCATTAGTCCACAGAGCCAAGTATCAACAGTACAACGATTCAAATTTCTTTTGAGAGCCGAAAACCGACTTCTGTGCGTGGGCCAGGAGATTTCAATTGCACTGTATGTGTGCGCCTGCACGTGGTATTTTGTGGAAGAGCCACACACAAGGGGCCAAAGAGCCGCATGTGACTTTCGAGCCACGGTTTGCCAACCACTGGCCTTAGAGCACCTTCACGGCAGCTTGTGATGCGTGTGGGGACTGCCTGTGAGAGAGATGGCCGGTCATTCCTCCCTGCCTGCCCATCGCTCGCCGGAGGGAAGGTGGAACTCACAGGGCTCTGCTGAAATTAAACCGCTCTGGCTCGGCCTGAGGGTTTTGAAAAGTTGCCGATGTGCAGAGAAAAAGAAAGAAAAGTATTTGCCAGCGCGATTCAGACAGACACCCCGACCAGGCAGCACTGCCGGTGTCTCCAGGCATCAAGGAGAGAGGCGTTTCCCCCAGGGCCACGAGGGAGGAGAACAGTGTCTGTGGCCCAGGGTGAGGGCACCTGGGGGGGGGACCTGGATGCCAGGCTGGCACTGAAGGTGAACCCCAGGCTCTCCTGGCCCCGCTGTCACTCTCTGCAATGAGAAGATTTAGGGTGAGAAGCCCCTGGGGCCCAGCCACTTCTCTGATAACCACATGGCCGTTTTGTTTGCTCCTTCGCTTCATGGAAAAACCCTGCAGAGAGGTCATTCCCATCTAAGAGTCACACAGTTCTCAGAGAGGCGGGCAGTCTGAGGGTATTTCCTGACCCGTGTGTCATGTCTGCCGACAGCCCCGCTGGGAAGAGCCAGAGGCTGCAAAGGTCCTGCACTATGGGGAATCTCGCCTTCCAGAAGCTTCCATCGCCTGGTCCCTAGTGTGTGGCCGTGGGCAGTCCCTCCTCCAACTCTGACAGCTGGCCAGCCGCCTGGGAATGCTTGAAAGGGTCATTTAAGGGATCTTAAAACTGCCACTTGCTGGGGACAACGATTAAGGGTGATTGTTTCCTTGCCTCCGTTTTAAGATCCCTCACGTCCCTCTGGCATTACAGACCTCGGTGGTCCGAAATCCGTCATGGGGATCAGGCCAGACAAGTCTCCTCAGGATGGAGCTTAGCGTGATGGTCAACAGACAGCGAACTACCAGCCACAGCAAGAAGGCAAAGGATCGCAGACCCTAATCAGACTTAATTACGTTAGTCTGATATCTTCAGCTTAATTAGAGCTGTGGCCGGCAAACTGCGCTCGCAAGCCACATGCAGCTCTTTGGCCCCTTGAGTGTGGCTCTTCCACAAAACACCACGGCCTGTGTGAGTCTGTTTTGAAGAAGTGTTGTTAGAGGTTTAAGTTTAAAAAATTTGGCGCTCAAAAGAAATTTCAATCATTGTACTGTTGATATTTGGCTCCGTTGACAAATGAGTTTGCCGACCATTGAATTAGAATAATGGGTTTGAAAGTGTTTCGTTGTGATTGAATAAGCAAATCAA
Source organism: Pipistrellus nathusii (assembly GCA_963693515.1). Classification (NCBI taxonomy): domain Eukaryota; kingdom Metazoa; phylum Chordata; class Mammalia; order Chiroptera; family Vespertilionidae; genus Pipistrellus; species Pipistrellus nathusii. The sequence goes on along the minus strand of OY882860.1, from coordinate 2,152,294 downwards.
ACCTTCCCTCTATGCTGGGCACCGTAACAATAATTGCTCTCTCTGCGTCCTCTCATTTAATTTCCGTTGCGTTAGCGGCTCATGGACTCATCTGCATGAAAGCCATCGCGGCCTACGGACCGAGGCTCCCAAGCCAAGCCTGACTCCGTAGTTAAGGCCACTCACCTCCAGCTCAGAACCTCCTCAGCCCCACTTCCTGCCAGAACTTCCCAAAGTGGATTCCTACAGTCCAGGGCATTCCCCAAGGGCAGGCTGACGTGGGATTTTATAGCCCAACCCCAAGCAAGTGAGCCAGCCTCTACACAGGCTGCAGTCCCACAAAACAAACCAAAAACCAACAGCGACCCCAGCCATTCCTAAAGAGGAATAAAAAGTTACCTAAGCAAATGTCAGTCATACTTGCAGAATCTATTGAGCGAAAGGCTTAAAGCGGCACTTGGCCTGGGTAGGTGGTGTCACAATTACGGGCCCAGGTGTCCCTCCATGGCATTCGGACTGGCCTTTCCAGCCGAACAAGCCTGCCTTGCTGGGCGTTCCTTGGCTTTTGGCATCACTCTTTAGGGGTCACTGTAGAGATGACTTGACAGGACTTGTTCTCACCTTTCAAAACGATTCCTGTCACCTTCAGGGTTATAACGTAAACGCCGTCACCATAGACCATGTCACCCCACTGCACGAAGCCTGCCTCGGCGACCACGTGGCCTGTGCCCGGACTCTTCTGGAAGCTGGAGCTAATGTAAGTCCCTGTTCCATGTTCGCATCAACTAAGAGGGCTCAGATCGAGAGAAGTTCTCATCCTGCCTCCCTTTCCTTCTTGGTGGTTCTCAGAGACAGTGGGATAAAAACAAAGCTCTCCAACTGCCCAGCCTTCTCTCATTCGCACTTCAAGAAGGAACCCCAATCATTGCAAAAGTGGGGTAGCCCACTGCATCCTATGGAGTACTCCGTGGGCTGTGCTCTGCTTTCGTGGTTCTCCATAGGAATAGATGAGCTTGTTTGTGCCTATAATGTTTGCCCATCTTTTGGATGATTTTCTTTAAAAAATATTTTTTATTGATGTCAGAGACGAGGGAAGAGGGAGAGAGGAATAGAAACATCAATGATGACAGAGAATCGTTGATTGGCTGGCGTCTCCTGCACACCCCAAACTGGGGATTGAGCCTGCAACCCGGCCTTATGCCCTGACTGGGAATTGAACACTCACCTCCTGATTCATAGGTTGACGCTCAACCACTGAGCCAAGCCTGCTGAGTTGGATGATTTTCTTTAGATAAGTCCTCAGAAATTTCATTTTCAATTGAAACTGCTCCTGGAAAAGTGGCTTTGTCATTATTTTCATCAATCACTGTCACATTTGTTGACTTTCTTACCTATTGAAAAGTACCTAACCATTAAATTCATTTTTTTGTGTATTTGATCCTTGAGTATGTAGTTTTTTCATCATTTTTATTGTAGGTTCATTCCTATGAGTTATCCACCATATCCTCTTTCTATGTATCTGTTGAAGCTGTAAAGCTTTCCTTACCCATGTGTCTGAGCTAAGCACCCTTTGTCATATTTACCACACACGTGTTCCCAGTTATTTCTGTGGGCAGATCACCACACCTTTAGACGAGCCTGCGAATCGATCACGTGCGATCCTCCGAATCTCACTCTCAGGTTTCGGTTCGGTTTAGGTCAACGCGATCACCATAGATGGCGTGACGCCGTTGTTCAACGCCTGCTCGCAGGGCAGCCCGAGCTGCACGGAGCTGCTGCTGGAGTACGGAGCCAAGCCGCAGCTGGAGTCCTGCCTGCCCTCCCCGACCCACGAGGCCGCCAGCAAAGGTCAGCTCCGGGCAAGTGGCAAGGGCAGCCAGCGGGCCACCTGCGGGCTGCAAGGACCTTGTGGTGACTGACAGGCTGGGGCTGTGGGCGCAGGTGCATGGGGGGTGGGCCTGGAGGAAAACGGGTCTGGACTGTGTGTCCGCAGGCCACCACGAATGTCTGCAGATCCTCATCTCCTGGGGCATAGATGTTGACCAAGACATTCCTCATCTGGGAACGCCGCTATATGTAGCTTGCATGTCACAGCAATTCCACTGCATCCGGAAGCTTCTTTACGCTGGTAAGGTCCTTTCAAACATCTTCCATCCCATCCATACCCACAAGCAGTATAACAGCTCTTATTTCTTTGTCCTAAAAAAAAAAGTGTTGATTGATTTGAGAGAGAGGGAGAGATTTGCTGTTTCACCAATTTATGCACTCATTGGTGGAATCTTGTATGTGCCCCCATCAGGGATGGAGCCCTCAGCCTTGGCATTTCGGGGTGATGCTCTAGCAGCTGATGAACTACTCAGCCAGGGCTCCACTTGTTTCTCTACATAAGCTGCTTTAAAATTATATCTCATTTAAAAAATGTTCTTCTTCTAAGCTTCTCACATATCGGCCTATAGCCTATAAATAAGAACCTCATTTTTAAAAAATCTTTATTGTTGAAAGTATTACATAGGTCCCCTTTTTCCCCCTCATTGACACCGTCCAGCCAATCCCCTGCCCCAGGCCCTCACCACCTACTGTCTGTGTCCATGGGTGATGCATATATGCATACAAGGTCTTTGGTTGGTTACCTCCCACCTACCCACCCTTCCCCATCTTCCCTCTGAGATTCCTCACTCTGTTCCCTGCAAGACTTCATTCTTCTTCTTCTTCTTCTTCTTCTTTTTTTTAAATTTTATTGATTTTTTACAGAGAGGAAGGGAGAATAATAGAGAGCTAGAAACGTCGATGAGAGAGAAACATGGACCAGCTGCCTCTTGCACACCCCCTACTGGGGATGTGCCCACAACCAACGTACATGCCCCTGACCGGAATAGAACCTGGGACCTTTCAGTCCGCAGACCGACGCTCTACCACTGAGCCAAACCGGTTTCGGCAAGACTTCATTCTTGATAACTCCACTTCACCCCAAAGCTCCAACCCCTCTACTTACAAAGGTCAAAGGTCATCACATTCAGATTTTCACGTTTGAATGCAATGTTGCTAAATGTGAATATATCTGGGAAGAAAACGATCAAAAGAAATTCTAGGGATAGTTAACTGCCTGTCTCCTTACCCCCCACCGACACTAACTCCCACACGGTCCTAGACTGTCATCAGTCTCACTTACCTGAAGAGTGCCCACTTATTTAAAACAAACCAGGTCCTCAAGGTTCAACTCCAGTCCTGAGAACCTTCTCCCGACCTTGGGATCAGGGCTGGGAGCTTGGTTATGTATGATTTTCTCTTTTTTCATCCTCTCCCCCTCCAGCACAGTGCTTCTCATGGCGGTGTTTAAAATATATTTTTATTGATTTTGTACAGAGAAGAAGGGAGAGAGATAGAGAGTTAGAAACATCGATGAGAGAGAATCATCAATCAGCTGCCTCTTGCACACCCCCTACTGGGAATATGCCCGCAACCAAGGTACATGCCCTTGACTGGAATTGAACCTGGGACCTTTTAGTCCCCAAGCCGACGCTCTATCCATTGAGCCAAACTGGTTTCGGCTCATGGCGGTGTTTAAATAGACTTAAAATAAGTAAATAAGTTTCTATGCTTTTTATTGTTCACTAGAGGCCCAGTGCACAAGATTCATGCACTCAGGACCAGAGGTGGGGGACCCCTCAGCCCGGCCTGCACCCTCTCGCAGTCGGGGAGGGAGAAGTGGGCCTAAGCAGGCAGCCGGACATCCTTAGCACTGCCATGGAGGCAAAGAGGCTCCTGCCACCACCGCTTGCCAGCTGTGAGTCCACCTCAAGGCTTCTGGCTGAGCAGCACTCCCCCTTGGGAATGCACTGACCACCAGGGAGCAGCTCCTGCACTGAGCATCTGCCCCCTGGTGATCAGTGCATGTCATAGTGACCGATCATTCTACCATTCAGTCTATTTGCAATTAGCCTTTTATTATATAGGATGGCAATCGTTTGACCTCTGATACATCCTGACAGGTCTTTGGTAACCCCTTACTGTTCCTCACAGTATCTTCGCTAAATTACTCATTTCTGGCATGCACTCTCCATCTGTTCCACTCCCTTTACTACTAAGACTTGTAACACAAGTTCTGCTAATAATCTTTGGCAGGTTGTTATTTCCGGGCCGTGTCTCCCATAAGCTTACATAGCCAGGAGAGTGTGTTCTTCATTACCTTTCTTTACTTTGCTGGGAATATTTTCCTTCCATTGAATATTTTATGGGTAGAAGAATACTGTAAAGTGCTGGACGGACCTCCATTCTCAGGCTTTGTTCTCTCCTGACACCGACGCACCCAGCAGCGCGTATGCTCCCCGGATGGAGATTTTGTTATGCAAGGCAATGTTCCCATTAAACATTTCCATTAGGTTAAAATGTTGGAAACAATTACATTGATTGCACCTTGAGCGTGGCAGGAGGGCCGCTCCCAGCTTAGAGTGCCCTGCTTCTTACCAACAGGAGTTTGACAGACAGGACCAGGGAGCTGGGCTGAAGGGACTAATGCATTTTCATCGATACATTTCTCGGTGTTGTAACCACTTAGGTGCTGGAAAATGGGATTCTTCTTCTCCCGTACCATATTAAACAGCATTTCTCTATCAGCCATGCATTCAGGGGCCGCCACGGAGATAAAGGGCAATGCATTACGTGATTTAGCACGGGAGTTATTTTTAAATGGAAGCACTTAAGACAATTTGCATGCAGAAACAGAATGTGCCTTTCCACTGGACAGACTCGGAGCCTGTGTGCAGTTATTGCCTTCAACTACACGAGTGAGAATTGATAGGAACGTCTCACTACATTTTACCCAAAGAGCCTATGTCTCTGGAATCACAAATTTTCCAAGAAACAAAAGAACTCTGTTGCCTTAAAATAAATGAAAAGAAGAAAAGCAATAAGCTCTCGAATTCTCCTGAGAGCTATCAGTCAGGATGCAAGTAGATATGTGTCAACCTAATTGTGCACTGTTTATAATACATATGATAGCTAACATGAGGAACGTTGGAACTGTTTAAATTTAAAAGTTATTTTTGTTAGGTGATATTTTAACCATATCACCTAACAAAAAGAAGAATAGTAGACAGTATAAATATGTGCATTTTTCATCCAGATCTACCAAGTTTTAAGATTATGTAAGTGTGTATATATATGTGTGTATGTGTATATGTATATGTACATGTGTGTGTGTTTGTATTTGTGTAATGTTAAAAACATTCAAACCTGTAAAGAAAATTTGTGAGTTTATTTGAGCCAAACGATCCACAATTGCTCGGAAGCAGAATCTCAGCGGATTGGGATAGTGCTCCGGAGAATGGCGGTTTTTCATCTATTTTTATACATCGCAATCAAAGGAGGGACATAGGTGGGTTACATGAAATCCACTGGTGATGGATTAGGGAGGTGGGAGAAAGCAAAGCAGGGAAGTCTCTGGGATTGGATAAAAAGTAAAATAATGGACACATACTTAGTGGGTACCGGATAGTTAACAGTCAACAATTAACACGATGACAATGACAATGAAGGACTCTGTGGTCTCCGTCCTGGTGCCCAGCACATGAGGTTGTGCCCCAAGGGGTCTGGGAAAAGGGAAGTTACACGCTGCCCGGACCTTTCATAGCCATGTTAACACAGATGCAAAAGGACAATAGGCTCAGAGAAGGTGAGGGCTGACCTTGTCAGGGAAGATACCGGCGTAGGACAGGACTGCCCACCATCACTGCCTTTAGTCAAAGTGTAATTTCAGGCCATCCTGTGTGGTGACGTTAGGTCTCTAAGTTTGCAAGCCCGCCATGCAGGCATCCCTGAGCTGTCAGGGTTAGCATATGGCCCCTTTCGTATATAGTATGTGTATGCATGCATGTGTATGTTCATATATGTATGTACATGGACATATATGTATGAGTGAGGCACTCGGTGCCAATGGAGGTGAGGTCCTTTCTGCCACCCCTTCCTCCCTGCCCTGAGGTGACCCTTAGAACATCTCTGTTTGTCCCCATCGCCGTCCTATTTCCCCATAGGCGCTGACATACAGAAAGGCAAATACTGGGACACGCCGCTCCACGCTGCCGCCCAGCTGTCCAACACGGAGATTGTCCACCTGCTGCTGGAGTTCGGGGCGGACATCAACGCCAAGAACACGGAGCTGCTGCGGCCAGTGGACGTGGCCACGTCGAGCAGCCTGGTGGAGAGAATGCTGCTGCAGCACGAAGGTAGGGGCAGGGGTGGCGTCCGGACCAGGGCGGCGCGTCTGCGGGGAGAGGGAGCAGGGGGACCAGGAGCCCAGGGCATGCGAGACAGTAATGCTGTGCGGGCTGGAATATTTTTTGTGAAAGTAAATACTTTTTAACTCAGGTTCTATCGATGAAAAAGACAATCACAATGATCTTCATTTTCTTTTACTTTTCTTCATTCGACCTAAACTCTCTGTTCCTTTGGCTAAGTTAAATAGACTCGGTTTTGACCCTACATATCATGTAATTCTGTATCATATCTACAAAAAAACCCTTAGAGACTCCTCACTTTACAGGGGCGGGCACCGTCTACGATGGGGGTAGAAACATGAGCAGGAAATGCTTTCACACTTACGACTTAGATCCAAAACCGAATCTCCCCAGTCCGGCCCAGACACAGCAATTCAATTGGCTTTGGCTTAAACGATAAATCGAATTTGAGAAAAGCAATTAGTGCAGGCCCTCCTTTGATCTGTAGCTCCTTCAAAAAGCAGAATTTGTTTCTGAGATTTTATTTTCTTTTAATATATTTTTATTGATTGCAGAGAGGAAGGGAGAGGGAGAGAGAGACATACTAGAAACATCGATGACCAAAGAGAATCATTGATTGGCTGCCTCCTGCACGCCCTCTACTGGGGATTGAGGCCCCAACCTTGGTTTGTACCCTGACCTGAAATCAAACAATGACCTCCTGGTTCATAGGTTGACGCTCAACCACCGAGCCACACCGGCTGAGCAATTTCTAGCCCGAAGGCTTCCATGCCTTAAAGCAGGTGGATGGACTATACCTCCATTCTAACACCGTCTTACGAAGGCCGTGTAAATGCTTGCATGATTTCCCTGGTACAGGGGTCATGCTGCCAGTTTGCCACAAAGCTCTGTAGATTTCCCCGGTGTGACTTCATGCACCTTGTAAGGCCTGGAGATCCGTGTTTTGATGTAACGGACACACACCTGCTTGTCTCTTGCAGCCACGCCCAGCTCCCTCTGCCAGCTGTGCCGCCTCTGCATCCGACGCCGCATCGGACGGCCGCGCCTGCAGCTCATCCCGCAGCTCCAGCTGCCCACGCTGCTGCAGAACTTCCTCCAGTACCGATAGAGAGTAAAAGCCTCTGAGCCCGACAGTCCCAGCTCTGCTTCCCCCGCACGCTGCATATTTCACATTAAAATGTGCTCATGGGGGAGGGGGAGGGGGGAGACGTGGGTGGGGGAAATATCGGTTTCACCTGTAAGTGTCCTAGAGGGCACTGCTGTTTTAGGTAAGCGTTGTCATTGTTTGTGGACAGAGTATGTCTAACACACCTATGTATTATTATTTCCATAGACCCTTCTGTTGGCTTAGGGGAAAACAGAGTTCTCCATTTTATGGTTTTGTTTTTGAGTGAAAAGGAAATATTCTTCTTTATATGGTGTATTTAAAAAGGTCTATGGTCTTCAAATAATGTGTTCACCTTTCTAGTTTGGTCTGCCATGATTCTCTGTATTTTTATATTAAGACGAACCATGAGTACAGCTTAGCAAACAGCAGGGAGCCTGGCTGGTGTCACTCAGTGGTTGGGCATCGGCCCAGGAACCGAGAGGTCGCTGGTTCGGTTCCCAATCAGGGCACATGCCCGGGTTTCGGTCTTGATCCCCCGTGGGGGCATGCAGGAGGCAGCCGATCAATGACTTGCTCCCTCATCTTTGATGTTTCCATCTCGCTCTCCCTCTCCCTTCCTCTCTCTAATAAAAATCAATAAAAATATATTTTCAAAAAAAGAGCCACTAAGACTCGTTTGAAATAAAGAGGACTCATCGGGGCAGCCACTGAGTGGCACCCGCACTGTCCTTACAGCGATCAGTTCACAGGGAAAGAGAGTCCCTCTCCTTGCAGAGATCTGGACCAGCTGGGACCCGGAGTTATGCTGCCACCCCTCCCCCACACACACACACCCTGAGGTGAGGACCTCGCCACCTGCTGGGCTATTTTAAGGCCGCCCCTCCTCAAGCGCAGCCTGGGGAGGTCTCTCTCCAGAGCTTTCTGACACATCATGCCTGCCTCCTCCAGGTTCAGGCATCGCCAGCAGCTGGTGCTCCGGGGACCGAGGGGAAGGGACTGGACGCCGTGTCTGCCTGGCAAAGAGGCCCTGCCCTGGTCACACCTCGGGGAGCAGGGCAGCCAAGGCCTTCGGAAATGGGAGAGCAAGAGTTCCTTAAACTGCGGGTCCACTTAGCCAACCTACAGGCCTCAAAAACGGCCCCCGGGATAGACACTAAGAGGGTGTTTCTCCTTAATCAGGCCACGCTGTCAGCCACGGGAGTGAGGGAGCGTTGGGTCAAAGAGGCTACTCTGAGACAGCGCCCTCTGCAGGGTGAATACCGTCTTTATTCTCTTGCTTTACCTGTGCTGGTGCCATGGAAAAATCGTGTCTGTCCCCTTTGTCCTCGAGGCCGGAGTTGAGTAGATTACGGATTTAAGAATAAGACCATCAAGATGCTTACAACTCTGTTAAGTAGAAGAACATATTTTGATGAGGTTTTAAAATTTATCACATTTTTGGTAAAAAATGATGTAACTCCTATTTCAATAACTCAGAGGCCCATTTTCCTGTCTCCTTAGTTCTCCTGCCGACTTCCAGAGACCCCTGGGGGATTTATTGTTTAAAATTCCCAAATCATGACGTTTTGCATCAAAAATCATTTTGAGGGACGGGGTGAGACTGAGTGAGTGAATTGTACGCACTCGGGCATCTTCAGGAGGTGGGAAAATCCAACGTACAAATTGTTGCCAAATACTACACAATAACACTTCCTGTAATAACCAAGGAAACGGGTGCATTTAGACATTAAACTTTTATTCAGACGTTAAGCATTTTATTAAACATTCAGACATTGAACATTGAATTTCCAAGGCCCTTTTTCCCACCGGTGTTTGGGAGGGAAGGCCGTATCGTTTCCAGTTTCCAAACAACACTGCCCTTGTCCCCTCAGCCTCCCACACGCTCCTTACCCCGCTGGGCTGGGCTGACACCCACAGGCCCACAGTGAAAAGGCCACTGCCCCTGCCGCCGGCTTCAGGAGGCAGCCTGGCAGGGATTCCCTCATCACTGATGCTTCTATCCCTCTTTCCCTCTCCCTTCCTCTCTCGGAAATCAATAAAAATACAAGCCTGACCAATGGACACAGATACTAGGGGGGTGAGGGCATGAGTGGGGGGATGGGGGGAATCAGGAGATAAGGACACATATGTAATAGCTTAATAAAGAAATTAAAAACACTTTAAAAAGACAAAAATATATATATATGTTTATTGGGTTTTTAAATTTTTTTATTTAAACAATTTTTATTTTATATATATATATATATATATATATATATATATATATATATATATATATTTTTTTTTTTTTTTTTTTTTTTAAATAAAATGAAAAGTAAACCTCAAAGGGGCAGACAGGAACACAGCCTGAAGCCCCTCACTCCCAGCCCCAGGCTGAAGCTCCCCGGACCGTGTCCGCGTCCAGTTCCCACAGGGATCACGCCCCCCAGGGCAGAGCTTCAGATCCCAAATCAGGAGGCCCAGGAAGCCTGCAAGGAGGCCCAGCGCCCCCCAGGCCGGCCCCGCCCTCCCCGTTGAGGCCCCGCCCCTTTCTGGGCGCTGCCATGGAAACCCAGAAAGCCACAGGGCAGCCATCCGCGGAAGAAAGGGAAGAGGGCGCCGTTGCAGATGCCACAGGCAGCCCCGGCCAAGCTGCCTCCCGTCTCCTCGCAGCCCTCCCAGGCGGGCTCGGGGCGGCCTAGGAAGGGCCTGGTCTACCCGCACCCGCCCCGGCGGTCCCGCCTGTCCCGCTCCGTCCTGCGCTGGCTGCAGAGCCTGGACCTCACCTTCTTCCCCAGGAACATCAGCAGGTGGGCGCAGGGGACCCGCACCTGCCTCCTGCAGGCCGCCAGGGCCCACACACACTCCGCCCCCTCAGGGAGCAGCCTGAGAACAGTGTGATGGAGCTCATTCATTCATTCATTCAATCATTCAACCATTCATTCAATCACTCAATCATTCATTCAATCATTCATTCAATCATTCATTCAATCATTTAACCATTCATTCAATCATTTAACCATTCATTCAATCATTCAACCATTCATTCAATCATTCATTCAATCATTCATTCAATCATTCATTCAATCATTTAACCATTCATTCAATCATTTAACCATTCATTCAATCATTCAACCATTCATTCAATCATTCATTCAATCATTCATTCAATCATTCAATCATTCATTCAATCATTCATTCAATCATTTAACCATTCATTCAATCATTTAACCATTCATTCAATCATTCATTCAATCATTCATTCAATCATTCAATCATTCATTCAATCCATCATTACATCTTAGACCTCTGCTGACAGAGGAAGGGTGCTTTGGTGACTACTGCGCGGAGAGTATTAAAACAGCCCAGGCTCCTCAGAGTCACTGGACCAGGTCCTGGCTGTCAGGACGGACGGTTAGCTCGGTGTTAACTGGAGCACAGAGAGTGTAAGTGACTCCATGTCATCTCCTTTCCTTTCTGCCGAGGAGCAGGGATTTTTCCAATGGCTACCTGATAGCAGAGATATTCGCCATACATTACCCCGGGGACCTCAGCTTGTCATCCTTTGAAAACGGCACTTCCTTACGGGTCAAGTTGGATAACTGGGCGCAGTTGGAAAAGGTAAGTTCGCAACCAGGGACAGCTTTGTTCCGTGGGCGCTTTCAACGGTCTGGGTTTCACCGAAAGCGGTTTGGCTCAGTGGATAGAGCATCGGCCTGTGGACTGACGGGTCCTAGGTTCGATTCCGGTCAAGGGCATGTACCTTGGTTGTGGGCACATCCCCAGTGGGGGGTGTGCAGGAGGTGGCTGATCAATGTTTCTAGGTCTCTATCCCTTTCTCTTCCTCTGTAAAAAAAAAAAAAAAAAAAAAAAAAAAAAAAATCAATAAAATATATTTAAAAAAATAAAAGGTCTGGGTTTTTAGATGTGACCGTGGTCAGCAAACTGCGGCTCTCAAGCCACATGAGGCTCTTTGGCCTTTCCAGTGTGGCTCTTCCACAAAATACCATGGCCTGGGCGAGTCTAGAAGAAGTTTACGTTTTAAAAAGTTGGCTCTCACAAGAAATTTCAATCATTGTACTGTTGATATTTGGCTCTGTTGACGAATGAGTATCACGGGCCTAGGAGGTGATACTGCCGAGTTGGCAGCTTGCTTCCTGAGGTAGAAAAGAAGGTCATTGACGCGCTCACGTCACAGGCGAGGGGGATGTCATGGCTCTCTTGCCCAATAACATCATTTAATAATGAACACGTGAAGCAGACAATCAGTGGAGAGAGAAAAGGGGGATTGACGTGAATCCATAGCGACTGAACGTTGGTATAGGAATTCTCGCGATGCTAATGTTCTCTTTCCTCTATTACAGTTCCTGGCCAAAAAGAAAATCAGATTGCCAAGAGAACTGATCTACGGGACGATCCACTGCAAAGCCGGGGTGCCGGAGATCCTGATCCAGGAGGTGTACACCTTGCTGACGCACCAGGAGTGAGCTGGGGGTTCTGGGAAATGCTGCTTCACCTGAAACTTGGGGTACTACCCATCTCATTCCCAGAATGGGGCTCGTGAACAGTATTTTGTGTGTTTTTATTTATTTATTTATTTATTTATTTATTTATTTATTTTTATTTCCAGAACACAAAGCATCCAGGATGACCTCGTGAACTTCACCGACTATAGCTACCAGATGCAACTGCCTCTGCTCCCCCGGTCCACGGCCTCCAAGTTCATCAAGGACAACATCCGCTTGTCAGAGCTCATGAGCAACCCCAGCGCGCTCAGCAACGAGCTGAAAATCGACTTCCTCTTCCTTTTGCAGATGCTGCAAAGGAAACTGAGCAGAAAGTTGCACCCAAGTAAGTTTTCCTCGGAAATCCTCGGCGGAATTCCTCTGCACCTAACAATGCTCCTCTTGGGCCCGAATGAAGGAAAGACACTCGTGTCTGCTGTCTCCGGTCACCGGTTTAACGGGAACATGCCTGTTATGCAAGCTGTGGGATGAATTGTTTTTCTCGGGCTGGTTTATGTTTTAACTTATTCGTTTTGATGAAAGCATAGGTGACCAGTGTATAGACACGTTCTCTTTAGAAAATCTTCTACGTGAATCCGTTTGTGTAAAATATTGAGGGTACAGAGCGTCCATATCACTCATTAGACCAAGGAGGACAGGAGTGTGTGAGAGCCCGTCAGGGTGTAAGTGCCGGACCCCTAGCTGCTCTCCGGCCTGTGGGCAGTGCTGTCCGTTCTGCAGTAGCTGTTGGTGTGTAGATGGCCAGGCCCATGGGGTCAACCCACGGTGTCTTGTGGTGGTGGTGGCTTTTCTCACCCTTATTCAGGACACCCCTCGTGCCTGGGAGCCTGACCTCCTAATGGCAGACGCTGGGAGACCTCGTCCTTACCTGGGCATCCATGCCATTCGGGAGCGAGGGGGCGCAGGCCATCAGGATTTCTCTCTCCCTTTTGTGAACCCAGTGTTCTGAAGAGCCATCTTATTCTAGTCTCAGAAGGAGCGGAGAGAGGTAACCTTGCCTCTCTCCCTGATTCATTGTGGGGCAGATATTTGTCCTTCCTCTAGCCTGTCCGCTCTCCCATCTTCTGTCATTCTTTGTGTGTCTTCTTCGTTCCACTTGTGAATTGGAGCAGAGACAGAGCTGTGAGTTTTGCATTCAGATGTTTGGTATGTTTTCAAACACTAAAGCTTATCGTACATGCATGTGTATAATGCATATACACTTGTGTGCCCCCTTGTAAACAGAATATCACCAATGCCTTCCCATTCCCCTGAGCATGCTCTATGACAGCATTCTCTACCCTTCCTGCTGAGGAGCCATTGCCCTCCTGCCTTATGATGTCCTTGATTTTTAAAAAATATATTTTTATTGATTTCAGAGAGGAAGGGAGAGAGAGAGAAACATCAACGATGAGAGACAATCATGGATCGGCTGCCTCCTGTACGCCCCACACTGGGGATGGAGCCCGTAACCCAGGCCTGTGCTCTGACATCCATCGAACTGAGACCTCCTGGTTCACGGGTCCATGCTCAACCCCTGAGCCACACTGGCCGAGCTTAAAGTAACTTTTTAAAGCAACTCTTTTGTGCATGAAGGAGGTGAACAATACAGGATATGGGTGTTAAGCTCTGCAGTCACCACACTCCTAGGATTATGGGAAAACGGATAGCTACACAATTGGCTGGATTTCTAAATCGTGGGGCTTTATTTTGCCAATGGCCACAGTGAATCCCTAAGAAACGACGTGTGTCTGTTTTACAGGCCGGTTTGAAGTCAAGCCGAACGTGGGAGAACTCACTCTGGACAACTTCTCTGCCCTGGTCGCTCGCCACAGGGCCAAAGCATCGGCTTTGAAGCAACAGGCTGCTCCTGTTCTACGTATGTGCTTTTGCTGTGGTTTCATTTTTAGCTTTTTATCTGTGATGAGGGATTTATTTGTTTGTTTTGCTTTGTTCATTGTATATTAGATGCCCAGTGCATGAATTCGTGCATGGGTGGGGTCCGGCCAGCCTGGCCAGGGGGAGAGGACATGTGTGGTTGGCTGGCCTACCTGCTGGTCCAAGGGACAATTTGCAAACTAGCCTTTTATTCTATAGGATATACACTGAGTGGCCAGATTATTATGCGTTCAGAGATCATCATCATCTGGCCACTCAGTGTATATCTAGCATAAACACACAAGGGGCCAAAGAATGTAGATTTCTCGGTTGTGACAGGACCCTCCCTGGAGGAGTGAGTGGCCTGCAGGGCCCGGGGGGCTGGACGCTCAGAACTCCAGAAGCAGGGTGTGCCCTGAGCAGGCCAGAGCCAGGCGCTGGCGTCGTGTGCAGCGGCCTCAGCTGTTTCTGCAGCAACATTTAAAAGCAGCTGAGTCATACTCGGGATCAACATGAGCCGCGGGTATTTTTAGGCACCGCTGGCGACTCCTGGGGGTGGGTGACATGCCGCATGTTTATTTAAGGCTACGATCAGGGTGAGCCTGGCTCTGCCTGCGGCCTTTGCCGTGCGGATGTGTGTCATATCAGAAACGGTGGTGGCTGCGCACATAGCTAATAACCACACATTGATTTTCACTCTGGTTTGTTTTGTCTTTTAAATATTCCAGCAAACATTGGCAACGCTGGCAATTAGGGGAGCAATCCCCGGGAAGCAGCCCGGAGCCCCAAGAGGGAGCCCGGGTGGCCCTGGACACGTCACCGTGGAAACACCTCCTTTTGCAGACGGGCTGCCGCCGCCTCTGCCACGTTAGAGGGACAGAACTGCCTCCTCCGGCTTACATTTCAGTGAGAAGTAAATTAAAGTGGTGTCTTATCCATACGCGGGCTGCTTTTTCTTATCACTTCCATTCAACACCCATTTGTCACAGCCACCTGGCCACAGCCTGTGGAAAGCACACAGTGCAGTTAATGGTGCAGAGCGAGCACAGGGCGCGTGGAGGGCAGCTGGCCTGCTCACCACCACGAGTACAGGCCTCCTCGGAGAGGGGTGGCCGGAACGGTGACTGTCCTGTCACATTTTCCTCACTAGACACGAAGAGTTACCCGGCAGCCTGACAGTGTTCACTCACACAGCGCATCTACGAACAAGAACATTTGTTCTGAATGGTGATGGTTGCACATTGGCCCATGGACCATCTAGCCCAGGCCCACAAAAGGCTGGGACCATTTCTCACAAACAGTGTCCTCCCTGTTGGGAGGCAAAGTGCTCCGCTCAGAAGCTGGCTCTGGGGTTGAGGGACCCATTTCTTCCACCCAAACATCCCCCCTGGCGGTGCCGTTCCCCCTGCTACATCCCCCCTGGTGGTGCCAGCCCCCCTGACACATCCCCCCTGGGGGCTGCCATCCCCCTGCTTTCCTGAAGGGAGACAAGAGCAGGCGGACCTCCTGAAAGGCGGGTTCTTTCACCTCCCGGTGATGTTATGTCCGTATCTGGGCCATTGTCTCCACCTGGCACCACTCCTGCTGGCCGCCAGCTCGTTGCCAGCCCCTCTGGCTCCAGAGGAGTGTGAGTGCTACCAGGTGTGGGTCCGTTCCCAGCTACACGCGATCCCGGTCCCGCCGTGTGGGAGGCGCAGTTCCATTAGCGTTCCCGCCTCTGAGACGTCCTTGGCTGATCTCACATTTTGGGGGAGAGCATACATAGTAAAAGAAAGTAAAGGGGGCCCCAGTGGAAGAGGTGACTTCTCAGGAAGGTGTTTGGAATAAAGGACTTAGCCCAAATGCACGCCTTAACCAGCCACAGGCTCCCCGCCTGCTGCTCGCACCCTCACAGGACACATCTCAGGTCGAAGCCAGTGGGATCACTGCTAACCCACCCTGGCCGCTCCCCAGGGGAGGGCTTAGAAGGAAGTCAGATGAAGAGCCGGAGAAAGGACCGGATCGGGATAATCAGTCAATCACGCTGCTCTGTCCTCTGGGCACTGCGTCCAGTCTCCTGAGAAAGCCAATTCCTCGTGGCCTGGAGCAGGTGCCCAGTCCCTGCGGGCCCCACAGAGGCTGGGGGGTCAGAGAATGGTCCAGGGGCCTCACCTGGGTGAGTGAGTGAGTGCAGGCAGCGGGAACCTCAGAGTGGGGAGCTGTGAGGACCCCCAGGATGCGTGTGCCCGGACGCCACCGTGGGCACACCTGAGGAAGGCCGCCAGTGCAGAGGCTCTCTGATGGAAGGAACTTTCCCGTGGCCAGGCAGCCTCAGGAGCGGGTCCTGTTCATCAGGGGGCAGGATGCTCCTCCCGGCCACGGGAGATGGAAGACCCTTCCTCTTTCCTCTTTGGCGGTTCCCGGAGGCAGGGTTTCCTGCGGGCGAAGGGTCTCCCCCGGATGTCCACGGAGTGGCTTTTGCAGGTCCTCCCGCCCCCGGAGGGCCATAGCTGATGGACACTCAGCCCTTTGCCCCTGCAGCGACCTGGGAGACAACGGGGCGTACGGGACAGACGGATGCTCAGCCTGCCGGGGACCTGGCCACACTGGCTCTCATGGGTACTGACTACAACCAGGGGACCCAGAACATGTACTCACATAACAATCCAGACAACTGCATGCACAGCCACCTGCTGTCTCAATTCAGCATCAAAGCGTTTTTTCATTTATTTAAGTACATGTGTTTCACAGGCACGGTACGATGAGCACTTCCTAGGAGTGCGCCACAAACACAACTCCCACCGTATGAGTGCACTCAACAGGAAATCCTGATCTTACAAACAACGTGTGACATATTTATCTATTCAGAATACCTTTGAAGACAAAAAAAAAAAAAGTAATTTTCCTGTCACGGTACAACAACAGGCAGCCATTGCTAATGCAACCACGTTCCTGAGCACATCTGGATGGTCTTGTGGAAATACATGTATGTTTCACTGATTGACATGAAAGTCAGAGGTTTTCACACGATGGACACAATCTTGATATTGCAATTTCGTGAAACACCTGGTCATGTCAGAGAGAACAATGTTTCCCAATGCTTTCAACATTCACTGTCTCATGAGACTTCCTTCATAAAGGCGGGTTTAAAAATGCAAAATGATTTGTCTACGCTATGGACATCTTCAAAAAGTAAAATAAGCTCATCTTATTTATTGGATTTTCATGCATATAAAATCTAACAATGGAAAATGCTTTTACAAATTTTAAAAATTACTTTTTTCATATTAAGGTACAATAATATATACAGATTGACATAGTCAAATGACATTTATAATTCTGCAAAGAATTAATAGTTAAAATTAATATTAAGGTACAGAACATGGGAGATGTCAAAGCATAGCCGAATTGCACTTGATCTGCCCAGTTTAGATTTCAAACAGAACCTGGGTTACTCTCCATTCTCTTCATGTGCTACATGTTTATTTTTTCTCATTTTATACATAAAATATTTTTTGCATTCATTAAAATACAAAATGTGATTGTTATATATGTATAATTTAAACTCAATGATATCTTTTGAGGAAATTAAAGCAAAAAAGATAGGCTTCTTTATTTAAAACAAAATAAAGAAAAACATAGTGGGATTTAGACTCATTTTGAAGTAAGGAAATTTTAGTACACATATGCCAATTAATAAACAATTCTGAGTTATATTTATCACCAAAGGTTAAAAAAAATACTCAGATACACTTTATATTATCTACTGCATCTCTGAGTTGGAAACATTCTTGTTTATAGTATTAAATTTTTTAATAAAATGAAATTGAATGATGAATTAGAAGTGGTCAATGTGGTAGATAGGTATTATATTATATATTGTTTTCTGTTTTAAGAAGCTGTTTAAGAAAATTGTTAAAGTATTTTAAATGCAACAAGTTTAGAGATAATAACCAGGATTATTAGACAAAAAGATCTATATTACAAATTCCACACAGCGACTTGAGTATAAAAGGGCTGTTCTTCCTGATATGCATTCATTTCATAAATTTCAAAGTCAGAATTCTAGAACAACTGAGCTGCTGATGGTCATGCCTCAGGCTTTTCTTTCTTGTAGCTTTACTCTTTTAATTAATATTTTAAAGTCATGAATTTACATAATATAACAAAATTTTAATATCCTACTTACAGGAAATTTATTTCAAACTAAATTTCATCAAATAAATTCAGTTATATTAATATAAATCCATTAGAGATTATGTCGATATTACATGCATTAATGAAAATTATTATCTATACAGACCGAGTCTCTTAAAACAGTCAAATATCATAAAATGCAAATTCTCATACAGATACCACCGCATTTTGTTTTTTACTCCCCCCCCCAATGTTCTTCATGCTTCTATAACTGATTCCTTTATGATTGGACATTTGAATTTCAGATGGAATCCTTGGTAATGGTCTCTCCGTGTGGTTCAGCTGGTTGGAGCATCTTCTCCTCTGAACACCAAAAGACTGCAGGTTCTTTGGTGTTCGATTCCCGGTCTGGAGACATACCCAGGTTGTGGGTTTGATCCCTAGTCAGGGGCGTAAAAGTAGGAATGGATGTATGCTTCTCTTACATCGATGTTCTTCTCTCTCTCTCTCTCCCCCTTCCTCTCTCTTTAAAAATCAATAAAAAATACCCTTGGATGAGGATTAATAAAGTATGTTGAGTGTGTATCTATTTATTGGCATACACTAAACTTATAACTGTAAACTTTTACTAAAGATGAGCTAAAACCAGTGGTTTACTATTCATTCAATAGAAGACAAGGCAGGCGTCTGTGAGCGGACGCTCAGCCCGCACACCTTCCTCATCGATGCCTGAGAAACCCGGTCCTTCGAACGATCAATCGGATTGTTCTGCATCCAAGCGCTGTTCGGAGGGTCACACCCTTTCATGTCTCCACAGCAAACACCTGGGTTCCTCCTGCTCGTTGTGAGCATTTTACGGGCTCTTTTAGATTATTCATTCAGTCCTTTACGACTCAAATAATCCCTTCCTCCCAAATATGGCTGTTTAATTTTATAAAGGAGACACCTATGTTTTTCTCAAAAACATATACATATTTTACTTCTTGAAGTTAATGAATAAAATCAACTGTTACTCCATATTTCCCCCTCTCCCCTTCCCAACCTTCAGCGCGTGGGCCACCAAGGTTAATACGAACCAATAAAAGGTGTTCTAGACACAGCGAAGCCGGAGTAATGCCTGCTGTCAGAACGGGTTGAGTCGAATGCCAGTCCCTAGAGGCGAGAAGGGGTTCACCTTGGCCCACATCAGAGCATCGTTCAGGGAGATGACGGATTTCCCGTCTTCAAGGAAGTACACGGGGCCCTGCACACGGGGAGAGGTGAGGGAAGAAGAGGAGCATAAATCTGCAACACGTTTTTAACTAGAGACAATCCCTCCCACAGAAAACCCACGGGAGAAGTTTGCATGGTGCTGACAGGAAATGAAAAACTACAGACTTAATCTGAGTGGCAAACCCAGATACGATATGCAGTGATGTACTGAACAGTGTACAACCTGGAACTGATATCATTGCATTAACCGCTGTCACCCCAATAAATCCAATGCAAATGTTCAAAGTATGAGAAAATTAGTTTTTTGAACTGCTAACCATTGTATAAACATTTTAAAACCTCTTACTGTTAAATACATCCTGATGTCTTTCAAAATAGGATTTAGTTTGATAATTTGAGATCTTTCAATTCAGCGGTGTTAACAGAGATAACAGGTAGTGTTAATCTGTTAAATACTGCAAAGTTACTATTTTATAAAGGCATATGTCTCATCATAGCCTTAAGCATGTTTTATGTTTAATCATAACAGCTGGGAAGTTATTCAAGCCAGAACCTCTGAACCAGCCGTGTGTGTGTGTGTGTGTGTGTATGTGTGTGTGTGTGTGTGTGTGTATAATTAAAATCACGCCAAACATGTGATTTGCTAGCAGATCTGTAATTTAGTTATATCTGTTAGTCCCTATGTCAAGGGCAGTTCTAAAGAACTAAATGCAAAACAAACAAACAAACACAACGACAACAACAAAAAATGGCCTAACCAGTTTAGCTCAATGGATAGACCATTGGCCTGCAGACCGAAGAGTCCCAGGTTCGATTCTGGTCAAGGGCATGGACCTTGATTGTGGGCAAATTCCCAGTAGGAGGTGTGCAGGAGGCAGCTGATCAATGTTTCTCTCTCATCAATGTTTTTAACTCGCTATTCCTCTCCCTTCCTCTCTGTAAAAAATCAATAATATATATATAATCAGAGTGAGTATGCAAATTAATCCAACAATGATGGCAGGTTAATTTGCATACACGGGGATGGAGTGGCAGGGGCGGGATGCAGGCATTTGCACTGCCCAGCTGCTCCGGGCCTCCGGGCAGCGTGGAAGGCGGAACAGCTCCAGCCGCAGTGAAGGCGGTGCCGGCAGCCAGAGGAAGGAAGGCCCATTCTTGCATGAATCTTGGTGCATCGGGCCTCTAGTTTGTCATGGTGACTGTGGACTGTCCCCCTGATGGGATGTCCCTGAGGACAGGATCTGTGTGCATTTTAAAACATTTGTCACTGAGCAGACACATCGTTTGCCTGTTACGTGGGTTCCTACCATGACAACAGCAGCAGTGGGCTCTCTGAGTTTATTTTAAGCAGAGAGAGACCGTCTGCATAACCCCGGAAGCTGAGGGGGTCATCTGGTGGGGCCTCAGGCATCCGGATGACAGTTAAATCAGAATCACATCTCAAAGAATGACGACACGGATAAGACGATGGAAAAGTGTCCTTTCTGCCCGCCGTCAGGCAGTACCTGGATTTTCAGCCCAGTGAGACAGGAGATGTGCGCGTCGGAATGGCTGGGCAGGTGCGCCCCCGTCACGTAGTCGGGCCCCACAATGCCTCTGAGCGGCTCGGCCCCCAGTCTCCGGAGCAGGGCTGCGTGCACCCTTCTCTGTGCCTCGGAAGCCGGCGTGCAGGGGGCGTCCTCTGAGGATCTGTATGGTCAACAACATGGCATTCCCACGTTTGCAAAACCACAGAACGGTTCAGGCTGAGATGAGACACAGTCCCGATGGCTTTCTAGCCCCCTTCAGAGATGATGCCACATCAACGTTAGCCTCAATTTACAGTAAACACTTTTAAAAAAAGCAGCACTGTAAGCGATTCCTGAACATCTGCCCAACAACCCCAGAGTCGTCCTTCTGCCAGCGTGAACGACACCCGCATTCTGAGCGAGCCCGTCACGACGCCCAGTGCTCCCGCCCTCAGGTCCGATCACTCACGGGGGCACGGGCTGCGTGCAGGCCCTCCACGCCTCCAGCTCCTCCGAGAGGCGCCTGATGGTCAAAGGCACGGACACCTCCCGCCGTTTCAAGAGCTGGCTGCAACGAGAGAGAGACCAGCCGCTCACATCGAAGACAAAGGCTCCAGAAAAGCGAGTGAACAACTGCAAGTTTAGGGTTAACAACTACTGTTCAAAAATGCATGTGTGTACCCGAACGTGTGTGTGCGTGTGTGTGTGTGTGTGTGTGTGCGTGCGCGTGTGTGTGTGTGCATGTGCACTCACTGTGTAGTTTGCCTGTAAGTGCTGGCGAGTCCTAGCTGGCCCACAGCTGTGGGCTGGTGGCAGGCTGAGGAGTGAGGGATGGACACAGGAGCTGCGTAACGTACAGAGGACGGTTCGAGAAGCCAAGCTCTGCTGACCGATGGCCACGCACAGCGGCTGTAGCACAGTGTGTGTCTGCACTAAAGTGAGTGTTGGGAGTAAGAAAGCGAGCCGGAGAGCAGGGACAGACTCAGCCAGCGGGGAGGACGGGGGTGCGGCTGGGCCCGCGCCAGCAGGACCCACCGTCCTGGGAGTGACAGCGCCGGGCTGAGCGGATAAAGGGGCGCGTGCGGCAGTGTTGGGGACCCCGGAGAAGAAGCCTGTCCCCCGCAGGCCCTCACCTCGTGTACTCATAGAGCGCGGGGACGATGCCCGTGTACTGCCTCCTGGCGGCCAGCAGCGCGCCCGCGTAGCCGCTGAGGATGAGCAGCTCGTTCCGCGCCCTGCGGGGAAGACGGTTGGGTTTGAGAAGTCCGAACCTGGAAGTCTGGAACATCATTCTCCTCTGTAGTGACCGTACTGGTGCCTCTGTTCTGATGGGTGATGCTGACAGCAAACTCCGTTTAGAAAATGTCCTAAACTCGAGGATGTTGCCTTCATCGGGTAATGAGCCTGGCGTTGTGCTGTGACAATTCGGGTCAAAACACGGATCTTCAACGCCATCGCACCCTCGCCTTCTTGTTTTTCCCTGTTGCTCCGCTGCTTCCTCATGTGCTCGCCCCCTGGGAGCTCCCGGTCAGGGTAGGAATCCCCGGCCCGCGGACCGCTCACCCACCACCTCCTGCCCGGGCTCTGCCGCGCGTGCAGCCACGGCTTCGCCTTCCCACACAGGCATCAAGCAAAAGGGACCGGCCACGGCCGCTAGTACAGATTATCCATAGTCTCGGGACCTCAGCCACATGGAACAGTGACCTTAAACCAGGGGTCCGGGGGACCTCTGGCCCACGGGCCTTGTGAGGCCCGTGAAATCATTTTGTCTGGCCCTGCCAACGCATGAGGGTGAGTTAATTAAATATTTGACCAAATAGAGCGGGCTAATTTTAAAGCTGATAATTTAATGTGGCCCTCGAATGAGGTTATGAATATCCAACTGGCCCTGGCAGAGAAGGTTCCCCACCCCTGCCTTAAATGACGCCTGTTTCCCAGGGCGTCACGTCTGACGTTCTAGCCCTTTCAGTTCTTCCCCAACCCAGCACGCTGTGCACACATGGAGAGTTAACAGATAAGACCCTCAGGTTCTCAGGACTTCGAGGTCCAAAGCCACTCAAAAGCTTTAGATTAGCTTTATTTGAACTGGTGTGTATGTGTGTATGTGTGTGTTCATACATACATAAACATACAAACACTATTAGTAAACGAGGCCACGAAGATTTATGATTTCTGGTTCAAATTGACCTCTGTATTTTTTTCCCTTAAGATGACAACCGATAAAAACGTAATTTTTTTCTACAGGTCCTTCTACCTGTCCAAGACCGTCTTATTTCTTGATCTAAACACCAAACCTCGCAGAGCCACCATGGAACACCAGGTGGCTGCAGGGATGGGTTCTGGGGAAAGGGACTCACCGAGTGCACGTGTGCAGGAGTAGCTTTTCAGTACGAATGTAACTCAGCAGGTCAAGAACGGGATGAATGGCATCCAAAGTCCAGTCTGCTCTACGGATGTGTTCTGGCAAAACAGAACCAAGTCAGGAATCTCTAAGTAACAATATTCATGTTTGCTCATCTCCTGCTGAACCCATGTGATCAGCTCCCTTCTGGCGAACCCTCTCTGTCCCTGGGGTCAGATCACAGGCATTCACTCATCCACTGACCCTCTCCCAGGCCCCACGCCATGTGGTCAGCACTGTCTTTCCTTTCTCCAGGTGGGGTGGCTGGTGCTTGATGTGAAAACTTTAGCAGTATGAATGAAAACGTGAAACAAATGAGATGTTAAATGTCTCTACCAACTAAACACTCACCTTTGACGAAGTCAATACCAACAGGAAGGGCTTTTTCAGGCTCCTGACTTAACAAGTAGTACTTGACAGCTTCAAACACATGGCCCCCTGCGTGCGCTGTCTCCGCTAGCTGCATGCACTCTTCCTCGGTGGGCAGCTTGCACTGGAAAATAACCGGGGCGAGGACAATATCACTGAAATGTGTAGGGTGGAATAGCAGTGTGAGTATAATACTAAATCAGTTTCATGGTTCTTTCTTATGAAAACTGCTCAGAATAGATGCGAATAAAATAACGTGTACCGAGATATATTTATGAAACGATCTTGAAGGTATAATAATAGCAGCAATAATAATAAAGAATAATAATAAGTGGGATGTTGCCCAAGAGTCAGCAGTTTTTGTCACACATCACCCAACGAAAGAGGGAGAGGGCACTGCCTGGGCTGTGAGAGTGGAACTAGCGCCTGGATCTGCCCCTGGACCTGCCATGAGCTCAGGCACGCGCTGTGTCCCCAGCCACCTTCTCACGGAGGTCCTTCGTCTCCTCCTCAAAGCCGGGGTAGAAGGCGCAGAGCTTCACCAGCTGAAGTTCATTATCGGGAATCATCAGGAGCAGGTCTGCCGCCAAATTCCTGGTCGGGTAACAAAAGGGGAAACACCCATGAGAACAAAACGCCACACCCAACACGAGGCCCTGTGGGAGGAAGGAGACTCAGGATTCCTCCCACGCAGTCCTAGCTGCACACAGCACTGACCTCCTGCTCAACTGTCAGCTTCTCGGCACAGATCCCACGGTCTGAAGGGCGGGGAGCAAAAACGTGGGATGAAATGCCTAACCAGTTCTTTTTAAAAACATGTTCTTATGGATTTCAGAGAGAGGAAGGGAAAGGGAGAGCATCATGGATCGGCTGCCTCCTGCACACCCCCTGCTGGGGACAGAGCCTGCCACCCAGGCATGTGCCTTGACCTGGGAATCAAACCCTGACCTCCTGGTTCAAGGGTCAATGCTCAACCACTTAGCACCACTGGCCAGGCTCTAAATGGTCTTTAAAGCTCTGAACAGAGTCTTCACAAACTCACAATTCATTCTGTCACTATGTAATAATTGCCTGATCACACCGAGTTGAATTAGGTCTGTGCTTTGGAATGAATTCTAGGCTGTGAAGTGAACACTGGCCAGCTGTGGACAAGGGTGTCTGTCACTCATTGGAGCACTTAGGTTACGTTAGAAGCTGGGCATTTGGCATACCTGTGAAACGTTAGGGCAGTGGCAAACTCATTAGTCCACAGAGCCAAATATCAACAGGACAACAATTGAAACTGCTTTTGAGAGCCAAACTTTTTAAACTTAAACCTCTTCTAATGCCACTTCTTCAAAATAGACTCGCCCAAGCCGTGGTATTTTGTGGAAGAGCCATACTCAAGGGCCCAAAGAGCCGCATGTGGCTCGCAATCTGCAGTTGCTGACCATATCTTCGGGGAAAATCGCACACAAATGCAGTTTTCTGATTTACATTTTTCAAGATGTGATCAATGGAATAAACCACTTAAAATTAAAGAGGATAAGAAACTGCACGTACAGCAGCTTTACATTAAAAATATTTTTGTTTGCCCAACTGGCATGGCTCAGTGGTTGAACATCAACCTATGAACCAGGAGGTTACAGTTTGATTCCTGGTCAGGGCACAGGCCCAGGTTGTGGGCTTGATCCACAGTAGGCGGAGTGCAGGAGGCAGCTGATTCATGATTCTATTTCATCATTGATGTCTCTATCTCCCTCTCCCTCTCCCTTCCTCTTTCTGAAACCAATAAAAATATATTTTAAAAAATGAAAAAGTATTTTTTATAAAATTCTTTTCTAAAATCACTAGATGAAGGGATTTTTGGTTCATGCATCATAACTGAGAAAACACTGATTTTCATAGTTTGAGGTGATATTATTCAACTTTCAAGAAACTGATAAACATTCAGCACGAGTTTAGAAGAGGCGATACTTCAAGTGTGAATCAGGAAGGGTGTGCTTCAGGCTGAGACAAACCCTCCTTCCCCGCTGTGTGTAGCCTTCAGGGAGCTCTAAATTGGTCACTGGTGTGAACAAGCTACTTTTAAAACATTAGGAGATATTTAACCAATAATATAGTGAGCACAGAACAATAGAGATAATTTGGTGTGTCTGATTTTCTATTATCATTGCAGAAGTAAATCTTTGAATATGTTTTCAATCTCCAAATTAAGAGTCCTTCATCTGTTCTTGCTAAAATTACGAATGACTTTGTTTTCTGACACTAATATTTAATAGCAGTTTTCAATAATGTCCATGAGAATATAGAAATTACTTTTATAATGTATAAAATTGCCACCCTAAAATTCCACTCAAACTTCTATCAACTACAGACAAAAATATGAATTGAATTATAGCCTGATACAGTAAAATGTATAGTGATGCTATTTACTGAAAATTTAGTAAACCATATTACAAGTAATGATATGGACCAAACAAATGATCTAATTTCTTAAATTTCACTATCAGAACAGGCACTTATATTTGCTTAGCTGAATT
This sequence comes from Pipistrellus nathusii, assembly GCA_963693515.1. Classification (NCBI taxonomy): domain Eukaryota; kingdom Metazoa; phylum Chordata; class Mammalia; order Chiroptera; family Vespertilionidae; genus Pipistrellus; species Pipistrellus nathusii. The sequence continues at coordinate 2,126,484 of OY882860.1, read as the reverse complement.
AGCTATTATTTTATATTGTAGAGCGCCACAGTTCAGTTATTCTACTCCTTTAGGTATAAAGCCACAGTGCTTCTGTGCCTAGGTTATAGGAACATTTGTCACTCCTCTATAGTTGGGTTTTATATGCTATAAATTGTGGAAATAAATTGGCATTCTGTAAGACGTGAAAATAGTTAATGATAACTTCTTAATATAGAGTGGGTGTCCCAAAAATGTAGAATATAAAGATTTAATTAAGCAGTTTCTATAAAAGTAGATGATACCTGTATTCATCAGATGGAAAGCTAGAAGGAAAATAGTTCTGGATATGAATACCATAGACAGGCAATGCCAACTCTAACCAGCAAACACAGACATGTGAAGGGTTCTTGGTTAGGAAGTTACACATTCTATTGCGATGCTGCTGCTATCTTAATTACTCTCTAAAATCCGAGGAACTCTACTGCTAATAGCCACTGGACTTACAGACCCCCTTCCCCGGGTACAACCCGATCAGCATCAACTATTTTGGAATTTGAATGTCGCTCTGGTTTCCAGCACAAATATCTATGCATGGACAGGTACATCCAGAAAGAACTCCCGGAATTCCGGGGAAACAGGCGTTTGTTTTATATTAAAAGCACCTTGTAGTCAGTTGAAAGATTTTTAAAACTTTTAAAAATTCACTATCTATTCCTGTTTGGTTTTCTGTTGCTTTCACATGAACACACACACACACACACACACACACACACACACACACACACCATGTTTCCTTAGCTTGGATGCTGACGTTAGCACGAAGGCAGTCACCTCTCCGAACAGACCTCATGCTTCGGGAGGGGTTGAGGGAAGCCAGGGTGACCAGGTGACTGCCCACTGCAGCTCTCCACTGAGGGACGCCTGGGTCTCTCAAAGGGTCAGCGTTACATACACCAAAGGGGGGGGGCACCACGGCGTGCTGGTGGGGAAGAGGCTCTCCTACCCCCGAGCCACGTGGGCCACGGAGAAAGCTCGGGGTGCCCGGTTCACTGAGAGCCCCACTAGGAAGCGGGCAGTGTGATGGCTACTGCAGCCTGTATGTGTGCCCCTCCAAATTCACACGTGGAAACCAGTCCCCCAAGGAGATGGTACTTGGAGATCAGGCCTTTGAAAGGTGCTCAGGTCAGGAGGGCAGAGCCACTGGAACGGGACTGGTGCCCTCACAGATGAGGCCACAGGAAGATGCCAGCTGTTAACCAGGAGGCCGACTCCATCAGACCCCCAGTCCGCCAGCGCCTGAGCTTCCAGAACCCTGAGAAATGCCTTTCTGCTGTTCAAAGCCACCGGGTGTTTGTTACAGCAGCAGAACTGACTGAGACCCTGGGCACAGTGCACGCTCTGGAGGCCGTTCACGTGGCCTTGAACCCTGGCTGTCACCGCGCTGAGGCCCGAGGCCAATCTGAGAGCTCATCTTAAGGTGGCGCATGTGCAAGGGGCGTGCAGCGGGGAGAGGCCAAAGTCCTAGCAAACAAGCTCATCCAGACGTCTCAAGGTGCTGAGTACTTTGGTGAGAGAGAAGATTGAAGTCTAAAACTATCTTTAGTCAACACACACCTTCAGAGTGACAGCAACAGCCGCATCTTTCCTAAAAGCCCCTCCCTCACCAAGGGGGGTCGGCCTGAGGACAGGGCTCTGCAGAGGGGAGCGGGAGCCCATTGGACCGGGAAGCCCAGGTCACCCCCCACCCCCACTCCCCAGGGTCTGTCTCCCACAGCGGTGCCCGAGTTCAGGGCAATGGCCTGGGCTGAGCCCCCGGGAAATCGTCTTTGTTATTTCTCTCCAGTGGAAAAGTGACTTTCTCTTCCAAACCTCAAACCCAGACACAGGGTCTGACAAGGAGGAGCGGGGTACAGGATTGGATGTGCGGGAATGTGCGGTCCTGATAGTCCTAAGATGCACACATGGCTGTCTCCTGACGCCTATGGGCTTGGAGAACCATGGGCTCCAGCTGGGCTACTTCCGATGGGCCCGGGAGGTCCACTCCACAACCACTACTTCCTTCTCACACCCCTTCCCCTCACAACCTCCCCTTTCACTGAAAAAGGAGACCCTGCACTGTTTACCCCTGCTCTCAGAAAAGGCACCTCCTGCTACTGACCGATACAAAGAATGTTTGTGGTAGGTTTTTACACATATTCCTCACCGGATTAAGTACATTTCTTTTTATTCCTCGTTTAAGAGATTTTAATACGATGATTATACATCAATACTGACTGTTATTTAATGACTTCCTGTATCTTTGGGACAATATTATGCTTCTTCTAGGTTATTCCATTAATGAGGTAAATTATATTAATTGCATTTCTAAAGTTATCCATCTTCACTTCTCTGGTATAAAGGCAAGTTACCCTTGTTTCTTTTTTATGTAGGTCTGACCAGCTAACTAAATATTGGTCCCAGATTTCTGCATCCATCTCCCTGAGTGAGATTCTCTGGCAGCTTTCCTTTTGGTGCTGTCCTAGTCCAGTGTAGGTATCAAATATATATTAGCTTCTGATAATAAGAAAGAGATAGGACACCCTGTATACGCCCAACACGTGATCAACTGTGACTTGCAAGCCTGAAAAGATGCATGCCATCACCATAAAATTCTTTACGTTTAGAAGCTCTTACCACATTGGGATCATCATGCATTTCCTGGCCAACAACTCCAGGGCGTAATGGGTGGCGGGGGCTGCCGCCTCGCCCAGGACTGTGCCCACGCAGACCGCCAGCTCCAGCTCATTCCCACGGAGCAGGGAGGCCATGGCCAGCTAGTGGGAGAAACAACGGCCCCGGTCAGAGACGCAGGCGGGGCAGGCCGCTCCCGCCCCGCTCCCGCCACTCAGGAAACACGGGGTGCACTGGCTCACACTCAGTCCCTCTTACAGAATGCCCCTGCACTACTTCTACCCAGTATGGAGGCCTGACTGCAACGTCAAGTGGAAAAGCTGAGAAAGGGCACACAGGAAATACTCTCTAAGGTTAGAATTTAATAGAGCACTTGCCCATATTTTTGTAATTAATAACAGTCTCTCTGCAATGTCCTCAATATGTCCTTCAGTTTCTATAAGAAAAAAATGTAAATTATCGCCTTCATTGGTTTGGCTCAGTGGATAGAGCGTCAGCCTGCGGACTGAAAGGTCTCAGGTTCGATTCTGGTCAAGGGCATGTACTTTGGTTGCGGGCACATGCCCCGTAGGGGGTGTGCAGGAGGCAGCTGACTAATGTTTCTCTCTCATGGATGTTTCTAACTCTCTATTCCTCTCCCTTCCTTTCTGTAAAAAAAATTCAATAAAAAATATATTTTTAAAAAATGTAAATTATTTTTTTAAATAAATTTTTATTGATTTCAGAGAGGAAGGGAGAGGGAGATAGAGACATCAGTAATGAGAGAGAATCATGGATCGGTTGCCTCCTGCACGCCCCACACTGGGGATCAAGCCTGCAACCTGGGCCTGTGCTGTTCACTAGGAATCAAACCATGACCTCCTGGTTCATGGGTCAAAGCTCAACCACTGAGCCACCTGGCAGGGCAAAAATGACGATTCTTAAAAGTTTCATAAATAGTGTACAATGAGTATCAACTATCCCTGAAGCCAGTGTTCTCAGGAGCCAGGAACCCTGAGTCTGCATCTGCATTCAGGACTGCCCTGGTTCCATCAGTGGGTCCGTGGGAGTCACCCTAAGAGTGTAACGGGTGAAGAACACACTGAAGGGAAACAAGCTCTTTCACACGTCAGGGACGGAGCCCAAGTGCAGCCATTATGCTTTACCACCTCCTGCTCCTCACCTGTGACAGACACCTCAAGAGGCTCGTCGCAATAGGAGCTTGTGTTGGGATGTAAAAATGTGGGGGCAGAGCTCAGGTGTGGAGTGTCACCCTGGGGCTTGGAAAGCATGCAGACCCGGCTATGACTCCCTCAGACACCCGCCCTTTCCCTCACCTCCCCCCACCCCCCACATCTTCCCCAGCGCTGTACCTCCACATTGTCCACGGCCAGGTGGCAGCAGGCCGCGCGCACTGCCCGGCCGCCCTGGAAGTGCCACTCCGCCAGCTGCGCGCTCGCCATGTGCAGGAGCCTGGGGGGAAGGGGGACAGCCTAGCTCAGCAGGCGCCCCGGGGACCCCCCCCCCCCCCGCTCTCCTCCTCCCCCTGCTCTTTGTCCCAGGCTGGGGAGCGGAGCGGAGGACCTAGCTGGACACCTGACTTCGGGAGGAAGCCGGACAGGGAGAATCAGGGAGCGTCTTCCTTAGCAGAGGAGCTGACAAGCCCCCAGACGTCAGGAAAAGGCCTACTTTTCAGTCTAGCCCCCTCCGGACGCAGTGAGGACCGGGCCACAGGGCGGTGACCGGGAAGAGCTGCAGGGGGACTGGGACTTTTCCCGGTGCAGGGGGACAGGCTGGGGGTGTGTTGGGGCTGCAGAGGCAGGACTGGCTGGCAGAGGGCAGCCGCCAAGAACCAGAGGGCACACTGGTCCCCAACACAGCGCTGCCAGCACCTGATGACCCCTTACCCGGTTAAGGGTCTTGAACGCTCCAACGTCCCATTTTCTAGGCTAAAATGGGAGCCCTGAGGGGAGGGGGAAGGCGGGCAATGAGATTAGGAGAGGGAAGAAGCAGAGAGTTCTGATCCTCTTGCTTTTCCGAATATGACTCTTTGAGCTTCTTCGCAAGAGGCTGGCACATTATTCTGTCACTAACACGGGCCCGGGGTGATGACACGGTCACCGGCCCGGTCTGCACCGGCCACGGGGAACATGGTGAGCCCTCCCCTGCTCCCACAGGTGGCTCCGCTGGGACGTGGGTGCTGGCCGTGCAGTCTCCCCGCGGAGACCCGCTGCCCTCCCGGGAGCTCAGACGCGCCCAGGCTGCCCACGCAGCTGCCATTCCTGTGCCCCGGGCGGCGCGGCCGCAGGCCCCCCTCCGGAGGGAAGTGCAGGGGCCGAGCAGCCACTGCCTCTGAGTGAAAGGAGGGTGGGCGGCGGGCCCTGCACTGCGCCGAAGGGGACCCCCTAGAAACACGGGCCCAGGCCCCTCGGGCGGGCTCACTCGGTGAAGTCCTCCCCGCGGGCGTCCTCCGGCCCCGAGGCCCCGGGTGCGGTGGGCGCTCGGCAGGTTTGCATGTTCCCCTCACACGCAGCCTGGAGAGGAAGGAACACTCATCACTCTTCCTAAAAAGTAATCTGTACTGTGGACAGCATTACAGATGCTCCCTTCTCCCCTCCCCACTGAGCCCTCCTCCCCTCCCTACTCCTCCCGGGCCTTCACCGCACCCTCCCCCCCTTTTTATGTTAATCCTCATCCAAGGATTTTTCCGCATTGATTTTTAGAGAGAGGGGGAGGAGGGAGATGGAGAGAGAGAGGGAGAGAGAGATGTGAGAGACACACACAGGTTGGCTGTCTCCCACACCCACCCTGACTGGGGCCAGGGGTGCAGCCTGCACTGAGATCTGTGCCCCTGACCAGAACAGACCCATGAGCCCGGCCCTGGGCCGATGCTCGCACCGGGCGGGGCTCACGGCCGCTTTAAGTCATCCTGGGCTGACTGCGGGTGAGGGACACATTTCAGACTCGCATTCTGAACCAAGGATACCTAAATCGTGTTTGAAATTTATGCCAGAATTTGGAGCCACCTTAGAATTTGAAAGAACTAAAAACACCACACACACAAAAAAGCAGATGGACGCTGTTGTGTGAACGTGAAGCCTCGGCGCTCGGTCACCAGGAAAAGCCGGTTAAGCTCATGCAACGTTCAGCGGCGAGCAAAGGCTCCGGGTTCCGAGAAGCCCGAGCACGTGAGGACCCAAAGCCAGGTCAGCGTGGCCGCTCACACCCGGGGCCGGCCCTGGCTCTGTCCGTCAGCAGGACCCTCTCCCCCCGACGGCGGTGTGGCTGCCCTGTACCTGGGCCACCAGCAGCGCCTCCTGCAGCTGGCCCCGCGCCACGAAGAAGCGGACCAGCTTCCTCACGTCGCCCACGGCCATGCAGTACGGGATGGCGGCGTCCGTGTCCTCCTGCATCAGCTGGTCGGCTCTCCTGCGAAAGGAGGACCGTTTCTCTCTTTACAACGCAGGCATTTCCAGGTTCTCGGGAGGACTGGGTTTTGGGAAATACCTAAACTTGGAGGCAGATGTCATAAAAGCTTTCCTGTGTATCACTTTTTGGAAAAAGACAGATTTTATGATCAGATCATAGACAGGGGACAAAGGTTTTCTGAAATAATAGATACTACAGGTACTTACTTTTCCCTTAGACCACTAGGTATATTCAGAGTTTAAAGGTACTGACCCGGCCAGGCCTTAAAATCAGTACAGCGTATCTATGTACACGCGCGACACGTTTTTCTGAAGGTGAGTCGTAGACTAGATCCGGTGCCATGGCAGATCTGCTCTCGGCTGGATTAATAAATGTGAGGGCGTCTGCTTTGTTAAGGAGACTTTTAAATGGCACCGTGAACACAACGAGGAAAAGAGAGCTTCCAAAGGCAACTTGCTTACGAATCATTAACAAGAACGATGCCAGCACATAAACATGGATCAGGAAAGGGGATACTGTCAGTGACCCAGGAACGTTCCAGACAGGTGCAGGGCTGGGGGATCCTGACGCTGAAGATTCCGAAGGGTTCCCGGAGGGTCCCTCTGTCTCTATTGTACCCAGGCCTGTCTGTCTCTGCTTCTCTTTCCCTACCGTCGTCCCAGGTACTTTCCCGAAGACCAGCCTGGTTCCTTCCAGTACTGCTTCACCTGCGGTGTTGAGCAGGAACCTGCTTTATCTATAATAATTGGTGTTGGCATTTGCACTAAATTGCATTCCAACGGCCAGCCTTTGGGCAGGAGCAGTAGCTGCGTTTCATGCTGTTTTCCCAGCTCACCTTTCACCATCCCCAATGGCCAGGGTCAATGGGGTTCCTCCCAACAGCTCTCTTGTTACCCTGTGACCCCGACTCCTTGGTTACAGCGGATTAGGAACAGTATTCTCACTGGCCTTTGGAACTAGGAAGAGAGACCGCCAATCAAACGCAATGGCCGGGTCAGTAGAATGCAGACTTGGGAGTCTTGGGGAGAAAGATCATTTCCTGGCCGCCATGTGGACCGCGGAACAGGGGAAATCTGGCGTCAGTTTTCAAGGATAAATGAAAAGGAGCTTTTCCTGAGGTGAAGGCAAAACTGTTTTGAGGAAGTATCCCACAAGCATCTGGGCACCTTCAGAAAATCTCACCACTTACCTTTCAATGGCAGCACAGTGACCAGTGAGCATGTCCGTGGACCTGCCATTCCATCCACTGACATGGGGAACTGGCCTTGCACTGACTTTATCGGATGGCAGGTCAGACAAAAGGGCAGCAAAATGACTTGCAACCGATCAGTTTATTGTATCAGAGGACACGAAATCAGTTATTATTTAAAAGAACATAAAGTATGAATCTCAAAAGCTGCCGTCCTCTGCCCCTGCTGTTCCTACGTGAACATGCTTGGAAGGGCTCTGGGGCACGGACGGCCTTACCTCTGCGTTAGCTTCCTCCAGTACGTCACCGAAACGCCCGGGGCCACGGACAAGGCCTTGTCCCACTGCAGCAGGGAGAAGAGCAGAAACACAGCCGTTCCCACGCACAGTCTCACGCCCAGCAGGCATGTTCTTTAATGAACTCCCATTGGTGAAACGAGATTTTAGAGGGTATTTAGAGTGTCAGCATTTCCAGAGTTACTATTCTAACTCATTCATCCCACAGAGTATAAATATTACCATATCCTATATAATAAAAGCATAATATGTTAATCAGACCAGACGTCCTTCTGGATGAGCTTCCCAATGAAGCCCGGGCTGCGTGCGAGGGAAGCCAGCGCTGGCAACTGGGAGAAGGAAGGCCTACTCTCGCACGAATTTCGTGCATCAGGCCTCTAGTCTATGATAATAAAAGCTTAATATGTTAATTAGACCGGACAGCCAAATGACCTCCTGCATGACCTTCTGGACTAAGCTGGGGCTGCAAGGGCCGAAGGAAGCCACCGAAGCTGTGAGGGCTGAGCCCCTTGTGTGAATTTCATGCATCAGGTCTCTAGTTTTAAAATGAAATGATATGTAAATTGTATTACTTAGCAAGGAAAATCCTGAACTAGTCCCAGACAGAGAGACAAGAGCTAGAAAAAGGGGGAGGGAGAGAGAAAGAAGGTGATGGGAGGGAGGGGTTTAGTTTGAAAAATATATTAACTCATCGTCCAACAGGACACCAGAGTAATTTGTTCCATGATATTCTATGTCCTACGTTCAAAGTAATTTGCACTGAGATTTTACTCCACTGTAATGTTTAACAAATATATATGTTCCTATTCTTTCCTTACTCATTTTTATAAGTTTTATTTATTGTAAATCCTTCCTTTACAATTGGTAACACTGGTCTTCATATTTAAAATATCAGACTCTAATAAAGAAGCTCATTGCTCAACCAAGGCCGATTGTGACTGTGACGTCAAAGGATGGAGTTCACTACATTCAAGTCTGGAAGGGAAGTGAGGGAAAAATATTCTGAAAGATCACTACTTAAATCAAAACTTCATTTTATTTATCAAATTTTTTAATCCTCACCCAAAGATATGTTTTTTAAATTGATTTTTAGAAGGAGAGGGAGGAGAGAAAGAGAAACATCAATGTGAGAGAGAAACATCCATCAGTTGGCCATGTACCCCAACAACCTAGGTATGTGCCCTGACTGTGAATCTAACTCACAACCTTTCCGGAGTATGGGGTGACACTCCAAACAACTGAGCCATCAGATACTGTGCAAAGCTTCATTTTAATTAAGGCTTTTTAGAACAGAGCTCTGCTGCAAGTAAGGCTATAAAACTGGTGATTAGCCTAAAAACAATGTTAACATTTAATCAGGTAATTTTAAATGTTATATAATTTATAATCATGTTACCTAAGAAAAGGAATTCAAATACATTTTAAAGGGAGAATTAACTATACTGTGGTAGGAGGAAATGGGAAAAAGAAGTTGAAATGTAGATTAAATTAATACCATTAAGGTTTTTCAGTAAGAACAGGTCTTGTAAGTGAAAGAATTACATGTTTTTCTAACCTTATAGTACTCACCTTGCAGAAATAAGTGATCTGTAAGAAGGTGATAATGAACAATGATAAGGACACCCATTTTGCTAAAGGATTTTAAGCATATTTCTAGATCATTAGTCCATCGATAAAACTGCCCTGACTAAAGGATCTTTAATTAAATTTAAATTAAATATAATTTAAAATTACATATACCAAAATAAAAAAAAATTCATAAAGATAAAGAATTATACTGTTCTATCAAAATTTATTTATTTTCTCTTTGGCTTTTAATAGATGCTATTCTTTCTAGTAGTGCCTTGTTAACAAAAGAACTTTTTTTTAAACAGGGTACTATTTCTTTACTTCTTCACAAGTAAAACCTTTATGCTGCTTCTAGATTAAACACTTTTTAATTTGCAGTGTCTTTCAACAATGCTTTTAAATGACACATTTTATTATTTAAGGTCAGGAGGTAATTGTCTCTAAAGTATGAAGCAATTAAAAAGTGCATTAAACTCCATTTTGATATATTTTATTATAACTATTGCTTAGCTTTACTTTATATTATTTAAAAGTATCCTAACTTGTATGTTGTAATTATGGTAATTATGAAATTAACCAATGTGGATATTTAAAAAAATGATCAAGTATGAAATGAGTCCACATCATTGTAGTTTTGCTGTTTTTGCTTTTTGGTGGGGTGGGAGAGTTTTGTTGAAGTAAACACACATGTAGAAAAATGAAAAGCTCAGTAAGTTTCCACCCTGGCTACACTCATGTAACCAGCACCAGGATCAAGGGACAGAGCCCGCCCCCTTTTGCTCTGTCAGTCACCATCCACCTTCAGGCGTAAGCACTTGTGTAAGATTTTAACAGGACAGCTTCATCCGAACCTCTCACGGAAACTCTGTTTAGCTCCGTCCTCTAAGAATCAGGCTGTGGCCCTGCCTGGTTTGGCTCAGTGGATAGAGCGTCAGCCTGTGGACTGAAGGGTTCCAGGTTCGATACCGATCAAGGGCATTTATCTTGGTTGCGGGCACATCGCTGGTGGGGGTTTTGCAGGAGGCAGCTGATGTTCCCCTCTCATCAATGTTTCTAACTCTCTATCCCTCTCCCTTACTCTCCGTGAGAAATCAATAAAATATCTTTAAAAACAAAAACAAAACAAAAACAAATAAATAAAAAGAATCAGAATCAGGAATCAGGCTGTGCCACCAGATGACCCTCAGTGGGAACTCTGGCCAGTGTGGGACTCGGGGAACACAGACAGCATTCGCGAGGGAACCCACGGGCAGGTTAGCCCCAGAGATGCCTTTCCAGGAACCAGAGTCCAGCCTCGGGCAGTGGTTCTCAGAGGCACCGGGAGGCTTATAAACGCTCAGATCAGCCCGGCGAGCATGGCTCAGTGGTTGAGTGCCATCCATGAACCAGGAGGTCAAGATTCTATCCCCAGGGGGCACAGGCCTGGGTGGTGGGCTTGATCCACAGTGTGGGGTGTGCAAGAGGCAGCCGATCCATGATCTCTCTCCTCACTGATGTTTCTCTCTCTCCCTCAATAAAAATATATTTAAAAAAACAAACAAAAGCAAAAGCTCAGATGGCTGGCTCCCCCCGGAGTTTCTGAGTGAAGGCCTGGGGTGGGAAGTTCTTGTCTAGCAGGTCCCCGAGCCCAGGACGCACTGTGATGGCCCACACCTGACAGACCAGGGACCAGAGAGATCCAGAGAGAGGTCCGCTACACAGCCCCCAACTAACCAGGACACATAGCATGACTAAACTTGTGCACCCCACCCCGATGGCCCTCACCTCGCCCCGATGGCCCTCACCTCGCCCCGATGACCCTCACCTCCCCCCGATGGCCCTCACCTGCCCCGATGTCCCTCACCTCACCCCAATGGCCCTCACCTCGCCCCGATGACCCTCACCTCCCCCTGATGGCCCTCACCTGCCCCGATGGCCCTCACCTCACCCCAATGGCCCTCACCTCTCCCCGATGACCCTCACCTCCCCCCTGATGGCCCTCACCTCCCCCCGATGGCCCCACCTCGCCAAGCTCCACCATGAGTTCGCAGTAGCGCTGGAGCTGCCCAAGCCGCAGGTGGATCTCAGCGGCCTCCTTCAGCCTCTCCTCCGTGGTCGGCGCGCCAATGCCCCCTCCGAACTTGGACATCTTGACTGTGGTCAGCTCCTGGGCTTCAGACTGGGAGCAAAGAAAAGACCCTTGTCCTGAACTGTCTGCCATCAGCGCAGGCCAGGCACCCGCCCGTGAGAGCACCCTATGACACACAGTTGACAAGTGTGCGGCCGGGGAAGCAGACCTGAAGCCAGCACTTCTCTCTGAAGGAGGCTGCCTCTCACAGTGTGGGTGGGTGGACCTGGGTGGCCTGAGGGGGGGAAGGAGCCAGCAGAGGCGAACTCCCACTGTCCCTGAAGCTCCTGGGTTATTTGTGGTGACACAGGCCCGAGGCCGGAGGCATGAAGGGAAGATGCAGCAGTGATGGGGCGGCTCATGAAGGCCGCTGTCAGACAGGAAGTGAGTGACTTCCTCCTGTTCAGTCAGCAGGGAACGGCGACCGTCAGACACGTCCAGCTGTCACAGTTCCCGCCGTGGACACTGCACTGCGATCCTAAGCTATTATAGTTCTTCTTCCCGGGCCCAGGCCTGGTGTGTGGTGGGTGCTGCAGGTTACCCAGGTGTGAGGTAACGAATACTTCTGCATGACAATCCACTGAGATCTCCACAGTACCACCAGGTTAATAAAACAGCTCAGAAGACAGCCTGCCAGGCCCCTGAGGCCAGATCCAGCGTGGCCCCCGCATCCCTGTCACCCAGTTGCAGGTATATGGGAAGCATCGCAAGCAGGTCCAGGTGACCTGTGGGGTTTCTCGAAGTTCGCCTTAGGAGAACTACTGCTGCCTTTTCGGTTCTCAGGACATTCCTGCTCTCATAGTCAGACTCTCATGCCTGGTCATCCCCAATTCCCCCTGCCCCGCACTGGCCTGGTCACCCCTTACTGCCCCCCTGCCAGCCTTGTCCCCCCCACAACTGCCCTCCCCTGCCTATCTGGTCACCTCTAACTGCCCTCCCCTGCCAGCTTCATTGCCCCTAACTGCTCTCCCCTGCTGGTCTGGTCCCTGCCTCCAACTGCTCTCCCCTGCAGGCCTGATCACCCCCAACTTCCCTTCTCTGCCAGCCTGGTCACCGCTAACTGCCCTTCCTTGCAGGCTTGATCACATCACCCCAACTAACTGCCTTCCTTTGCAGGCTTGGTCCCTCCCAACTGCTCTCCCATGCTGGCCATCTTGTGGCAGCCATCTTGTATCCACATGGGGGCAGCTGTCTTTGACCACATAGGGGCAGCCATCTTGTGTGTTGGAGTGACAGTCAATCTGCATATTACCCTTTGATTAGCTAGGATAGGGAGAATGCACGGCTCCCTTTTGCCAGAGCCCCTCCTGCGTGCCGCTGCACTCACCGTGCGGAACTTGAGCAGGTGCTTCCGGTGCATGATGCCTTTGCCGTAGTTGTGAGGAAGCAAGCTGTCATCCTGCCCTTTGATCACGGCCACCAAGGCCCACAGGTTGTCACTGCCACCTGGAGGCTAACAGTGGACGCGGAGTCAACAGCCAAGGACGTGCTTGGAGGGAGAAACCCGCAGCCGCTGCCTCTGCACCGCGCCGTGCAGGCACATGGAACTGAGCATAAGGAACGGCCAGGCCCATCTCCGGGCTCACCTGCTTGCTTACACTGTGCAGGTGTGTTCAGAGGGATGCATTGAACCCGTGACACATGTAAACATGTGATGATTTCACGACCACGGCTGTGACCACCCGTGTCGGGCAGAGGGAAACGCTCACACCGCGTCCCTGTCATACTCACGGACAGACACTCCGAAAACCACCGGAGCTGCTTCCCACGCGGGTGCCCGCCCAGCTCCTCTGTGTCCTGTTTAATGGCCCGCGACACCTTGCCGCACAGCACGGGCGGCGCGCCTGGCAGGACGGCGTCATCTGAGGACAGACATCGCTCAGTGAGGAAAGGCTGCCGGGAGATTTGGTTTAAAAATAAAAAGCTGGCCCGGCTGGTGTGGCTCAGTGGTTGAGCGTACGAACCAGGAGGTTGTGGTTCCATTCCCAGACTGGACTCATGCCCGGGTGGTGGGCTCCATCCCTAGTGGGGGGCGTGCAGGAGGCAGCCGATCAATGATTCTCAGCATTGAAGTTTCTCTCTCTCTCTCTCCCCCCTCCCTTCTCTGAAATCAATAAAAACACGTTTAAAAGTAAGTAAATAAATAAGTACAAATAAAAAGCAGACTCATGCATGCTGTCAGTACCAGTGTTCCCGATAATCTCCTTCCACGGCCTGTCCGCCAGGATGCTGATCTGTAGCGGGGCGATCAGGGGCGCCAGCGACCACAGCCTCACGGTGGAGTCCCGGGAGCAGGAGGCCATGGTGAAGGGGCGGCTGGGATGGCACGTTAAGCCTGAAGGAAGGAGAAACGGCCTTAACTGCAGTCGACATTGGAAATACATTTTATTTACTCGGGCCTCAGCGAACGCACACAGCATCGCACTTTTGAAAAAAGTGTTGCTATCTTGACTGAAAACACCGTAAGAATGGAATAAATGATTTAGCATATCCCATGAATGATGGATATAAATGGAATCGTTGACAATGCTGGAATCACATTTCAGTTTATTAATACCGACACGGCACACAGCCCTCTGTGACTCCATGGTAGGTCTAGCCACAAGGGTGGGGCCCTTTCGATTTAAAATGACCGGAAGTGCGGTTCCCTCTCACGCTCAGTCCCACGCTGCTCAGGGAAAAGGCCACTGGGCTGAAGCACACGAACACGCGTGACTGGGTTAGGGGCACTTCCTAGGAGGAACCATTGGCGCCATTGGAATTGGCCTACTTGGGCCCCGCAAGTGAGAGTGACGTGATGAGCAAAGGATAAGAAATGTGATTTTCCATGCTTAACTCAGTAATATTAAAAAACAAAACGCCACTCTACATATCCCAGAATAGAGGGAGAGGAATGGCTAAGTCAATTACATCTACTTCGTTGCTGATTTCCTGTTTTATAACGAATCTCTGGACTGAGGGTAAGAGAGGAAGAAAAGTCTAAGCCATACATGCAAATATGTACGTGTGTGTGTGTGTGTGTGTGTGTGTGTGTAAACACAAGTACACCTGCAGGTAAAGACACCACAATGTAAACCAAAGTTATATTCTGCAAGTTTCTGATGACGTTTTTTTTGTCTGTATGGTTCCTAATGAGAATGTTATTTAAAAATGAAACAGTGTAAGACTTCTTAAGAACACTATCCTGCTCAGAAATGACAGGCATCATGAAGGGGCACAGTGTAAAAGCAAGAGAAACACTTTACCATATACATCTGCGCCGTGATCGGACACGGTGTCCAGGCACGTCCCCTCGCGAGTGTCCCACACCCGCACCGTGTAGTCCCAGCTGCCAGAGACCAGGAGGTATGGGATCTCGGGGTTCCACACCAGCCCCCGCACGGGCCCCGAGTGCCCGCTGAGAACACTGACGCAGGCGTCCTGAGAATAATCCCAGATTCGAACAGACCTAGAACAGAGCATTCTGGGTATAATACCACCTGAGTTATAATCTACCTGAAATATTGACCTATTCTTATTGGAGCACAATGATTACTTCTCAGTGTATTACAAAAGCATTTTATGTTTCAAGATATGCTAAGACTCTCTTTTTCATAGAAGATGGAAATGAATAATTAGGCCAGCATTAGCATACTGCAATAGAGTATTTTTTCTCCTGACTTTTACTGGTCATTTGCTAATGATACTACATGTACTATTTCACAGTTTATATGTTTAAAGAATTTATTTCTTTAAATGAAATACCCAAAACAGATAAAACCAAAGAAAAATACGAGTAATAACATGGATACAAAAATTTAAGAGCACTTAAATTTTTTGTAAGTCATGAAAATACTGTCTATATGGCAATGGATATTACCTGAAAAATTAATTCATATTTGTGATTATATCAGTACAGTAAGTCATCCCTCCATGTTTCTGTCAGTATAATAAGTTGCTTATTCAGTGTGGAATTACTCTCAGATCATTACAAAACTTAAATATAACTGGATTCATGATATGACTTGAATCTATTGATTAAACAAAGTGCAAATGTTACTAAAATAAAATTTGAATTAAAAATCAACTTAAGACTGCCCCAAATGCCAACTTTGCTTAGACAATTCATACTAATGTTTTAGTCACAGATTTATAACAATCTGATGATACCAAACTATTGACACTTCTAAGATTATATGACACTATAAAGGAGACACATTATATATATTTGTATTTCTCTACGGCATCTCTCTTCTGCTTTCTAGAAAAAGTCTTCTTCCTTCCCCCTTATTCTAGGACAGCACAATGTACGCAGGCATATCAAAATCTACTTTTGGGTGCTCATTTCTTATATATATTTAAAGTATTTTGTTTCATATCACCCTCATAGATAAGACTACATTGATTTTTAAAAAAATTAATGCAATTACATTGAATGCAATTAGGTACTTGTTAATGCCCACATGAGAAGTACATAGTTAAAACATTCCCACCCCAGCTGGGTCCTAGAAGTGGACTGGGAAATCCGGGTGGAAGCCACGCACCCGTCATCGGAGCCGCTGCAGAGGACGCCCTCCCGCAGGGGCGACCAGCGCACGTGGAAGACCTTGGCTGTGTGCCCGCTGAACACCTTCAGCGGCTGGTCCGAGCTGGTGGCCACGTAGTAGACGCGCACGCCTCTGTCCTCACAGCCTGTGGCGATCAGGTCTCTGGAAGGCCGTCGGGGGCCCGTGGAGATGGGAAAACGTGACAGATGTGGTGTTACTTGTGGCTGATAATTTTAAAACGCACACAGTTCTAACGTCGGACAGTAGAAGTTTTAGCTTCCTTTGTGACGTGAGACTTAAATCTTACACAAGTAAAAACATAATTTGCAGAAACTGCCCTAATACCAACAATGTGTCTCTCTGACTGCTCCCCTCTAACCAGTTACATTTTTATTTTACACATCTTAGACCTGAGATAGCAGAATTTCTATTTCTGTATGTTCTTTTTTCAAAATGTCCAGATTGAGAACTTCCTGACTATTTCTCAGAACTACTGGTACTTAGGGCGGGTGCCAGTGGTGAGTGATGGAGATGTGCTTGCTTGCTGGTAAGCAGGTCGTCAATTACACCCACCGGGCCCTCTGGTCAATCCTGCACCGGCTGGGTCAAACCGCTCCCCTGGGAAGGCCCGCTGGGATCACCCCCAAACGAGGGCTGTCCATATAGGGCGGGTCACAGCCCTGTCGGCCGATTATCTTGGCTTGAGATGCTCTAACTCAGTGGTTCTCAACCTTCCTAATGCCACGACCCTCTAACACGGCTCCTCATGTGGTGGTGACCCCCCACCCATAACATTATTTTCATTGCTACTTCATAATTGTCATTTTGCTACTGTCATGAATTGGAATGTAAAGATCTGTGTTTTCCAATGATGTTGGGTTCTACAGCAGTGACCCATAGGTTGAGAAACGCTAGCAGGGTCGCCTAAGACCACGGGAAAACACAGACATTCACATTACAATTCATAACAGGAGCAAAATGAGAGTTATGAAGTAGCAACGAAATAATTTTATGGTTGGGGGTCACCACCACATGAGGAGCTGTGTTAAAGGGCCATGGCATTAGAAAGGTTGAGAACCACTGTTCTAACTGCTAGAGGCAACTAAAGACCTACTAGAATATACCATGTGGATCTGATCTTTAAATGGCTTTGTCTCACATTCCCAGGAGCGTGAGAATAAGCTAAGCAACGGCTTATGCCCTAGTGATCACGCTTGAGATACTGTTTCCAAAGGGAGTCTGATTCCTAGGCAGACGGTGAGGTCCTGGGCCAAACAGAACAGCCCCCCAAGGGCCACTACCCACCACGAGCAACTCCCACACCCTACACAGGGCACAGGCCTGAACTGCGGGCTGCCCTTTGTCACAGGGGCTGTAAAAACTGTACTTATACAGTCCTATGTGAAGAAACACATCAGTTTTCCAACGGGAATGCTGAGCTGTAGATGGCTGGTTACATCTGCCCAAGCCCACTGATACAGGGGCTGGTTTCAATATCGTTTGCATAATACAATATTTACATGTATAAATAAATATATATATATGTATATGCAGATACCTAAGTATAAAATCTTAGAGATGAAATAATAAACATTCAAAGAGAGTACATATAAACATCAAAATTAATATTCAGAGATACCTTATGAATAAACTTTTATAAGTTCAAGGTGTTACTCACTTATCTCCTAACATGCTAAGTAAAATATGAATATAGCAATTAGAGTATTTTTTTTAAATCTTTAAAAATAAAAATGAAATTTATTAGGCAGGCTTGGTAGAAAGTATAATAGTTAAGTATGAAGGACTTTTTGAAAAGAAAAACCTTTCTTAGCCATCAAAGCATATTGCATTAATCACTAGTTTTAATTTCAACTGTCAAATGCCCATTAAACCTACGAAACTGAGAGATGAGAGTGATGAACGGTTAGGTTGGTCAGACACAGGGAATTTGTGTATTGAAAAGTGTTTGGCTAAGAACACAGAGCTACAAAAAGGTATCACTTTGAGAGCTGACTGCTCAATTTTGGAAATGACATGCATTTTAAATAACACTGCCTATATAGTTATTCCAAGTGTGTGTATACACTTTGGGGGGCCGTCCTCTAGATTGGGCTGATTTATATTTTCCATTAGTTAGTCACACACTTTATCCTAAGGCAGTGGTCGGCAAACTCATTAGTCAACAGAGCAGCGAACCACGCTCACAAGCCGCGCGTGGCTCGAGAGCCACGGTTTGCCGACCACTGTCCCAAGGCATCAGAATTCTGTTCCGAAAGCAGGGAATTGATGTTTCTAAGTCTTACAAGGACAAACCAGGCGATAAAAAGACACTTGGACCCAGTAAGCAATGCCGAGGCGAGGCAAGGGGGATGCAGCCTGAAGAGTGAGGAGAGTCCCCAGGGTGACATTGAACTCGGTGGCTATTGAAATCTCAGGGAGGCAACGGTTCCTGGTGTCAGGGGGAAGAGACTCACTTGTTGTTCTGGCTCCAGTCACAGCCAAACACGGCAGCAGGGTGCTTGTACTTGTGCAGCACTTTCCCATCCAGGGTCCGGATGATGCTGAAACGGAGAGCAGCGTGGTAACTGGAAACAGACTCTGTGAGTGCTTCGTTCAGGGGAACAAAGGACGGCTCAGTCCAGCCTGAGCGCTAGGAGAGGGGCCTGGCCTGCACAGCACTGGGCACATTCGAACGTGCTGGTAAATGTAAGCTACGTCCCATATTACTGGTTATGGTAATCTAGGTCTACCCATTAAAGGGGATACATTTTCACTTAGAAATGATTTCTTATAGAATTTTTTATTGAGGAAAAGCATAACGTATACAACTATTGTAAACCATAACGATATAGCTAACATGTGCATTAGGTATTTAGATTCAGAATTTATATTTAAAATAACTCCTCTCTAATGCTGGTGACATGTCCCATCATACCAAGTCCAAGACGTACATGTTGTTATATTCCTCTGCATGTTCTAAGTTATGTAAGTAGAAATGTGAAGAACCCCCTTTCCCTAAAAGGACCCTGTGTGCTTTACCTGCAATACCATATACATGACACCACAATGCAAGGCCCACTGATTCCTTCAGAAAGAAAAAAGTAAGTTGTGTACAAACCAATGTATTACAGGCTTTAAAACGTTTCTGGAGCAGCCCCTAAGACACCGTAAGGTCCACCAGACTTCTGAGGTTATGGGGTGGGGTGGTGACCCGTGTGTATAAGTGCTTAGTCTCTGACTGTGCTTCGTCATCAAATAAACACAGCCCTGAACGGACACATAACACCCCATCAAAAACACGTAGGCAGCCGAAGCCGGTTTGGCTCAGTGGATAGGGCGTCGGTCTGTGAACAGAAAGGTCCCAGGTTCGATTCCGGTCAAGGGCATGTACCTTGGTTGCAGGCACATCCCCAACCTCTCATCAATGTTTCTAGCTCTCTATCCCTCTCCCTTCCGCTCTGTAAAAAATCAATAAAATATATTAAAAAAATAATAATAATAAAATAAAGAGTGAAACTTAAAAACAAACAAACACGTTGGCACAGCTTTCTTATTTTGGTTCGTATCAATTTGCAAATAGTTCTTTCAAGGGAAATATCACTAACATTGTTACTTCCGAAAATTTTAATATCCCGGTGAAGAACTTTTAAGTTTCCATCAGCACTACCTTTCCCACTGAAATGGGAAAGTGAGACTAAGAAAGCTGGTGCTTGCACAGCAAAACTGAAGACGGACAAATCACTACCGTCCAGCAACCAGGCGTGTCTGTCTCATTGCAGAGACAGCAGCCGCCGCAGCTGAGCGGCATCTCCAGGTTAAAACATCATTTCAGCCCAAAGGCAACTTCCACCTTGCATAGTAGATTTTGGAAACCTGCCTTCCCCGAAGGCTTACCCGAATTGAGAAAGCACGTGTTCTGAGACACGGGGTCAGAGAACCGAGCTTCTATAAAACGGGTTTTCCCACCTGTGTTCCTTTATCCCTATGCTTTCCTAAATGACAGCACCTCCCAAACGGGGAAGAAGTTTCTAGAGCACTGAATCGCTCCCGAGCTGCTGTAACCCTGACCCGCCACCCTCTCCAGCATCTGAGGAGAAACGTGCAGGCTCCTCATGAAAAGCCCTTCATGCCTCCTTGAGGATATGCACTCTCTTTTCGTTGTTACTGGGGCAGTGCTGTCACTGTGCAGCCAAGACTGGTTCCTTTTTCTTCCTTACTTATTGTTCATTTTAAAAAAATTGTCTTCAGAGAGGAAGGGAGAGGGAGAGAGAGAGAAAAAAAAAGAAACATCCATGGTGACAGGGAATCATGGACCGGCTGCCTCCTGCACACCCCACACTGGGGATGGAGCCTGCCACCCGGGCATGGGCCCTGACAGGAAATCGAACTGTGACTTCCTGGTTCATAGATTCGATGCTCAACCACTGAGCCATGCTGGCTGGGCTCTTTTTCTTATTTTGAACATCGTTTCATGGTTATTTATTACTGACACATCATAGCAACACAGCAGAGGCCTGTGTGGCCTTCTACATGGTACTGATGACAGGTGTGCACACGTGAACCTCATCAGGATGTGCGTGTCCAGCTGCCAGGACACACTGGCAGGGCCCGAGGCTGCTCTGTGGACGGGACAGCGGGGCAACACTCACCAGAGACCGTCTTCGCTGCAGGTCGCTATCCGTTTGGAATCTTTGTGACTCCAGGCAACGCAGAATATCCCGTTGTTTCCGTGCTTCAAAAAATGCAAAATACCTATCAATAAGAAATAATGCACCTCTTGTTCTCTTATTTACTTACTCTGTCTAAGAGCTATTTTGCTACGAGGAGCTGGCTGTGGGTGATGCAAGCATTGGGGCACACCGCGACAGGGAGTGAATACACACTCTGAGTGTGCCCTGTTCTCACACTTCACCCAGGATCACTGTTTCAGAGCATGGATCGGGTGGCTTCTGCCTCTCTTCTGTGGACCCAGGCCAAGAGCCAGAAGTGCTTGCTGTGCTCCTAGCGCAGTGGTCGGCAAACTGTGGCTCTCGAGCCACAGACAGCTCTTTGCCCCCTGGAGTGTGGCTCTTCCACAAAATGCCACAGCCTGGGCGAGTCTATTTTGAAGAAGTGGTGTTAGAAGAGGTTTAAGTTTAAAAAATGTGGCTCTCCAAAGAATTGTCAGTCATTGTACTGTTGATGTTTGGCTCTGTGGACCAATGAGTTTGCCGACCACTGGGCTAGCGGATAAAACTCTGCTCCCCGCCTTCTCCTGCAAACACCAGCTGCAGGGAGGGTGACGGCCTGCCTCCTACCCCAGGGCAATCAGGCATTGTGGCCAGACTGTTCTTCTCAACTTCAAAGGTTTACTGTTATGGAACCACGTGGAGCAGACTTAAGGTCATCCCTAGAACAAAGGACGTCATTTTTCTACGTGTTCGCACTCCCAGGCTGAGGGCGGGGAAAGGGACGCAGGCCCAGTGCTGGATGAGAACCTGTAAGACTCCAGAGGATGTCATACACGGGCGTGTCATCCTTCAACGGGGACACTCCATTTCCAAAGCTGACGGAAGACATTTCAATCTCCCAAGCACTGAGCTGTTGGCTGCTTTAGGGGAGAGACATGCCTTTTTACCTGTTTCATGGCCGTTTGGCTAAGGCAACCTCTAGCTGCTGTTTTTACCTCTTTGGAGGTCAAGGGGGAGGCTTACAAAAATGGATACAAAATGGGGTCGTGTCCACCCCCATCACCTGGAGTACAGGCCCCTAATCCTCCTCCCTCTCCACCTCCTGCCCCCCCAGCTCCGCTCCCCCAGGCGGGTACCCGGCCCTCCAACATCCTGCCGTTCCTGTGTGAGGCCCGGTGACCGCTACGTCAAGCGGGCCTTGCTCACTTCCCCACATTTATCCTCCAAGATCTGAGCCATTTGATCCTGGTCTTCACTAGAAAGACACGGTGGATCCAGGCGACAGGAATACGGTGCTACGATGCTGGGCTCTGGGGTGAGGCTGGGGCGGCTCTAGCACTAATGGACAGCTACTGTGGGTCACAAGATGCCTAAAAACAGTCCAACAGATCTGACCCCTGGGGTAAATAAATGCCTGGTATTGAGGGTTCCCCTTCCGGTTCCTTTCTTCTGCTCCCTTTGTCACTGGGTGCTGTTGTTCTAGCTTGGGGGGGAGAAGGGGTGAGGGGGGGAGGTCAGTGCTCGAGGGGAGTGTGGCTGTTACATGGAGAAAGCACAGGAGCTGAGCCCAGGCCTCTGTGGGAGTCTCCTCTGCTGAGGGCAACACTGCCCCCTGGTGTTGGAAATCCCCACTCTCCAACCCCTGGAGATTAAGGCTGCTTGATCCTCAAAGGGGTAAGTCTTCTGAATAAATGGTTTTAAAGCCTCAAACATATACATGATTTTATAGAGGTTTTATGCTTAATAGACATTAACAGCAATCATTTGAAACGAATGAAATTTCAAAGTAGCAAGAGACAATCCCAGATTCTGTGGCATTTCCCTTGATTCCTATCTAACTCGCTGTCACGAAATCATGTGTGTTTCCCAAATATGAGTGGGACTCCGTCAACTCTGGGTGACAACTGACCCCAACCACCATCTGTGACACCACAAATAGAAGGTGGAGAGGTCTGAGGGCTTGTCATGGAATAGAAGGACTTGAGGACCAAAAGGAAACCTAAGGAACTATATAACCGACTTCTCGTCCTAGAGGTGAAGAGTCGGGTTCGGGCAACAAAGGATTCTCCCTCCATCAGCAGCTAACCCGCGGGAGGCCTGGCGCGGTGACCTGGGCCTGCTCTGGGTCCAGCCTCTTCCAGCCACGGACTATGTGCCCAGATAACGTGGGAGGACTCAGATTCCTGCGAAGACCTGGTGCCACTTGAGGTGGATTGACTTTTCAGAATTCATTTTAACACATAAACATGCTCTCAGGTTCTGTTCTAATTCAGAGAACACACTGCCACCTGGTGATTATTACATTAAGATACAAAGCATGGGAGCAGCCTAAGACAGGCTATTCAGCCACCAGGAAATAACACCTTACCTCAGTAAAGCGCTGCACCATTCTGCCCTTCTTGATGTCCCAAATGAAGGCACCATTCTGGGACGTGGCTCCGGCGATACAGTCCAGATCACCTTGGCAAACGATGTGACAGGCGTTATCTGAAATGCTCGCCAGAAATGTGCTTCCCAAACATGTCATTTTTTAAAAAGACTTAAGATTTGCTAAGTAGTCTTTAAAAAAATTTTTTTTAATGTGAAAATCCACAGAATTCATCACAAGGTCACAAGTGAACTGTGCTGACATATAACCATTCATATTTACAAAACAGCTGCATCGGGGAAAACTCTGCATCGTAACTTAGAAAACACATTTTGTAGCGTTACAAGGCAAACGTTTAACACTTTCATGTATTTGATTCGTATAACACTGTAAAGGAAAATGGTCACCTCAAAGGTGTTATATCGTTCAAGACATGCCTGTACAAATGCAACTCAAATGAGATGGGTCCCAATTAGCCTGACTGACCGTGGCTTTTCCCTTTGGTCACGTGATACCAAAGGGCCCAGAAATACAGGTGTCCATACGGGAAGTCCACTCAGAAAATCTCCCCAAAACTCACCCAACAAATATGTCCTTCCTACGGGGCCTCTACCTGGCGCTTGGGAGATGACGACATTGAGGGGAAGAAGGTAACTCAAAGGAAAATAAAAGTCCGAAGGCCACTGAATCGTCCTCCCCACTTGAATGACATGCTCCTTACCTGGCGCCCAGGAGAGGGAGTAGATCACCCCCTCGTTCCCCGGGGATGTGTACACCGCGGTCAGCGTGTCCACGTCCCACACCTTCACGGTGCCATCGAAGGACGCGGTCGCCAAGAGGTTGGGGTCGTTGGGCTTGAACTTGCAGTCGAAGATGGTCTCCACGTGTCCCTAGGAAGGCAGCACACCAGGCACAGCCCCTGAGCAAACCCAGGGGATGGGTAAGCAACCCACAGTGTGCAGTCAGGTTCAAGTTCAACCCTGGACCAGAGATTCTAAATACGAGTGCAAACGTGTGAGGGCGAGCGGAGACACAGAGCCTGCATGCTGCTCCCGAGGGGGTTCCCCACGCTGGGGCTGTACACACCGCCCGGACCCAGATTTATCCAGCCCCAGTTCCCTAAGTCAGCAACTAAGCCAAAATGCCCAAAAGCCCAATTTCAGCTGCCATTCAATGCACATCTTTTCTGAATACGTGTCATGCACAGAGGACTATGCTAGGAATTTACAAAGCAATGAACTCTTAACAGTTATTACGTAATGCTGGGAACATAATAAAAGACAAGATAAAACTGAAAACATCCTTCAGTGGAATTATTGCTTTCTTCCTGCCAATGACACAGTCCAAAAGGACTTCACAGCTTCAACTGAAAGAGGAAGCGTCTGGCTTGGTCTTGGGTTTTAACCAAGTTTTCAAACTGTCCCAAAGCTTCCTAGCAAGTTTACTCTTTGGAACTCCAGTCCTGTTTCCCTGACAGGGTGACATGCGTCCCAGACACACACACACACACACACACACACACACACACACACACACACTCACACACACACACACACACACACACACACCACAGGCTGTGTGGCGGGAGGTGCAGATGTGTGCAAACACACACTTGCAAGTGGAGGTCAGTTACCAGGTGCCTGTGGGAACCCAGGGAGAGTCAGGTAAGCAGCCAGCTGCCATGCCTGACTCCCCAGCACCGGGGATGGGAACTGACCCTCACCTCCTACTCAGAGCAGCAGCCACTATAGCAGGCCGGGATCTGGGGAGAATTAACACAGGGACAGGCGGGCTCTCTCCCCGCCCCCACACCTGCCCTAAAGGTACAGGGGAGCCTTTACGCTCAGGTGCATCCAGCAGTGAGACTGGAGAGCCAGGCCTCAGGAAACCACACCAGGGCCTCAAGGCCAAGGTGCCTCTCCCTGGGAGAGGGAGAGGAGTGGTGGGGAGAGGGAGGGTAGGTGGGCGGGGCAGGGGCGGGACTACTCCCATCCTCATGTCACTCAGGGCAGGGCCTGCCTGCAGATGCCTTCTCAATGTTAATTCAGGGCTAAGCTTTCAGATCTCACTGGAAACATCATACAGCAAGACTAAGCGGTGACTGTTTCTTATCTTCTTAGCAGCAGGACTGCAGGGGTGAGAGGAAGAAATGGAAGCATTTCCTTTCATTTCAATCAAGCAGACATCCATGTGGAAGGACGCCTGTTCACAAGCCTCTGAAGGGGGTTTCTGATGCCACGTAACATGAAAGTTTGGAGGTGCCTCGTGGGATGTCTGTGCTGGTGACTGTCCTGCAGCCCCGTCTGGGTCTGCATTAGCAATGCAACTTTATGAGGATAAAACTAAGTCTTCGCTGACTGACAGACACTTTGAAGGTGGGAAGAGCCAGTGAAATAATTTATGATCGAGGAATGTTTTAGGTTTGACAGTCAAACTCAGAGGGAAGGCAGGGGAGAATAGGGGTAAGGGGGAGAGATCAACCAAAGGACTTGTGTGCATGCATATAAGCCTAACAACATGGCGGTGGGGGCATGTGTAGGGAGGGGTTTGGGATGGGAATGGGGTGGATGAGGACAAATATGTGATTCCTTAATCAATAAAGACATTTAAAAAAAGGTTAAGTATAAATTAAAAAAATAAATGTTTTAGTGTTGATGGAATTATAAATTTAGCATAGTGTTTTAAAATAAAACATGTTTTAATATGAGGATTTGCACTCAATAGAAAGTCTTTTGAACTTAGATTGTATAACATCCTTACTAATGTGAATTTTAAAACACTTATTATATTTTTCTCTCTTCCCTTTCATAATTCTTTTAAAAGTAGGAGGTAATTGGAAATATGGAAGAAATTTCCCACACAGGGAAACATTTGCATGGAAGGAAAGGCTTCCAGGGAACAAAAATTCAATCAAAATAATATCTACAAAATATCAAATAATACCAATCAAAATAATATCTATAAAAGGAATGTTTCTATATAACTAAGCTACACATTGTTAAACAATATTTTTGCTAATGTTCCATATTTTTATTTGAGAATAAAATTAAAGTAGCCTTCAAATAACAGTATTATTGATTATTTCCCTCTTTTTTTTTCCTTTTTAAAGAAGGGCAAGTATAGCTGTAGAGTCCTTTCTAAGTTTTTCCAGGGAAAAACAATTAACATTTAAAAGTCTTAAATGTCTAGATTGGTAAAATTCAAACCTGTAGGGGGGAAATGGGCATTTAATAAACAAGGGAAAATTAGGAAGGATGATTCTTGACAAATAGTAATTACAACACAATATGCATGATTACGCTCCTTCATTCATTATGCATGGAGTCATTCATGTGACAAAACTTAATAAAGTCTTGCTATGTGCCAGGCCCTGTGTTAGGTGGTGGAGATAAAGCATAGATTAAAACCAAGCAAAAACGCGAGTCCTCCATGAGACTGTATTTTATCGTGTGTGGAGGCTGAGTGGACAGCACTGAAGGCCCTGGCCAGTCAGTTGAATATCATCCCTACAGTGAAAGGTCTCCAGTTCAATTCCCAGTCAGGGCACAGGCCTGGGAGGTGCTCAGGAGGCAGCTGATCGATCATCGAGGTTTCTCTCTCCTTCTCCCTTCCTCTCCCTGCAAAATAATGAATAAAAACAATTTTTAAAAAGAACAGAAGATTGTAGAATCATAGAATTAAGATGATTGAATAATAGAAAATAAATCTTAGAAATACTTCATCCATCCGCCTTGCTCACTCACAGACGGGAACACCGAAGCCGGAGTAGCTGGCAGAGACGGACTTGTCCTTCCTCCTAGGAAAGGGTTGTTCTCTTTCTCTCTTTGCTTCCAAAATATGGCGCAGCAATGCAATTCCCAGCGCTGGACGGGGGCTGGCGTGGTCCACTCAGCAAAGGAACACTGCCAGCCATGCGGGCAACCAGGATACGCAGGCAGGGATGTTCCCTGGACTCTCATGTTTAAAGCTTACTTAAAGATTCTTAATAGATTTGTCCTCATTTTGTACATCATTCCAAAAATGTTTCAGCCACCCCGGGGGCAAAGTCCTAATGATATGATTTGTTTAAAAAATATATACATTTCTAGAGAGAGAGGAAGGTAGAGGGATAGAGATAGAAACATCTATAATGAGAGAGAATCACTGATTGGCTGCCTCCTGCAGGCCCCATCTTGGGGATTGAGCCAGCAACTTGGGCATGTGCCCTGACAAGGAATCGAACCTATGACCGCTTGGTATTATACATGGGTCAAAGCTGTTCAACCACCGGAGTCACACCAGCCAGGCTGATTCTTTACAAAAATAAATGTTAACAGTATTAACATACAAGTAAAAGTAAACACCATGAGCGTCACACAGTAAGTGCCCTGTGTGAGCGAAGGGACGGCCGCAGACATACCATGTCCCTCAGGAAGTCCCACTTCCTGGCTCCCAGGTCATACAGGCCCACGCCGCCGTCCAGGAAGCAGCACAGGGCGTGCCCGGGGGGCAGGGAGGATGCCTGGCCCGGGGGCAGTGCCTCGCTCGTGGAGGACATGTAGTGATTTGGGGTGGAAGGCTGGATTGAAACTGAAAAAGAGAAAGATCAGCAGGTAAACATTTATGGAAGCAGCTTCCTGTGTGCAGATGACACCTCAGGGATTGATTTCCTCTGGCCAGAACTGGGATCTGTGAACTGTAGGCAATAATCACATTTCTGCCTCAGAAGTACTTTTACAGTTTTTCCAAAATTCAAGGGTGAGGAGGGTTTGGGAAGGGGGGGAGGCAAAGGAGGTTTATAACTACTACAGTAATTAATCAGTCATAATCCTATATAATAAAAGAGACATATGCAAATTGACTGTACCTCCACTGCACCCACAAGCCATGCCCACCAGCTAATCAGGAGCAGGTATGCAAATTCACCCAACAAATATGGCAGCAGCCACAGAGCTGGACCAAGCAGGAAGCTTAGGTTGCCCCCGGTGATGGAGAAAGCCAAGCTTCCCATCTTCACTGGCCGGCTGGGCCTCCGTTCAAGGCTACAAAGTTTCAATTATAGAAGATAAATAAATTCCAGATACCAGGGCCTCCACTTGGTTCGCCAGGGTCATGGCCAGCTTGAAAACCACCACAGGCCCCTCGCCCAGGCCACCCCATGCCCCAAGGGAACCCCCACTCTGATCTGGAACACCCTTCAGGGCAAACCAGCTGGCCCCCACCCATGCACCAGGCCTCTATCCTATCTAATAAAAGAGTAGTATGCAAATTGACCATCACTCCAACACACAAGATGGCTGCCTTCATTTGGACAAAGATGGCCACCACAAGATGGCCAGCAGGGGAGGGTAGTTGGGAGGCACCAGACCTGCAAGGGAGAGCAGTTGGAGGCAATCAAGCCTGCAGGGGAGGGCAATTTGGGGTGACCAGGCCAGCAGAGGAGAGAAGCTGGAATTGAACTGTGACCTCGGTTCCTAGGTCATTGTTTAACCACTGAGCCATGCTGGCGGTACATTTTTCATCTTAGATTTTCTCTCTTCCTCCTTAGGTTTACTTTTATTGTTCATATGCTTCCATTTCTCCAACTTTCAATTGCATGTGTCCCCATGTTTAGTTATTTCCTGCCTAGTCTGTATCTCCTACTGTGTCTTCTTTTCAAGAAGTTTTTCCTTAGAATAAGAATTTGCAAACATAATCCAAAATAACGCTATCACTGTAAATTATCAGACCAACCTATGTTAATTACATATTGGAATATAGATAAATATTTCCCAGATATTCTCTCCTTTTTAGTATGCTCCCTTTTTCATTCAAACATAATCACCTTCCATATTGCATTCATTTGGATAATGCTATTTCTCAGAATCAATTCAAATGGCAGGAAGTCCAGTCTAGAATGAACTTCTACTGATAAAAGAGGCATTTGATTCCATGAAGCTTTATTAACCATTTGGTAAAAACTAATATAGTCCATGACTCACTGCTATAACATTTTAATTTACTGACATTATGGGTGGTTTTGATACCCTTGATGTACTTATCTGTAAGTCATCTTTTTTTTTTTTTTTTTTTTTTTTTAGAATTTGGTATGCCTGTATTTTAAACTCTTCATTTTCCCATAATTTTTCTTATTCCACACTTGGTTGGATTCTTAAAAACGGGGTAAAAGACTAGACATCTAGCAATAGATTCCCTAAAAGGAATTACTCACAAATGACAAGATTGGTATGCGCTTCTTCATGTTTGGTGATTTTCCTCTAATACACATGCACTACTTTTATAATACAAAAACAAACGTGAGAGAAGCGAATTGGTGACAGTTCAGTCATCCTGTGTTATGCAAGTCACAGCAGCTAAACCAGTGGTGGGGAACTCAGGGCCCGCGGGTCACATAAGGCCTGAAAAGTCATGTGATCTGGCCCTGCGTAGGCATTAGGGGCGAGTTAATGAAACATTTGACCAAATACTGCAGGCTAACTATTAAGTGGATAATTGTGTATGGCCCATGACTGATGTTATAAATATCCAATGTCCTTAGTGGAAAAAAGGTTCCTCACCCCTGAACTAAACCAAGAAACAAATAACCACACACACACACACACACACACACACCCAGAATTGCAGGATATACACCGTCTCAGCCTCCTGAATGTTACTTCTCCAGTCTCAGCATCCCCAGATCCCGGTTCCCGGGATTTAGAGGTAGTAAGGCCCGACAGAAAAGCTTAACTTGTGTGTCTTTCATGGTTCCATCAGCACAGACATTGTCATGGCTGATTTTTAAATTGGCTTTTCAGCTAGCACATATCTGCTATGCCTCTATCAGCACAGCAGCCATTTCATTTGGAAGCAGCAGGTACAATATTTTAAGATATTAGACTCTGATGATACTCTTACTCACATTTCTTCCTTGGTGGAGAATTCAGTACATGTAAGCAGTGAAATCCTGTTTTCTTCAGTTTGAAATTATCAATCGGTGTTGTTCTCGAAACATTCCAAATGCGTAAAACGCCTACTTGAGAATCTAGGCAGGAAAAAAGCATCATGTGAACAAGTTTTATTTGAGATATAAGATGCCCGGACATAAGAGTAATAAGAGAATCTTCAACTTGCAAGATTTTTAGCACTACTAATGGGCCTTCTTCAAATAATAAGACTGTACATTCCTATATAACAAAAAGGTAATATGCAAATTGACTCCTGGAATGACCAGTTGCTATGACGCACACTGATCACCAGGGGGCAGACGCTCAATGCAGGAACTGCCCCCTGGCGGTCACTGCACTCCCACAGGGGGCACTCCGTCCAGCTACAAGCTGGGCTGATGGCTGCAAGTGCAGTGGCCGTGGCAGGAGCCTCTCCCGCCTCCTCGGCAGCACTAAGGATGTCCGACTGCAGCTAAGCCATCAGCTGGACATCCCCCAAGGGCTCCTGGGCTGCCAGAGGGATGTCTGACTGCCAGCTTAGGCCTGATCCCTCGGGGAGCAGCCTAAACCAGCAGGTGAGACATCCCCCGAGGGATCCGGGACTGCAAGAGGGCGCAGGCTGGGCTGAGGTGACCACCCCACACCTCCCATGCACAAATTTCATGCACCGGACCTCTCTAGTTTACTATAATAAATAATAACATGTGCGATATTAACAAGTCTTGCACGGAAGTAACCAATGAAGGGGTATTATTTGCCTGACCGAATTAAAGAACACACACGCAGTTAACACGCGGGCGGGTGGGCGCACTCACCTCCGGTGACGAACATCCCCGGGGCGCTGGGCACCCAGGCCAGGCAGTGCACACAGGCCGCGGCGCTGGGCAGGCTGAAGGCGGTGATGCAGCAGAGCGACTCGGCGTCCACCAGCCGGATCCCGTGGTGCAGGCTGGCCACCAGGAGGTAGTCCGTGGACAGCGGATCCCATTCCAAGGCCGTGACCGGGTCCTCTTCGTCGGTCCCTTCCGGAGCGTCGGGCCTCAGAACATGTCTCTGGCTCTTATTGCCTGTTAAAACACGAAGAAAGCGACTTTACGCGGCATTCTCAGAAAAAGGTCAGTAACTGAGAGGGTGCTGACTTTCTCCGCTCACACCACGGACCCCAGCAGCCCGGGGAAAAGAAGCTACTGATGACAGGTGATGGCAGGGAGCTAGGGTTTGTCCCAGTGACGCAGGTCAGACTGGGCTGCTCTGCGTTGGCGATCTCTAGTACCTGAGAGGTTGGCCCTATTTGTTACTGAAACACTGTAGGAAAAGACAAGAATACACACGATATTGTCATCAAGTACCATTCCACCGAGTGACACAGCACAGACAGCACAAGGCTCACCCGAAGGAAGAACGTCCTGTTGTGATGAAAAGCACAGACTCTGGGTCCAGCCCGACCTAGTCCCACCACTTAGGGGCTCCGTGTTCTTGGACAAGACACGTCATCTCCGTGTGCTTAGGGTCTGTTTTTAGGGAACATAACGACACCTACCTTGTAGAGTTTTGTCTTTTTAAGATTACCTGGATGAGTTGCTGAAAGTGCTTAGAACAGCGGGGATAGCATGAGCAGCACATCTCTATTTATTGTCACTCTTTGTCCCACCTCTGTCATACCCATCACTCCCTCCTGACTCCACTACAACCCGGGCAGCTGGACACACAGGGGGCAAAACAAGGGGAATTCAATGAAGCCAGAGACCACTCTCACTGGTCTGGCTCAGTGGCTAGAGCATTGGCCTTCGGACTGAAGGGTCCCAGGTTTGATTCTGGTCAAAGGGCATGTACCTTGGTTGCAGGCTTCATTCCTGGCCCAGGCTGTGGGTCATATGGGAGGCAACCAATTGATGTGTCTCTCTCACGTCCATGTTTCTCTCTCCGACTCTCCCCTTCCTTCCACTCTCTAAAAGTCAATGGAAATATATCCTTGGGTGAGGATTAACCAAACAACAGAACCCCACAAAAACAAAGTAGATGAAGCCAAGGCCCATCAAACAATCCTCCTTTCCTTCCAATCATTTACACAACTGGCCATGGGGGGAATCCGCTTCTGCAGTGCACCCCACGGGATCCACTCTGCGGATGCTCTCATGCTCCAAAGCAAGGCCATGAAACTACACTCAGAGACCACACGCTCACGGAGAGCCCAGTTATCCCTGCGTGCTCTCCATGTTAAAATCATATTTTATTTAAAAAATAACACAACTGAAAGATACATAGCTCTGTCATCAGTGCCCACAGTTCTCCAACCTTTCAGGTTATAAAGCAGAGAAAAGCGATTCCCTTGGTTCTGTCGGATGTTTATGAAATGAATTGAAAACCTTACAGCTTCTGCCTTGACATTAACTTCATCAGAATATAATATTATGTAAATGCAAGGTGGGTCTTAAATAGGTATTGTTTTAGTCAGAATCTAGTGCACATATAGTCATAGAAAGGGCACGAGAGATTTCTTTTATCTGGATTTGTCAAATTTTCACAATAACCATCAAGGAAAGTTTGTTTGCTTCTTCTTCCCCCAAATAAACATCATCCAAACTGCTATTTTATGTAACAATAATGAATATTAACATAGTGGGTCATTACAAGGCCAAAAGAGGCAGAAAAGTGATTTATGAAGCTAAGTTGTACTTTACTAATTTTACTAGTAAAGTACAACTTTACTAATTTTACTAGTAAAGTACAACTTTACTAATAAAAATTAGTAAAGCATCTATGACTTATTAAAAATATTCCAGGAGGATATGAAAAAAAAAAAGCAACAAAGAACATGGTAAAATTTACAATGAAAATGTTATAACATCTAGATCATGTTGCTTCAAAGCCCCATCTTACAGTCAAAATGATAAAGGGTTATAGTCACTGTTTTCCGTTCTATCAGATATCAACATTTTTATTATAAAAAATAGAAAAATTAATCTATAAATGTAAAGCCAGTCATTAGAATAACCGCTGATAATATTTGAGTTTACATTATTATTTATTTTGCTATTACTTGTGTCCTAATTTTTTACACAAATATCCGGCCCCTTGAGTTGTCAGATAAGGACAAATGCATGCGATAAATTGATAAGATGAGGTTGACAACTTCTGTATGAGAGACAAAAACTGGGGCAAGGGAGAATTATGGTTGAAAAATAAAATAATGAGGATGATGCATAAACCAACAAGCTGCTGAAATTTTGACTCTGAGATCTGGTGGCTGAAGCCTAGAGTACAAAAATCGTGAAAGGTGGCACAACAGGATAAAAATAAAACAAAATAACAAACAGAACAATGTTCCGAGAAGCAGGAGGTTTCCTGGAACTGACACCGGAAATAAGCGCCTCTCCCTCGTGCATTTCCAGCGGGGACACAGTGTTGTGTGAGGACAATGTCACCAACAACATTTCTCAGATAAAACGACGCCAACTTGATCACTGCCCTCCTCGGGGCCATAGCAGAGTCAAGTCAATTAAAACAGCTCTGTTAGGAAGGTAAGACCATTCTCTGATGAGCTGGCTCTGTCCAAGAATATGCCTGGAAATGGGTAAAGCAATGGTTTCCCCACATTTTGGGTCCTGGAACCCTCTATTCAGGTGAGGATTTTTACATGAAAATACAGGTAATACGGAACTAGGTGGTGGTGCTCTTAGACTGGCTGAGCCACCTGGATCACCTACCCACCCTTCTCCCCTCCACCCAACACACACACAAACATGAAACACACTACTACTCACCATTTTAAAACCACGGGTTTAAAATAATGGGTGAACTGCCTTATTGTGGGCAGTCCTCCATGAATAGTTCCCTTACCTGCTTCTTCCGAAACAGAGAGAGCTGGCCAGTGGCACTTGCAGGAGCCCGGAGGACAGACCTTCTGTCTGGTTAGGCAGAGACCGAACCCCTGGGGGCCACGAGGTCACTCACAAGGGGTGGGGGAGGGCTCCTTGGGGACAGGAAGCTGAGCGCTAAGTAGTCAGGCTGCAGCCCTGATGCTTCAAACTCACAGCCCAGTGTCTTGCCAAATCCAAACGCAGCATTTTCTTCCAAGACCTATTCACTCCTGTCTACGCCAAAGGGAGAGGCATGGCCAGATGCCACCTTCCCTAACCGTGTGTGTTGGAGAGTGGGGATTTTTGAGCCTGCTTCCAGAGAGGCCGTGGACCGTGCCCCAGACAGGGTTGTCAGTGCTGACAGCAGGCCAGGCCTTGACATACGGTCTCACGGCCCCTTCCCCTTGCACCTCACAAAATAGCCTTGCAAGATAGAACCCTGTGAGCTTTCTGAAGAACAGGATGACCCTGTGAGTAACATGGTGGCCAATAGCATGGCCCTGCCATTATTTGGGGAAAAGTGTTTTGTCTTGGTTTGCTTACTCTGCACAATTAGGATGTGGCTAAGGTGCTTAAAAGGGGGTCTTGCATAATGAAAGGGCCGGGGCTGCTCTCTGACCCCCATCTGGAAGGCACAACAGTCGCCGGCAATAACGGCTCCCTGAATATTAATTTGGTCTGGGCGCCAGGGGCCTTTCCTCGCGTTCGTGGATTTTTACTCCACACGTGCGTGGATTCTGAAAGCCCTGGGTGTGCGTGCGAGCAGGAAGTCCAGCTGGGTTCTTAGTGGTGGAACCGTGTCCCTTCAGAGGGCGTGGGGTCTCCGTGACGTTGCTGAGAACGTGACCTGGTTTGCGAACAGGAGCCCCGGCCACAGAGACACTGGTGCGGCCGGCGGGCTGCTGGGTGCCAGCAGGCCTCTGTGGTGAGTGGGGACGCCTTCAGGGGAGTTTCCTATGTACATGTTGCTATCGTTCACATTCCAAAAATAAACTACACGTTCAGACCCTTTCCTTCAACCAGTGTTGTGGACTAACGGGGTCTAAGAAGTTGTCTTTCTTTTTCACCCAGGACCACGGGCCTGGCGGGGAATCCGGGGCGTCCGCATGGTATTCTGCACGCAGCGGGAGAATAGTTCTGACTGGTGAGCCCATCAAGGATTCCAGCTCCATGTCCTCATCCACTAGGCCGTTTTCTGAGTGAGTGTGCGGAAGCAAGGAATTAACTTAGAAAGCAAAGCTACGGGGCGTGTGCCTGACTCGGGGTGCATCGGAGTAGAATCTGCCCAGCTGGGCTGAATGCCTGGCCAGGCCCGGGATGTAAATTAGCTTCCCCTGATCCCGCGGGGGCAGCGAGATGCTGGGTATTGTGTGCACAGCTGTCACTGTAACATCGGAATCCGGCCCCGCTGGCTTCCACGTGTCCCTGGGAGGGGACCTGCGCCGGGAAAGAGCACTGGGAGCGGAGCCTCCTCACCTGGCTGGAACAGCGACAGGCTCCCATCCACGTGGCCGAACGCGACCTTGCCTGCCCGCTGCGGGTGCCACCGGAAGGTGCAGATGTCGGACAGGAAGCTGTGGGCGTCCGGGTGCACGGTCACCCCGCGGTCCGGCCCCGCGATGGTCCAGACGAGCAGCGGGCCCCTGCGGGGGGCGAAGGCCACGGCCTCGCCGGCGCTGCGGCACCAGCTCAGGGAGGAGGGCGTCCCTGCAACAGAGGAGACGTCCCAGCGGAGGGCTGCGGCCAGCACTGCCCCTGCAGCCTCCGCTGGCCAGTTCCGCCAGCCCGGGAGGCGTGCTGCTGCTTTCTGAGCATCTGGCCTCCTGGCTTGAGAACTGGGTTTTTAAACTGATCCCCGAGGCCGCTGGGGACGCATGGAGGATACTTGGTCGGTGAAAGGACAGCATCTAGTTAGGTGTAAACAACTACTACCCTGTTTCCCCGAAAATAAGACAGTGTCTTATATTAATTTTTGCTCCCAAAGATGCGCTCGGTCTTATTTTCAGGGGATGTCTTATTTTTCCAAGAAGAAGAATACGATACACATTTATTGTTAAATGAAAATAAAGGAAATTTATTGCCAGTATACGGTACGGCAGTATGGTAGTTGTCAACACAAACCAGACAAACTGTGAATCCTACAGTATCATGAATTTACTCATTTATTCAGTGACAATCATGTCATCATCTTCTGGAACATCATCATAACAATCCAATTCCTGAATTTCCTGTGACTCCATTTCTTTCAGAATCAGTGGACCAAATCTCTCATGTTTAGCCTAGGGGGGCCTTATTTTCAGGGGGATGCCTTATATTTCACTCAGAAGGAAACCTGTAAGTAGGTCTTATTTTCGGGGAAACATGGTATGATTACACGCTTATTTCAAGAAGGATATAGAGTTCTTTCTTTTAGAAAACTATGTGCTTAACAGAGCAATTAATTGTGACCAATTTGTTGGGTGTGAGACCTGCTCTAGGCATTCCCTATACAAATTAGTGTAGTGACAATTCCTGCTTTAAAGGATCTTCTCACTCTTCAGTGAAAACTGGGAAGACAAGGATGACATACAGGAAGTCAGACGTTACTATAAGGATTTCATAACAATGGAGTTCATGCTACAATCTGTCTTATCGGGAGTTTAAAATCAAACCTCAGCTCTCCCTAGGTGAATAGAACAAGTCACTTTCTGTCTGAACTCGTCTCCTCATCCATACGCTGGATACAACTACCATCATCTGACCACTTACTTCACCAAAGAGAAAAAGAAAATATAATAATGTACGTAAACGCCCCCTTTACACTGTAAGACAAAATCGAACATCTCATTGTAAATCTCCTCACTGTTACTGCAACCAAATAGATCCCAAGTGAAATAAGGGTTATGGTGGATTTATGACTCAAGACAGGGATGGTGACTCCTCCAGCAGGACACTGGCCAATCGCATCAGAATCACCAGACTGAATTTCACTGGAATTAGGGTCTGGGGACTGAATTTCACAGGGTTTGTGAACCACTGGGCTACTGTTCTGGAAAGTAAATGGGATTTAGACTATATCTTAAAGGAGCCATGGAGTTTAAATATATGAGATGAACATTATTTCCCAGGAAGAGAAAATGACATAAACAATTTTATGTCATTGTTTGCTGACCGTAAAATCAATCTGTGTCTATGAGCCAAAGGCAGAAACTGGAAATCTTCTTATGCCTCGTTCAAGGCTGGACATGTAAGGGGAACTCCACCAGGTGTATTAAATGAATGAATACGTGAATATATAAATGAGGCCAATTAAAAAGACGATGTGGTTGTAGGGTACATTAACAGATACAGAATTTCCCCAGTAAGGGATGAGACACTCTGTATGACCAAACCACCACAGAACACTTGAGAAACCATGAGAATGCTGGCTTCCTGAATGGACATTTCCAGAAGAGCAGTGAGGAAGAAAAGGGGCAGGAACCAATGCCATCTCCTTACAACAGAAAACTCTACGGCAGGGGCCTGCTGTATGCAAGTGCTTCTCAGAGCTCTATCCCTGCTCACTCACTTGGTTCTCCCAACAAGACTCGGAGATAAGTAGGGCACATAATTATCCACCATTAAAGGTTTTGTTTTCTGACAGCATATTGTGACATTTCTCAAGTTGGTGACAATTTTAACATTTTAAAATTAAACCAATTAATACATTTTTCCTTCAAATTAATTTTTTTATTATTGGGAAAAAGTAATGATGAAGTAAAACCTACAGCTGCAGGTTTGAGTTCAACTGCTGGACGGGGAAGTTCTAATATTGATTTAAAAATTGACACGCAAACTTCTACTTTGCTTACCCTGGATTCTGGAAAGGAAGAAAAAAACAAAGTCTAAGCCTTTCAAGGGAACTATTTAAAATGAAAGTCACCAAAAATATTCACAATAACTCTTTGAAAATAAAATATCAAAGTTTTTGATCTTCAAATTAAGAAGATACTTAAAAATAGCATGAGGAACTTATTGCTATGTCTGAAAATTTCAGAGGAAAAGGTATGCACATTTGATTTAAATTGTTACCAAAATTAGTTAATCATTCTGTCAATGTGAGTGAAGAGTTTTATTTGTATATCGTATTTTCTGGCATATAAGACGACTTTTGAAACGAAAAAAAGTCAACCGAAAATTGGGGGTCATTCATTAAAAATTTAATTTAAAAAAGAACTGGTGTTGCCTCGGAAGTGGGAGGTAGTCTTATACAGCGAATATAGGCCTAAACCTATGTTTTAACTGTAAAATTAGGGGGTCGTCTTATACGCCGGAAAACACAGTACTCAGTGGCAAAGGAAGCCATGGCATACGCAGCTGGTGAGTGAAAAACTCTCCCTCCAGAAGTGGGGGCGATGCAGCCGGTGGAGGATGGCAGAGCAGGGAGTAAACTGGCTGTTCATACAACACACGGTCTCATCTGTACACGAGCGGAACATTTCGATAGCACGGTCTCCTGTAGACTGTGTGTGACTACTTCGTGAGAACATTGACACTGTGTGATATGTTTGGTTTCTGTCACATAAAACACGGACAGAATTTTAGAAGTACTTATTGTGCTTTTAAAATTTAAAATTAACTTCACACAAAGCTAGATTTAAAGTACCAGCGAAACACATGGTTTATTAATATAAACAATACTGGTTTGGCTCAGTGTCGGCCTGCAGACTGAAGGGTCCCAGGTTCGATTCCGGATAGGGGCATGCACCTTGGTTGCGGGCACATTCCCAGTGGAGGTGTACAGGAGGCAGCTGGTCGATGTTTCTCTCTCATCGATGTTTCTAACTCTCTATCCCTCTCCCTTCCTCTCTGTAAAAATCAATAAAATATATATATTTTAAAATAAACAATACTGGGAAATCTGGGAGGGTCTGTGGTTGTTGGAAGAACACACAGGACTAGAAAAACATGAAAAATCTTGATTGAAGCAATCGATGGCTTTTATAATTTTTTAAAATTCCCACCTGAGCATATGTTTTTATTGATTTTTAGAGAGGAAAGGGCAGAGAGAGAGAAAGAGGGAGAGAAACATCAACTGGTTGCTCCATGGGCACCCCAACAGGGATTGAACCTGCAACTGAAGGATGTGCCCAAACAGGGAATCCAGGCTGCTTTCTGTTGGTGCATGGGAGGACATGCCTCCAGCTGAGCCACCGGCGGGCTCCATGCTTTTATACATCGCAAAGCTTATTCCAAAAGAAAGCTGGCTTTCCGGACTGATGTATGGAAAGCCTTAAGGGCAAGATTTACTTGCATCAATGGAAGCTCACTGAATATTCAGATATCTTTAAATATTCACAGATTACAGCAAATTACTAATACTGAAGTTCACTGGCTGTGGCAAGTAAAAACAGTAAGATGTATGAAACTAGAAATAAGACTTGCATTTTTCTAGTTGAAAAATTAACCTTGTTTGGCAAATATTTAAAAAATTTTAAATATATATTTATTGATTTTTTTTTTTTTTTTTTTTTTTTTTTTTTTTTTTTTTTTTTTTTTTTTACAGAGAGGAAGGGAGAGAGAGAGTTAGAAACATCAATGGGAGAGAAACATTGATCAGCTGCCTCCTGCATACCTCCTACTGGGGAGGTGCCCACAACCAAGGTACATGTCCTTGGCTGGAATTGAACTTGGGACCTTTCAGTCCACTGTCCACTGAGCCAAACCAGTTGGGGCACAGCAAATATTTTTAAGATGAACTTTACATAACAAATTTGGTTTATTTTACCAGTATTTTCAACATTCCTAATGGCCTAAATTCGAAAGACAAGGAAAAAGCAATAAAGGAAATACGTGGAACGTATCCGAAGACTCCAACGGGCATAACTATTATTTTGGAAGCAAGACTGACCTATCCTGGCCTCCGGGGTCTCAGCATTGGCGCTGCACACGGGAAAGAACGCCATGAAGAGCCCTTAAGCAAGACAACGTTAGTGACAATGTCACTTCTCCGTGATCTCCCTCACAGTCGTCATCGGAATGTTTCAGGGGAGAAGCCAAATGTGGAAAATGTATCCAGCAGTAGCTTCCAGATTCATAATCACTAACTGGTGCTCAGCAAGAGGTTGCCTTATTGTGACATTTAACGGGGAGACAGGGTGCCCTAGCCTCACCATGATGGGAGGAGCTGATTCTAGTGGGAGGAGCCGCATAGTGATTCTGTTCGCTTCACTGAGCCCCCCTGGTGTGAACCAGGGCCTGCCACCTGGACCTGGAGGACAGAAACCCGTCCAGCAGGGCATTCGGATTGGAACGGAGCAATGCTTAGGCAAGGCCAATTGTCCCATTAAGAAAATCTTATCTAATTATTTTTATATTTACAGGGTGGGGCAGAAGTAGGTTAACATTGTGAGGATGCAAAACAGAGTTACTCTTATATTATTAGTCATTAACTAGTGTAATGTCCTGTTTCCCCGAAAATAAGACAGTGTCTTATATTAATTTTTTCTCCCAAAGTTACGCTAGGTCTTATTTTCAGGGGCTGTCTCATCTTTCCATGCGCTAGGTCTTAATTTCGGAGGATGTCTTATTTTCAGGGAAACACGGTAGTTTAGGTACCAGCATCTGTAAACTACGTTTCCTACACTCTGTGTTTTGGAGACGTTCGTGTTTTATTTAAACAACGTGACGTGGTATGTACTGGTGCTGATGGTCTGGTGGACTGAGTGTCATTTCTCATGGGATTCCGTGTCCGTTGAGTGCACACACACACACACACACACAGCAAGGAGCCAGGGCGTGAGCGGTGGCTCTTGTGCAGTTGACCGGGAGAGAGCTGGGCTCCTTCAGAGCCTGAGCTCCCCGAAATGAAACCCTCTGCCCGCTGAAATACACACGTCCCATTCCACGACACATCCCCGCTCCAAAAATACCTTTTGTGTGGTTGAGCTTAGCAATGACTTTTTGTTCTGCCACATTCCAAATGATCACTAAGTTATCGGAACTGCCACTCGCAAAAAGATCGGGGTTATGTGGACACCAAGAGAGAGCTGTGATAGTTTTTTTGTGTTCGGACATAATTGCGTGGAGTTTAAATTCATTATAACGGTGATCCAACTAAAAGAAATACATAAATAAGACATTTCAGTGCTTCTTTTCAGATCGTACACTTTCCATCAACCACATTTTCACAAGCTACCTCGATGAAAATGAGCAGATCTCTCCTAACAAAATATGAACACATTTTTCAAGCCTTGGTCTACTTTCGGGTATATTCGATCAGATGACAGAAACTACTTTGAAAAAAAATATGAGAGAATTGAAATGAAATGTATCAATTTTAAAAGCAAGTAAAAATAAATGATGTACATTGAAATATGCATAACTGAATTTTTATCATATTTTTATAGCTATATCTATTTATGAGGAACACACTCTTCATCTCAAAACATTTTAGCTGCAATGTTTCACATACATTTGAATAAAAACAGGTTAAATAAACTGACTCTCATTACTACATTAGTAAGATGTGCAAAGTCTTTGAAGCAATGAACCTATTTTAGATCATTTTTTTTGGATGCAGCATATACTGTGTTCTTACATGGACAAAAGGAATTGCCTAATTTTCCTATTCCCTTCATAAATGTGCCATTCATTAGTGAGCCAATCGATCTTTTTATCATTGTTGACATATTTGGGATTATATTGTGTCATTTTATTATTTTTCCTTTAACATGCAATGAACTTTTCACGTTGTTATTGGGGGTTTTACTGGTCATTATTATGTTAGTTACTTATTATCCCAATCTTTGTTTAACCAAGCAGTCACAGGAAATCCTGACTGTTAATGTGATCTTGAACACCCTACCTAGGGACCC
Source organism: Pipistrellus nathusii (assembly GCA_963693515.1). NCBI lineage: Eukaryota > Metazoa > Chordata > Mammalia > Chiroptera > Vespertilionidae > Pipistrellus > Pipistrellus nathusii. The sequence goes on along the minus strand of OY882860.1, from coordinate 2,085,120 downwards.
TCTGCTATTGGCCAGTATCATTTGGCTGCATTTTCTTCCTGGTCCACTCTGCCCTTGTCTCTCCACCACGGCCAAACCATTTCTGCTGGAGGGCCTCTGCCTGCAGCCCCTGGGCCATGATGCTCTCCTCCCCTACTTGCCCACAGGTGTCCCAGTTCAAAAACACCTCTTCAGAGACCTGTTTTCTGACCAAGGCGTGGCTCAGTGGATAGAGTGTCGGCCTGCGGACTGAAGGGTCCCAGGTTCGATTCCGGCCAACGGCATGTACCTTGGTTGCGGGCACATCCCCAGCAGGGAGTGTGCAGGAGGCAGCTGATGGGTGCTTCTCTCTCATCAGTGTTTCTAATTTCTATTTCTCTCCCTTCCTCTCTATAGAAAATCAGTAAAATATATTAAAAACACACACACAAAAAAAAACCCAAAAACCTCATGCCCCTTCCCAGAAATGGGCCCATGTCTTTCTATAACTTTTAAAATGGATCTATAATGCACATTGAACGTTATATTCACTTCCTTATGATCTGATATCTGTATATATTGAGCTTGCTCCTGTCTTCCATGTGGGGGATGGTGGGTGGGAAACTGTGAGTTCTATGGGAGCTGCACTTTTCACTGATCTGTTGTTCCCCTCAGTCATGCGTTCACTGGTTGGTTCACGTATGTGCCCTGACTGGGGACTGAGCCCTCAACCTTGGCACTTGAGACGAAGCTGCAACCAGCCGAGCTGATGGACCAGGGCTGACATTGCCATACGTTCGAGAAATGCGCCCCACAAACCCTGTCTCCACGCGGGAAACTCATCAGTGTCCAGATTAATTAACACCATCATTTCCAAATTTCAATAGACGACATTATTAGCAATTGCAAGGAAATTTACTTGAGAATAAAGCAACATTCAACCCCCCCCCCCCCCCACTTTTAACTGAAATGAGTTGGTGTTTCGGGATTTTAAAAAGTCACTTAAAAAAAACACTGAGTGAGACTCTGCCGGATGCCGGAGTGGGTGGTAACGTGAGAACCGGACGATGGGGAAGATACTCATGACTTAACTGGTCCCCGCCCCGATGAGAGGAGACGCCAGGCGGAGGCGGGTACCTACCTGGTACACGTAGATGGCCAGGGTGGCACAGTAGGCAAACCTATCCCCGCTGGCCGCGCACACGTCCTTGTTCCAGGGCTGGCACCCGGCGGCCAGCAGCCCCACCTGCCGCACCCGGGACATGCTGGCCTGGGGACAGAACGGGGGGAAGGTCTGTTACTGTCATCCCCAAATGACCTTCCTCTCCATTGTATCGCCGTCTCCCTCCATCCTCACCTCTCGGCCCTGAAACAGTTCTGCTATTACCATCCATCTCAATGGGCACGTGCAGAGAACAGAGCTTAAATCCGCACGTGTCCACGCACACCAAGGCAAGCCGCTTCCATCCGGGCAGCAGGAGGCTGTCACAGGCTAAGGGACAGGGACATGGGCCAGGGGCTGGGGAGCACGGGAAGTGAGGGGCCTTGTGTGGAGTGGAGGGTGCACATCCCCCCTCCGATACCTCTGGGGAGGCCCTGATGGTGCCAGGCGCATGGAGCTGCCCAAGCAGAAACATACAGATACTTTTATACATTTTTATTGATGTCAGAGAGGAAGGGGGAGAGAAGAAGAGAGAGAGGGAGAGAGAGAGAGAGAGAGAGAGAGAGAGAGACATGGTGAGAGAGAATCACGGATCGCCTGCCTCCTGCACACCCCACACTGGGGATGGAGCCTGCAACCCGGGCCTGGGCCCTGACCGGAAATCGAACCCTGACCTCCTGGTTCCTAGGTTGGCCCTCAGCTACTGAGCTACATCGGCTGGGCAGAAATCTACAGATTTTTAAGTAAAATAAACTGACATTTTAATGTAAAATGTACCAATTTTTAAAAAGGGCCAATTCATTCAAGGCATCAAACTCAAATGTAAAACTCTGAGCCAGCATCGGGAGGAAGGTGGTGTTTGTCACAGAACTCCAGCATCTTCACCCGGACGCTATGTTCCTACACAAACGCCTGCACTGCACACGGAGAGCTGGAGCTGGGGAGAGGGGCCGGAGGGAGCCGACACGCAGACCACGCACTGTGTGTGAGTGTGGGGGTCTCTGCGCCTGTCTGTCCGTCTGTCTGTCCGTGGCTGCAGGCGTGGGGGCCGCAGTGTCCTGTGACCTCGCTTCTCTGCTTTAGGCCCAAGTGAGGACTTCTGAGCTGCTTGCACGCCTGACCAGAAACTAGAAGCCCCTCAGCTCCATTTTTATGGGTTAAAATCAAATAAATTACTCTGAAATCCATGCTCAGATATTTTTACTTTAACTATCAGTGTATCCTAATTTACTACTTCTTAATTTTCATAAGAGAATAGAAACATTTTGTTTTGTCATGTAATTTGTATGCCTTTCAATCTCAGGGTTCACCAACGTAGGTCCTTCCTAAACTCACAGCTGAATAATCATCCATACCAGCCATGAAAATACTGCATAGGACAAAAATAAAAATAAAAAAAGTATTTTATTTAAAAAAATCTGACCTTTCCAGTGAAATATTTAAAAATGATGAATTATTAAATATGAATACTATGACTTAAATCTGAGTTATATATTTAATCTGGAAGTGTTTGAAACTTCCAGGTTATTTTCCGACAGTATTATTATAAGATATATTTGGCACATAGCACTGTGTAGCCTTTATGAAGTGATGCCTAGAGTCTCTGAGGAATACATCTCTGTGGTTGGCATGAATCGGCCAGGCGAATGGACCCGCATTCCTGGGAGCAGACCTGCTCAGCTGCGGTCCCTCTGAAACATGCACCTGCCTGTGAAATAGGAATCCTGTAGACTGTCACATAGCCTGGCCCGAAGACAGACTTCACATTAGGTGCCAGGTAATCGTGTGCTTCAGAGAAACAGTGTGCCCTTGTCTCTCTCTATGCTACAATACCTTTCATTTTCTATTTGAACCACTTACATCTGCTCTAGGGACGTGTTGCTTCAGAACTACGGTCTTTGTGGCCGATACGACACGTGCCCCGGGAGCTGGGGCACCGGGCGGTGCAGCTCATGGCGAAGCAGAGGGAGAAGGGCTTCGGGAGGAGGGGCGCCCGAGCTGCCAAATGCTGGTGTCAGGAGCCGGCCACCGCAGCCCTGCGGAGGGATGGCGTGTATTTCTCCAGCCTGAGGACAATGTTAGTTCACACACACACACACACACACTCACACACACTCACATACACTCACACACTCATACACATACACTCACACACACACACTCACATACACTCACCTACACTCACACACACACTCACACACACTCACAACTACTCACACACACCTTCACACACACTCACATACATTCACACACACTCACACACACTCACACACACACACACTCACATACACTCATACACACTCACATACATTCACACACACTCACATACACTCACACACATTCACATACATTCACATACACACACACTCACATACACTCACACACTCATACACATACACTCACACACACACTCACATACACACACACATACACACTCATCTACACTCACACACACTCACATACACTCACACACACACTCACATACACTCACACACATATACACTCACATACACTCACACACACTCACCTACACTCACACACATACTCACATATTCACACACACCTTTGCACACACTCACACACACAACTTCACACATCCACTCACCTTTGCACACACTCACACACACATACACACTCACAACTACTCACACACACCTTCACACACACTCACATACATTCACACACACACACTCAAGACACTCAGACACATATTTACACACATACTCATACTCACATACAATACTCACACACACACACACACACTTTCACAAAGTCACACACACTCTCTCACTCACACTCACACTGTAATTGCGGTGAAGATGCTTTGCACAGTAAGTGTATGAAACGCAAACAAAGTGACGAGTGTACTTTCAGTAGTTTCACGCTATGAGAGCTCACTTTTGAAAATGCAGGAGTATTATGAAATAAAATGATCACAATAACATTTAAAACAGAGCTATTTAGTTATAACCCTGACAAAAAAAAATAAAATGTTATAACTAAGTTAAAATCAAGTTTACATATGTGTCTGTGAGACTGTAGATGTACATATGCCATAAACAAGAATCCCATCAACGTGTACCAGGGAAAGGCCAATGTGGTGCTCTAAAGATCAAACACACCTGTATGCGAGTTTTCAAACACCACGAATCTCCATTACAATTTTTAACTCAAAAATCCGTCTTGTGAATATTTTAAAACACAACCTACTGACAGGTTTGCCACACTGCACGCTGATTATACAGGGTGAAAATGCTCAGACACCTCACCTGAAAAGTAACAGCTGGGTTTTTGAAGAAAATAAAAGTCAGTATTCAAGTGCACGTTTTCATTATGTAGGGTAGAATCTTTCTTTCTCGTGTAGGTCTGGGTGAGAGCTGATGGAAACCTGAGCCTGGAGAAGCTCACGCTCATGAAGACAATATGGTAATTTTAGGGTCACACCATGCCTACAACAGCTATTGTCATGGGACATCTCAGAACCAGGAACTCATCGGTAAAGGCCGGGGTGTCAGCAAAGGGCAGCCCGGAGCTGAGGGTGGGAGGAGAGGCTTGAATCCTTACACTCTCCAGGAGCTGTCCCAGAGACGCCATAAGGGAAAACATGTTTTCATAAAAAGCATTTTTTTTCTTGGTCTCTGACACTCTTTTCCCAAAATTAGATGACCATGCATGTCCCTTCCCAATGAGGAAATATGGATGGCCAGGAAACTAAGCCTCCTGTTCCAGCATCAGAAATGCACTCTGACGTTTAAAATGCAGGGACATAATACAAAGGATGCTGGCATTGCAGTGTGTGCGTGTGTGTGTGTGTGTGTGTGTGTCCAGGGGGACTGGAGTATGTGTTAAACTCATAAAAGGAAACATTTTATGATTTGCAGTAGGACTGGAATTCTCAATCTCAAACCTGCAGAATGCTCAGCTTTCACAGTCTGAGGGGTTTTCTCCAGAGTTACATATTAACTGGCTCCAGAGCTGTTTACCAATTTGGTTCACAGCTAAAGAAAAATAATTCTAAAAAGTAGGCAAGAGACTTTTAAATGGCTGAAGATTTACAGTGAAAGAGATAATTAAGTAAAACGAGAAGAAATAAACCAAAGAACTTATATCCTTACTAGAGGCCCAGTGCACAAAATTTGTGAAAAGGGTGGGGGATCTCCAATCTGGGACCCTTCGAGGGATGTTCAACTGCCCAGGATTGGATCTAAATGGGCAGTCGGACATCCCTCTCACAATCCAGGACTGCTGGCTCCCTACTGCTTGCCTGCCTGCCTTCCTGATTGCCCCTAACCGCTTCTGCCTGCCAGCCTGATCACTCCCTAAACACTCCCTGGGGAAACTACAGGAAAATGTTCCACTCATTAATGAAAAAATGTATCCATTAATTGCCTTAATTTGAATAATTTATAATTCATTCATTAAAAGTGTAAAAAGTCTAAGAGAAATCATGTTATTCCAAACAAATCCATTTTGATAAGGTGCATTTTTAAAGAGCAGTTTTGTACTATTGCAATAATACATCTGGATAGTTATTTTCAACATACTATGCCAAAGTTGCCATAGAAACAATGCAAATCCTTTTGAAACTTAACTAATTGCCTAAAAATTTATCAACTGTAACATAGCCCTCTTCCTCAGAGAATTTTTGACATTTCCTTTTATAATATTACTAGGGGCCTGGTGCACAAATCCCCTCGGCCTCGCCTGCAGCCTCTCGCAATCCAGGACCCCTTGGGGGATGTCAGACTGCCGGTTTCAGCCTGACCCCCACAGACCAGGCCGAGAGACCCCACTAGTGCATGAATCTGTGCACGGGGCCAGTTTCGACCCAATCCCTGCAGGCCAGGCCGAGGGACCCTGGGCCTCTAGTCTATATAAAAGCCTAAGTGACCAAAGGATCGGTCAACTGGTCACTATGATATGCCCTGACCACCAAGGGGCATACACTCAACGCAGAAGCTGCCCCCTGGTGGTCAGTGCACTCTCACAGCAGGAGTGGCACTCAGCTGACCAACGGGCGCCAGACTCAGGGCGCCCGGATGGCCGCTGCAGCCTGGAGACCACAGCAGGGCAGCAGCAAGCCTACTGAACGGTGGTGGTAGCAGGCACAATGAGGCCCGGGGTGAGCAGGAAGAGCAGGCAGGAACGGCAGGAGGCATTGGATTGATGGTTTTGGCCTGATCCCCACAGGCTACACCAAGGGACCCCACGGATGCATGAATCCATGCACCAGACCTCTAGTATGCATATAAGATCTCTGGTTAAGCTCTTCCTTCCCTCTCTGCTCCTCCCTTCATCAGTCAGTTCCATGTTTCCATGCCTGTGTGTCTGCCCCTTGGTGGTCAGTTCATGTCATGGCTACCTGTCGAATGATTGGTCACTTAGGCTTTTATATATATAGATAGTATTATTATTATAGATATTATTATATGCATCTATTCATTGAATGCATTTCTCTATGAAAAATTATTTCATTGAAATTATTGCTATTTTTATATATTAACCTCATTAAAAAGAATTCTAGTTTATCCAGGGTAGGTCAAAAGTAGGGTTACAGTTGTGAGTGTGCAAAACACAGATTCTTGTATTATTATTTACTATTGCTTTATTTTCCATACAAACAACTGTAAAGCTATTTTTGCCCCACTTTATATTTAAGCCCAAAGACAGTCTGAAAACGCTATGAATTCATCTTAAACCAGGATAGAAAAATGCCTTTTCCTCAATGTGCAATTAGGACTATTGGCACATATCTTCTTCTTACCTTGCTTTTAAGCCTATCAAATAAACATCTTACTTGCACTCAAAATTTGGCAATGCAAAATTGTCCATAATGTAAATGATGCGGTAACACGAAACAATTGCATGAGAAATAAGTCGCTGATGATGCCTTACCATAATAGCAGTCAGCAGCTGTGTGTCACTGCCAGTTGCCCAGGACCAAACCAGAGAGGGTTGGACCTGCATTACCACCATTTGCCCACCATCCAGAACTGAAATATCATTGCTGGCATGTACACATGAGGAACTGTTTGACATTGAAATTGGGTCTCAGAAGAACTGGTGGCCCAGAAAGAAACTCTCTACAGACTGATTCATATGCCTCTCAGCATAACGATTATTGCTTGTCTCATTTTTTATTCTTATAAGTAAATTTCCAGTAGGACATGATCTCACTCAGCTAGGGGAAATGGTGAACAACATAGACAGATGAACAAGAACAGACCCAGAGATAAGGAGCCATGGGTCAGACTGTTGGACCTCAAAGGGAGGGTGGGGATAAAAGGGAGAGATCAACCAAAGGACTTATGTGCATACATATGAGCCTAACCAGTGGTCAAGGACAATAGAGGGGTGGGGTCATGAGTGGGGGTGGGGATGGGGGATTGGAATGGGGGGTTGAGGACAAATATGTGGTACCTTAATCAATAAAGAAATTAATTTAAAAAAAGAAAAAGGAAAAAAAGCATAAAATCATAACTACAACATAAATATGGCTTACTCTTTGCAGTCCTTCATACCAATCATCTTGCTCAAACCAACTGGAAATGTAAGTCATCCAAGCCATAGGCTGTCTCTACCTCAATCAAGGCAAATGGACACTCAGCATCGCAAGGCAGCACCTAAAGCGACAACAATGAGGTTCAGCCACGCAGCTCACCAGCTTGCCTCGAGGCAGGCTGCTCAGGACAAGAAGGGAGCACGCACACACATGTCAGTCACAGCAGAGTTAACGATTTCCAAGGAACAGTGTCTGTGCACATCATGCTAAACCAGAAAATGGACGCCAACATGCAACCAAGAAAAAATACATAAAACAATAATGTTATTGCACAATAGCTGAGAAAACGCTGTGTCAAATAGTTTATTTGGTTTACAGTTTTTATCCTAAAAATCTTAGTTTTAACTTTTGCAAGAAACAGGGGAGTTTCTACTAGAAGTTACTGAGTTAGCACAAACACACACAAACTAGGAAGCAGAGAATTAGTTGGACAGACAGCTAGTTGGAAAGACAGCTGGAAGAAAGTTTCTAGGTTAACAACTGTACGAGAACAAGGTCAGTCCTACAGATCTATTTGCTTCCAGCTCAGCTGACTGCTAACCTCACACCTGAAATGGTTTACAGACAGCACAGGACTGAATGGAGTGCTAAGATGTTCAGCAGAGAATCAAAACCACACCCACTTGACTTCATTTTAGTTTTATTCACTTCCAGAAGAAGTTATCTACTAGCCATGCTAAAGAAGAGATTTCTTGGGAGTCCTGGGAGGATAGCTGAACTTGAAAATAGCCCCCCTAGCCGAAACCGGTTTGGCTCAGTGGATGGAGCGTCGGCGTGCGGACTGAAAGGTCCCGGGTTTGATTCCGGTCAAGGACATATATCTTGGTTGCGGGCACATCCCCAGTAGAGGGTGTGCAAGAGGCAGCTGATCGATGATTCTCTCTCATCGATGTTTCTAGCTCTCTAACCCTCTCTCTTCCTCTCTGTAAAAAAATTAATGAAATATATTTAAAAAGAAAATAGCCCCCTAAAGCTTAGAGGCATCACCCACTGCTGTGGAGCAGGTTTTGCGTAATCTTGTCCTGGCCGAACTCATCAAACCCTCGCGCCTCAGGGAAGGAACAAGGAAGCAAAGGGGAGAGGAAGGGAGAAGGGAGAGGGATAGGGGTAGAAAGGAAAAAGAAAACCATCTGAATAATGTGAGTGTTCCATTTCTCATACCCCAAAGCAAACTAGCTGTTCTGACAGAGAGAGGAGAGAGATAGAGATAGAGATAGAGATAGAGATAGAGATAGAGATAGAGATAGAGATAGAGATAGAGAGAGAGACAGAGAGAGAGAGAGAGAGACAGAAACAGACGTGTGTGGCAGGTGAATGTCACTGGAGGTAAGTGAGAACAGCCTATGGCTGCAAGTTTATCACTGGGCCACGGCCCTCTCTGCAGAAGTCCTCTCCTTGCTCTCTAGAAATGTTGTCAATCCCACCTGCTTGAAGCCTCACAGAGGACATTCCAGGATGGGTACCACCATCTGCTTAAGGTTTCCCCCTTGGCCCAGGATCACTCTTCCCCATCCCTGCCTCTGCCCGCCTCTGACTGGCCTAGAGCCCTGGTGGGACAGTCAGAGGGGACAATGGGACTAGGAGAGGCACAGGGAGCGTAACCCTCCCTCCTGAAGGTGGTGCACAGGGTGCCACAGACCTGGGATCGCCTGCCTGCCTCCTCTCATCAGGAATAACTCTCCTCTGGAGGAACCGCAATTAGTGGAAGGCAGCTGTCAAAAGCACTATGTATGTCATTGCAATTCGGGCAATTCACCCACCCCACCTACATCAAAACCTCCATTAAAGTGTCAGAAGGAAGAGCTAGAGAGCAGGGACATGGTTTAAAAAGCGTGCTTGGAATAGTAGTCAGAATGATTCCTCATTTTTGAAAGATTGTCATTTCGTTTGTCAGTTTCTTTTATTCATTAGATTCCACATAGCAGTGAGATCTTGTGAACAAAAGCGATGCGGAGACATGGAAGCATGCAACAGAATGAGGATTCTCAGGGAGAAGGTGGGGGCAGGGAGGAAAGAGAACAACCAAAGAACTTATATGCACAAGCCATGGACAGACAACAGTGGGGTGAAGGCCTGGGAAGGGGGTGGGAGAGGGAGAGGGAAGAAAATGGGGGGAAACATGGACATCTGTAATATTTTCAACAATAAAGACAAATTAAATAAATATATGTATTGTTATTTATAAATATACTTGTCCCCAGCTATGGTGGACAAGTATATATATTCTAGTTCATCCACTGAGAGCAACTAGAAAAGATGGATAAAATTATGAAAATTCTCAAAAGAAGTCCAAAGAGCCTAACCAAGCACCTTTTCATTGATGGTGGGTTAGGGTTGGAGGGTGCGGTGGATGCTACATTTTCTCCAACAGCATTTGCCTAAATAAAATACCGAGTAAGCTATGGAGAGCTTCTGGTAATGTCATGGGGCTGGAGGGGAAAATGACCTAATAATGGTGTCCTTTCAGCAAGAACCATCTGAGCTTACGTCTTAACCATCTGCATGCCATAAGTGTCTATAGACGCAAGCTCCTCCCCAGCCTGGGCCCTGGTCGGGATGCATGCAAGAAGCAACCAATGGATGTGCTTCTCTCACATCGATGTTTCTCTCTCTTCCCTTTCTCTTCTGCTCTCTCTAAAAATCAATGAAAAACTATCCTTTGGTGAGGATTAACAAAAAAATAAAGAAGAATATGCACCTGGGATCCAAAATACAGCACTGTGGGATTTAGGGACGGCCATGGTCAGCCACAGTGGGTGCCTGTTAATGCCCCTCACCAAACAGATCCTCTGAGACGTTAGTCTACAGAGTCAGTGCTGTCACATCAAATCCCAGAATGGTCAGTGTGGCGTGGGTAAGCAGATAAGCGGATTCTAAGCTTCATAAGGAGATGAAATGGCCAGGAATAGGCAAGGCAGTCTTGCAGAAGAGGAGCAAAGCTGAAAGTGTGTGTACTCGCTCACCATACTGACCACAGAGCTGTATCAGCTCAGACTGTGGCGGGGATACAAGGCTGCACAGCTGATCACCGGCACAGAATTTGATTCCAGAGGAGATCCCCGCGTAGTGTTCACTGATATATTACGTCAGCTGGGGAAAGAAGAGACTTTTCAATAACTGCTAGTGGGTCAACGGAATACCCTTCTGGAAAAATAAGTAAAACATCTTAATCCCACTCGTACATAATGCAAAGAGGCACCACTCATAATCTTATACACACAGACACACACGACAACATTCAAAACCAGCAGCACGATTCACCATAGCTAAGGTTTGGAAACAGCCTACGTGCCCATCAGCAGGTGAGTGGATTAAAAAGCTGTGGTGCATCTACACAATGGAATACTATGCTGTGGTAAAAAAAAAAAAAAAAAAAAAAAAAAAAAAAAAAAATTCTTAGCATTTGCAACAGCATGGATGAAACTGGAGAGCATTATGCTAAGCAAAATAAGCCAGTCAGAGAAATATAAGTGTCACATGATCTCACTCATGTGTGGAATATAGGAACAACATATACTGATGAATAAAACAGGTCCAGAGACAGAGAAGCATCAATCAGATGCTCAAACCTCAGAGGGAAGGCAGAGGGGTGGGGGTAAGAAGGAGAGATCAACCAAAGGACTTGTATGCATGCATATGAGCCTGCATGGACACAGACACCAGGGGAGGGGGGAGGGCATGAGTGGGGGAGTGGCAGGGGGGCCAACGGGGTTATAAGGACACAGGTGTAATAAGTTAATCAATAAGGAAACAATTAAAAAACAAAACAAAAGAAACTTAAAAGAATACAACTACAAGGTGAACTGCTAGCTAATTAATAGTTGAGAATTTGTTATTTTATTTTCTAAAATTATAATAATCACTCCTCAGTTCATTTATTCAACAAATACTTATTGAGCACCAATTATGTGCCAGTCAGGCACTGAAGATAAAGCACTGTGCAAGCAGATGAAAGCCTGTCCTTCCATAGTTTTCCAGGGAAAGGGGTAAGCAATCATAGAGATAGAGCCGACACTATAATAATTTTTTTTAATACCAAGTATATATTGTTACTGATTTCAGAGAGGAAAGGAGAGAGAGAGAGAGAGAGAGAGAGAGAGAGAGAGAGGGAGAGGAACATCAATGATGAGAGAGAATCATTGATTGGCTGCCTCCTGCATGCTCTCTACTGGGGATCGAGCCCACAACCCGGGCATGTGCCCTTGGCCGGAATCAAACCAGGGACCCTTCAGTCTGCAGGCCGATGCTCTATCCACTGAACCAAATTGGCTAGGGCCAACACTATAATTTTTAAATTGTTGATTTTGAGCAAATATTTGGAGATGGGGAGGCAAAACACAAAGCTATCTCGCCAGAGAGCTAAGCAGAGGGAGCAGCAGAAGCAAAGGCCTGGCTTGAAGCTCGCTGGCAGGTCTGAGAAGTAGAAAGAAAAATCAGTCAACACATACAGAATGTATCCTCAAAGCTCACAGGCATCATGATACAGAGATCCCACGTAGATCTGTTGAACCTTTATCCTCTTCAAGCAGTGTACATTTTCTTAGTAGAAATTTGTTGCCTGTATTAATAAAAATCAAAACCCTAACCACATCTTGTTGAAAATCAGTGTTTAAAATGTGAATGCACTATATGCTCACGGCTATGCCAATATATTTTTGGAATTACATAACCAATATGTGCTCGTTAGAAAACTTTGGAAACTGCAGAAAACGAGAAGACTTTATTTTCATTCGTCTTTAGTTCACTGGCTTGGGGTCTTCTTCCTCTGTCTGGTGTCCACGACCCTAAAGGACTACTTTCTCCCGGAGAAAGTAAAACCACCGTAATCAGGGATGACTGAGGCTTTACATCAGTGCATCTCCCGGTGGGGCGCTCAGTCTCTTGTGTCAGAATTCACAGAGGAATGGACCAAGGGCGCAGATACCTGGATCAAACACTAAGCCAGCGGGTCAGCATTGCAGGGCCTGTCAATCTGCTTTGCAGCATCATTCCCAGAGGATTCATGTGCACAGGGAAGCGGAGAGGATTCATGTGCACAGGTACTTCATCCAGAAACAGGAAAGTAATCGAGGATTTCTGCAAAGGGTAATTTCTCCCAGTGGAGAGTCAGCCCTTCAATTTCCATCACTCTGAAGCGTCTCTCCCATGCGTCTGGCAGGGCGCTCTATCGAGGTATTCCCAACATATGTCAGGTCACCATGTCTTTAGAGCTTGGATTATAAAATAGGTCACGGTAAGCACAGTATTAAGCTACATTAAAACCCTGGATTAGGGAGCAAGTAGAATAGGAGAAGGTCTTTGCAGTAGTTGGAGTCTGGGCCATACAATAAGCCACGTCTCCCAGTGTGAATCCCAATCTGATCCACGAATGCAGGCATCATATGCGGGACCACGAAACTGGCTTAAAGAGGTGGCAAAGCGAATGCATGCCACCATCCAGCTGCACAGTCACTGTCATATCTCCCACATGGTAACCACCGGACTGAAAATTCTATGGAATTGAACGAAAGAACTGGATTTCTCTGGGTGCTCGAAGGCTTACAGGATCTCCTTAGTTGGAATGTGGAAATGCGTTTTAATTTGGCAGAACTAACCCACCTTTCTTGAACACCAGGTCACTCACATACCTTCAGTGTGACATTCTGAAAGTCAGCCAAAAATACCAAAAAGGGGTAAAATCACGTATGTGCACTCATCAACTAAGAAGTTAGACGTAAATATTCCATTAGGGGAGACATTATCATGCAAACATGGAAATACTTGCCATAAGATATCGGATTATTTCTGTAATAAAGTGTGGCAGGAAGAAGTGGTCTCTGTCCATGGGACCAGTCCTCAGGAAGGACCTGAGCATCCGCATCTTCTTACTCTCTGCTTCGGAAGTTGGATTGTATTGGTGAGATTTTTAAGCGGGCTGTACCTTTATGCTTATCTATCTGTGACAATCCGGGTTTCCATTTGACAGTCACTAAAACTGGCATTTTCATATTCTGGGCAAAGGATGTTAAAAATTATGTTGACAAGTCAGTTGGGGAAAAAAAAATCAGCAAAGGAAATCAAAGGAATACAAATCTTGGAAGCTTTAAAATGAAAAGAAGCAGCCCACATAAAGTCAGTCTATCCAAACATATCTTTAATATATGCACCCCTACTATGATGACTGGCTTGGGATGAATCCTCAGCTTTGGGAAGTAAAAGGCTGGATCAGCAAAGGCAGGGCCAATGCCTAGATCGGATCGGTTGCTACTCTACTCTGATAGACCGCCTGTCGGAAAGAATGACCTTCGCCAACATAAAATCCCCCCTAAAGATGAACTGATATAATTAATGATAGCTATTATTGAAATAATAGATGCTCCCTCCCTCCCTCTAAAAATCAATGGAAACATATTCTGGATTAAATAAGTAAATAAAATGTGGCATAACTTTTCATTATGACTTATTCATAATGTTCTATCTTAAAGGACCAAACTAAATAAAATATTACCTATTTCTTATTAACCAAGACTTCAACCTTCCTGGTGGAGCTGCTTTTATTGGGATTGAAGGTTTTCCTACAGCATCTAAAACATGAGTGCTCCTTGTAATGAGACTTATTTTCTACTGTCCAATTGGAAAGGAAGTTTTTGTGCGTTTAGTATGAAATGGAATTTATTATACGTAATTGAAAGTGAGCCTACAGGGATGCTGGTACATGCTTACAGCTTAAAATGCTGACAATCTGGAAGAAAACAACAAACCTACACATAAGAAAAATTATTTAATGGCCTCTATGGTGAGTTGTCCATGACTGAGCATTCAAATCTATGAACCAAGTATTCAATGATGCTCCATGGAAAAGTATTTCTTACATCTTTTGATAATTTTCTCAAACATTACAATGATCAACTATCCCAATAATGGCAAATAACACTGACAAATTCTCTCTTGTATAATCTTGTTGCATAAGATTTATATTACTATCTGTTTCCATTATACTAGTTTATGGATTTCTTAAATTAGAATATAATAGAATTGCAGAGTTTGGAGAGGTAATTAGGCCACTAAATTATACGTTGTAAGTGAATGTAAAGTAATGACAAGTTAAGACTTTTATCCTTATGGTTTAAAAAAAGTATCACTCAAGTAGCTGCTAATGTGGCATCCCTTGACAAGTGAGCCTGGGCCTACCGTTTTAGGTTGTCTTTTCTAGAAAGTCTGGCCTTTCTAGTTTTTTCTCTCCAGGTCTATTTGTCTAATCTCTGAAATCAAGAGAAAACAACCTCAACAGTCTCCTAACAGGACAGCCTATGTTTTACCATGAAAATTGTTGCAATCTTCCTAATCATTCATGATGGGATTTTCACCTTCAATATATAGAAAGGTGTAGGCCAAAGCTGATCATTTTATAGCATTTCTCCACCATATTTTAAAATCAAGGTCACATGTCCTTCTTAAACAGTTTAAATAAGCTCAAGAAAGAGAAACGTTCTCCTTCAGGCTTTGTTTCTCTGCAGAGTAATCGGTGTGGGATTTCTCGTTCTCGGCAGCCATCCCTGTCTAACTTCTTACTCACAGCAAGGTGAGCAGTCTCATCAGCGGGAAGAGAGCAATGCCCATGTGGTCATCATGGACCACGGCTGGCCTCGGAGCCTGAAAGAGCCAACCAACTCTTGGTTGAATCCATGTTTCTGATACAAAAGAAAAGAAGGAGCCGGGTAAATAAAAAATCCCTCCCAATCTCCTAATACGATTTCTGTGGATTACAATACTCTCAAGTCTCTGTCTCAAAGACACACTGGAAGCTACAGAACTCCACTTTAATATTTCAGCCTGCGCAATGGAATAGACAAACAAAATATAGAATGAGAGTTTGGCAATTGCAGAAAGTAGTAGTAATGTTTGTCTATACATCATTATCATGACTGGCTGGGTAAACTGGTTATTCAGTAATCTGGTCGACTGTTTCTTCCTTGCATCCATCGGATTTCAAATAAATACTGGGATGAAGGAAGAAAAAGCCTTCAAACTGTCTGAATTTCACATTGGTCTTCTTTACAGAGCTGAAGCAAATACAACTATGTACTTTGGAGAGCTGGTGCACACTTTATCGAGTGACAACCTAATCACCCATGTTTGACATCTGGGATCTATGAAGGTGAGGCAAGCAAAAACAAAACGATTCCTACTCTTCTCTAAGTCAATGAAGAACTGCTGCTGACTTCCCTATGCCCAGGCCAAGGGCCACACGATGGAGACTATGGAAAACCACCACCAAAACCTTTTCCCCGTGGTAGTCTCTCTATTCGGAGCAGAGGAACTAAAAAACACTCTTCTCTAAGCTAAATCAAGTCTGTGGCTTTCTAATCAGTGGAGTTATGTGACTAATGTGTCACCAAAAAAAATTTGGTATATCAGACTTTAATTATTAAAAACAAAAAGAATAAAGAATTTAAAATTTTTTAAATAAATACTTTCCCCCCCCAGAGATATTCACAGTTCTTTAAGTATTTCTATTGGTATCCGTACAGGGGGACATGAGATCTCTTTAAATAACCATACTCAGCTACCTGTTTTATACAGAGTAAGTCTCTAGAGCACACTTAAATACATTATTTTCTTTTCCCTCCATGCGTGCTTTTGGAAATTGGTATTGGTTTATTCCAGTTTAGAAAAATCTCCCAGGAACTAGTAACGCAAGGACAGTAAAGTAGCATCGTAACAGCAGTCTCCAAGCAATTCACCAAAACATGGTCCCCAGAATGCTGTGGAGTCCACAGTCACCCAATGACCGCATTTAACTTCAGATCACAGAGTCTGAAAGACTGGCAGACCACTGGACTCCCTCGGGGCAGAGACAGCCAAGCCACTTTCCTGCCCCCAGGCCCAGGGGCGGGAGCTAAGCAGGAGAGGAAGCTTTCCCAGGGCTGTGAGCACCAGCCCCAGCACCAGTGCCCTCCCCTCCAGCCCCAGCACCAGTGCCCTCCTCTCCAGCCAACCTCCAGCCCCAGCCTCAATGCCCTCCCCTCCAGCCCCAGCACCAGTGCCTGTCCCACCACCCAACCTCCAGCCCCAGTTTCAGTGCCTGTCCCTCCAGCCAACCTCCAGCCCCAGCACCAGTGCAGCCCCTCTAGCCAACCTCCAGCCACAGACTCAGTGCCCGCCCCTCCAGCCCCAGTTTGGGTGCCTGTCCCACCACCCAACCTCCAGCCCCAGCCTCAGTGCAGCCTCTCCAGCCAACTCGAGGCCCGGCTGGGGTCTGGGAGAGTCACAGGGGCATCATCATCGCTCCCTGTGGGCAGACTTTCCCCTGGAGATTTACAAGCAGGAATAATGAGCCAGGGAGGCCCACAGAGAGTTGCAGAAATCCCCAAAGAATTTACTCTGTGGAGAGACAAAGCCTCAGGGAAACCTTTTACTTAAAAATATTCAACAAGGACCCGTACCCTGGGCGACAGCGATCTGCAGAGAAATGAGACTCAGGAATGTAGTGTTTCTCTTCAAACCCTTGTTCAAGACTCCTATGAGTAAATCTGTCTGTATGGGAGTTACAAAAACAAGGGTGCCTTATTTTTGACACATGACCAAAGTAATCATTAAAGGTCATTCCAATCAATTGCTTTTAATGGATATAAGGGGAGAGGGGGGAGTTGGCTTCAATTTTGCTCAGTATTTGCATGCAACAGTCTGGTTCTTTTCGGGGGCAGGACCTGTTGTACTGTCATGAAATTCAAGGTATCCGATGGCCCCACATTTCTCAGTCTTCCCGGATGCCTCCTCTTTCCCTGACCGCTGCCTGGGTACCACCTGAAGACCCAGCCCCTCCTCGGAGGGGAGGTCATGGGGGCCTCGCCCCGGACCCCACCCACACCCAGAAAGCACGGCACCCCCGTCTCTGGGGGCTGAGATCCGGAATGCAGGGCTCCGGCGGCGCGGGGCGCTGACCAGGTGGGTGCGAGGCTGGGATGCGACGCCGTCCTGTGCGCAGCAGGGAGCGCGCGGAGCCCGGTCTGCGCCCCGGAGGGCCCGCAGGACCCATCGCCTGCGCGACGCCACACGGTCCGGGATGGCATCCCCGCCCGCCGCCCGGCCCGCGGCTCCTTACCTGCGGGAGGAAGCGCCGCCGCCGCCGCCGCACACCCAGCCCCGGCCAGAGTGGGCGCAGCCCGCCGGCTCCCGAAGCCGGCCCCGCCCCGCCCGCCAGGCCACGCCCCGCCCGCCCGCAACGCCACGCCCCGCCCGCCAGGCCACGCCCTCCCGCCCGTGCACCGCCTGACTAGGCCCCGCCCCATATCTCCAGGCCCCGCCCATGCCTCCTGCGCCCCGCCCCTCCCCGCCCGCGCCCAACCGGACTAGGCCCCGTCCCTCCTGGCCAGGCCCCGCCCCACATTGCCAGGCCCCTCCCACCCCTCATGCGCCCCTCCCTCTCCGCCAGCGCTTGGAAGGTTCCAGGGACAGGAGGGCGGGCTCCACCAGCCAACCGCGGCCCTGAAGCGCTTCTGGTCCCGCCCCTAGGACCACGTGACGGCTCTCTGGCCTCTGATTGGTGGATAGGCGGAAGTGGCTGGTGACTCTGGGATACCAAAGGCTCTGGAGGTGGTTACCTAGCAACGGGCAGCCCGCGCGCGCGGGAAGACGAGGCACCGGGCTCCGCGAGGCTGCGGCCGTTGGTGGTGAGGGAGACCGCGGGAGGCAGGGAGCCGCGCTTCCTGGGCCGTGTGAGCGGGGGAATGGCGGGCCGCGGGTCCGCGGGTGCTCCGGAGGGCCGCGGAGGAGGCCGGCCTCCCTCAGAAGCCGCCGCCCGCCTCAGGCGCCGGCCTGCGCTTCCGGGCGGCCTCAGGGCCCAGGCCGCGCCCAGGGAGACGCCGCCGGGCGACTGCTCTGTCGCTGTCATGGGAGCCGCGGGGAGTTAATACTCGGCCTTCCGAGCCTGCAGCGCTGCCCTTTGCCCCGTGGGACGTGGCTGAAGGGAAACTCGGCACAGACATTTCTGTGTTCGTCTTCCGGCCTCCGAAATGCCTGCCCTTCCCGTGGCCTGTGTCTCACACGGGAGGACCACGCCTTCGCGGCTGGACGTTCATTCAGCGTAAAGCTGGGTACAGCCCCGATTTCTTAAGACGCCGCGGGGCGCGGGACAGATTGTTAAAAAGCGGGACAGCTGGTCGCCTTAGATTGCAGACCCCGATTCCTTGACGAAGGGCCGGACTCGGTCCTGACCGGGGAATTCCCTGGACCACCTTCCCGCCCTGCGCAGCCGCGGAGTTCTCCTCTAACGTGCTCCCCGCAGGCTCTTATTTCATTCTGCAAGCGAAAATGCAAAGTCTTGCCTCCGCACGCAGCCCGCCAGCTTGTTAAAAGCTACCGTCAGCTCTTACCTCCGCTCCCTGCACCTAACCAAGGGCCGGATGAGGGGCAGGCCTTCCAAGAAGGTGGATGTATGGATGGACAAAAGGATGGGTGGGTAAAGCGATAAAGCAGCCCGTCCTCTAGACGCTAGACTCTAGAAAAAATATAAAAGGCAACAACCTAGTATAATTTAATGTGCTGAGTTCTGCAGCAGGTTATATAGCCGTTCTGTGAGATGATTCCCTGTAAAGGAGGGAGAATTTTCTTCTTCCAGGGTATTCAGAGAAACGTTCAATGAGAGTGCTCTTTGAACAGGAACTAAAACACACACACACACACAAAACCAGATTTTACCTGCTGGAAAAGGAAACAGGACTTACTCTGCAGCAGGACCAGCATGGCCAAGAGCACCACGCGGGGCGGAGCTTGCTAGATGTGCCTGATTTTGACTCCTTTGCTTTCTCTGAGGAGGTGAGGACAGCGACCTAAAGATGTGAGGAGGAGAGAAAAATTAAAAGATATATATATATTGCAATAACCAACGAAAGCCAGACTGAGAAGGACACTGACTCTCTATTCAGATTGTACTCTGACCTCTGAACCCAGGGCTTTTCCTTGAGGAGAGAGGCCTTGGAGATGTTAGAGGACATCAGGCTGCAGAGCAGGAGAGAAGCACGGTTGGTGAGGAGAAAAGTGCAGTCGTTTGTGGAGAAGATGCTGATGGCCTGAACGCAGACAGTGAAAGGAGGCATGATGAAGAGGCAAGATCACAGCAAGTGTTTCTGGGGAAACAGACTCTCCTTGCCTTCTCTGACTGATTCTGTTGGGCACCACGCCGACAGTTGATAAGATACTAGGACGTGAAGAGAAAACATTGGGCAAAGACCAGCCTCGCTCAGCCCATCGATTGGATAGGAAAGTGTTGTATGTCCAGTTGGTTCATAATGGCTCTAGCTCTTCAGTTAAGAATCATACATCAAGGGGAACATTAGAATTGCCTGTGTAGGCATTCAGCAGCTGAAGATGGAGGTCTGAGGCCTGGAGCGTTATACATCTGTCCGGTCACGCAGAGCTGACACAGTCATCCCAGACGCCCAATCAGCGCCCTCCCCCTTGACTCCGATTGCCGTCATTGGTTTTGAAAGGGAGAGTCAAACAATAGCAGAAGTAGTTAGATTTGGAACCCAGAGAGAAACGCTAGCTAACCTAATTTCAGAGAAAAAGATCTCGAATTCTTATTCTTACATTCAAGGAACATGGAGTGTGTACTCTCATCTTACAATGAAAAAAAATGGTCTGTCACTCAGGCTAAGAGTTTCGGGCAATAATTTGTTCCTCACACAGTACAGTGAGTTCTTCATGATGAGACTGAAAAGCAGAGAGGGGAGGGGGATGAAGTGACTCTAGTCCTTCCAGGCCAGGCGAGTTCTCTGAGAGCAGTGTCTTGGAAAAGGTGTTCGATGCTTTTCATGTGGTGAGTTCCTTTTCAGTGACTATTCTATAAAAGAAGAACTCCTTACATTTTAGAAAAATTTAGCCAAAGGGGTTTTCGATTCACCTAAATGAAAAGCCCTCTCACACTATCTTTTTGTTCTTGTTAATCCTCACCCGAGGATATTTTTCCATTGATTCGGTGGAGGCTCTGTCCACTGAGCCAAACCAGCTAGGGCCCCCTCACACTATTTTTAATGTAAAAGTGGAAAGAGAACAAAACAAGCATGTCAAAAAAACTCCCCCAAAACCTGGACAAACTGAGGTACAGTAAATACATAGAGAACTAAATATTTTAAAACTTTCCGTATGTGAAAGAACTTTTAAAACTTGGAATAATTTTAAAAATATAATCTACTTTTACAATAATATATATATATGTATATATATATATATATATATATATATATATACATATATACATATATACACACACACACACTAGAGGCCTGTTGCACGATATTCGTGCAAGAATAGGCCCCTGGCTTCACTCCCAGCCACCAGAGAGCCAGCACATTCTGCTCTAGCAAGTCCTCACTTCCATCTGGAGCACCACTACAGTAGTTCCCTCCTCCACCCCCCTTCCCCTCATAGCAGGCTTCACACTACTCTGCCTGCATATGCAAATTAACCTTCATGTTGTTGGTTTGATTTGCATACTCACTCTGATTGGCTGTGGGTTTAGTGAAGGTACAGGTAATTAGCACTTTTTTATTAGTGTATATATATATATATATATATATATACATATATATATCTACATACATGGAAAAAATAGTGTTAACATTTTGGTTGTTATGAAATAGATTACTTATCTAACATTACTCTTTGGACTTCTTGATGTACCTAAGGGGCTTAAAATTAATTAATCAATAATTGCATAAAATTTGAGATTTTTATCGCCAGGATAATATTGATTGGATTCTTTAAAACATTTTGAGTTATAAAGTATTTAAACAGGAAAATACAGAGAATAGCACAATAAATATATATGTTTAATACATGTTTACCTTCTGCCATATTTGTGTCTTTTTTAAAAACACTTTGTAGATAAAGTAAAATAGTCTTTTTTTTCTCTTGTCATGACCTCTTATTTCACTGAGATGTAACTGATCTAATAGATAAACCTATATATTTTAATTGTGCTTATTCTCTGTCACTATTTAAACATTTCATACATATTTGTATGTGCAGGCATTTTATTTTGATATGGATCTCGCTGTAGAAGCAAACAGATGACCACCGTTTGTTCATTTACCTGTAGGTGATGCTTAAGTTGTGCGAACCTTTGCATCCTGTGAAATGCACTCAATCTCCTTGTCTGTGCACTTGTCTGTGGGTTTCTCAGACCACAAGATGAGGTCGCTGTGTCATGATCATGTGCGTGCATGTTCAGTTATAACATGCATGTGCACATTCAGGTATAAAATATACATGCAGGTTCATGCACAGCATTCATGTGTATGTTCATGTATAATGTATACATATATCTTCATGTGTAAATGTACACACGTGTTCATGTATATAATGTACACATGTTCATGTATACCATGCACGGTCAGATACAACATGTATGTGCACGTTTGACTATAACATACATGTGCATGTTCGTGTGTGACGCGTGTGTTCCAGTATAACGTGTACACACATGTTCGTGTATAACATGTACACATATTCGGGTATAACATGCACGTATGTGTTCAGGTATAAATGTATGTGTATGTTCAGGTATAACCTGTAAGTGCATGTTCAGGTATAACACATATTACCCAGTTCCTCTCTGTTTGCCCTCTAGCCAGCAGCCTATAAGTGTCTCGCTGCCCCATATCCTCACTGCCATCATATTTCCCCACTTTTTCCAACAGATGAGTGAAAAAAAATCTTCTTATCACTTAAAGATATATTTTCTGCATTTGTTGAAATAGAACATTCTTTGTGTTTGTAAATGGACAGACAGTTTATTTTCATGCTTATTTTTCTTTGTTTCACTTTTCCTTATAGATTTATAGCTCCTAAATACTCACCAAGTTCATCTTTGTTGGCCATACCAATTGCTAGCACTTCTCTGAAGCTCCAGTTCCGAAAGATTCTCAAACATTATTCCTTTAAATGTCTGTTCGGTTTTTGTCTTCCAAAGCTTCAAGGGGACATGCATTTGAGCTGGGGAATCCTCCTCTTGTGTCTTTATCACTTTCTTAACCCTGTTTTAACTGCCTTGTCCCTCTGTCTGAACTCTGGATACAACACTCAGTCCTGGATTTCAGTTTAGGAATTCTTTCCTTCAAGTCGCTTCCAAGAGGTGGACCTGGCCCTGTCCAGGCTCCCAGGGCACAGGGAGGGTTTCCGCTGCAGCCACTCTCCTCTGCTCCGGCCCGTTTCAGCCTGAAACACAGCAGCTTTGGGTTCAGTCCCAACTCATTGGTCCAGCTCTCAAACATGCTTATCCAAATATCGAGTGAGGCTAGCCACTTTACAATCCAATTTCCCAAAGCCATGTCACCCACCCCCTAATGTGGACCTACTGGTATTTGGGGGAACATGGGTTTGTTTTTGTGTGTGTGTGTGTGTGTGTGTGTGTGTGTTTGTGTTTGTGTGTGTGTGCTTTTTTTGTTGTTATTGTGTGTTTCTTGGATAATGCTGCAAAACTTTATTGAGAGAACTTTAACAGTGTAGTATCCAACATAAGAATAATCTGTGTGTCTTCAGATCATTTTCCTTTAAACGGGTGGTTTCTCTTTTCCTGCTTCTGGCATTTCATTGGGCTCTGGGTTTGCACAAGCTTACCCGATGCCTTCGGGATTATCTCCACATCCGCCCTTAGTCACTGGTTTCACCAGTTCTTGGTTATCCGTTTCCAGGTCAGTTCCTTGAACCTCAGGTGCTCCTGCATCTGCTTTCTCTTCCTCAGGTGTAACATCCTGACTCTCAGTGGGTGACCCCTCTTGTTTAGGCTTTTCATCACTGGGCTGGCTGCTGGTCAAGCACGGGTCCAACTGGCTGGTCAGACTCTTCATCTTCTACTAATATGGTACTCCATTCGGCTCTAGATGTTAAATGCCGACTCATATTTCACACAGTTGAATGTCAACCATTTTGAAAGAATCAAAATGGAAGGAACTGGCCTCCTGTTGCGCAGTTCTCCTCAGGGAACTGGGACGGCAAAGTGTGTGCACAGCAACCAACTTGGGTGAAAGGCACAGGCGCAGAAGTGGCCTTGTCTGGAAATGAACAGACTGAACTGTGTGTGGGAACATGCTTTTGGCGTGTTCACAGGGAATTGACATATGGATTCGGAGGGCTCTTCTCAAACCACATCAAGGACCCTCCGACGCTTTGGTGACAACCCTACCTGCGTCCCGTGTGTCTGTGACAGTTCTCTCCCCTCCAGGAGTAATGCCTGGCGTCTGGCAGCATGTCCGCTTTCACAAATGGAGCCTCAGACTGATGCACCTCAACGTCCCTTTTTTGTTCAGTTTATTTCCCACGTGGTAACAACATGGTGTGATCTCTTAGAAAACCACTGAGGCCAGCTTGTGCTAGTTTGAAAGAGATGATGTATTTTTCGGGATTTTTTGCAGCCTGAAAATACAGCTATTGAGAAATGATATGAGCTTAAATTTTTTTAAAAAATATATTTTATTGATTTTTTTTTTTTTTTACAGAGAGGAAAGGAGAGAGAGAGAGCTAGAAACATCAAGAGAGAAACATCCACCAGCTGCCTCCCGCACACCACCCCCTGGGGATGTGCCCGCAACCAAGGTGCATGCCCTTGACCGGAATCGAACCTGGGACCTTTCAGTCCGCAGACCGACGCTCTACCACTGAGCCAAACCAGTTTTGGCGATATGAGCTTAAAATTAAATCGGTCTAATTAAAAACAGAGTAGTAATTGCTCAAAACTCAAAACTAATTGTTTCTTAGGATTTAAATGTTGTCTATGCTGTTGGGGTTATTGATGTTTCTTATGTCTACTTACATCTATGTCTGTGTGGTGGAAATCCTACGTAATAGCGTGTATTTCTTCCCAACGTGTCATTGAGTGGTATCACGTTGGTGGCTTGAAATTGCCCACAGAGGGTGTATTTGCACCCTAGAGATCAGCAGATGCTACCGATCGGGGCATGATTCATGGTTTTGTTAACTGTGTAGACCTGCATTGTCTGATACAGCAGCAGCTAGCAACTGGCTTCCAGGAGGTGGACCTGGCCCTGTCCAGGCTCCCAGGGCACAGGGAGGGTGTCCACTGGAGCCACTCTCCTCTGCTCCGGCCCGTTTCAGCCTGAAACGCAGCAGCTTTGGGTTCAGTCCCAACTCATTGGTCCAGCTCTCAAACGTGCTTATCCAAATATCGAGTGAGGCTAGCCACTTTACAATCCAATTTCCCAAAGCCATGTCACCCACCCCCTAATGTGGACCTACTGGTATTTGGGGGAACATGGGTGTGTTTGTGTGTGTGTGTGTGTGTGTTTGTGTGTGTGTGCTTTTTTTGTTGTTATTGTGTGTTTCTTGGATAAAGCTGCAAAACTTTATTGAGAGAACTTTAACAGTGTAGTATCCAACATAAGAATAATCTGTGTGTCTTCAGATCACCTTCCTTTAAACGGGTGGTTTCTCTTCTCCTGCTTCCGGCATTTCAATGGGCTCTGGGTTTGCACAAGCTTACCCGATGCCTTCAGGATTATCTCCACATCCGCCCCTAGTCACTGGTTTCACCAGTTCTTGGTTATCCGTTTCCAGGTCAGTTCCTTGAACCTCAGGTGCTCCTGCACCTGCTTTCTCTTCCTCAGGTGTAACATCCTGACTCTCAGTGGGTGACCCCTCTTGTTTAGGCTTTTCATCACTGGGCTGGCTGCTGGTCAAGCACAGGTCCAACTGGCTGGTCAGACTCTTCATCTTCTACTAATATGGTACTCCATTCAGCTCTAGATGTTAAATGCCGACTCATATTTCACACAGTTGCATGTCAACCATTTTGAAAGAATCAAAATGGAAGGAACTGGCCCCCTGTTGCGCAGTTCTCCTCAGGGAACTGGGACAGCAAAGTGCGTGCACAGCAACCAACTTGGGTGAAAGGCACAGGCGCAGAAGTGGCCTTGTCTGGAAATGAACAGACTGAACTGTGTGTGGGAACATGCTTTTGGCGTGTTCACAGGGAATTGACATATGAATTCGGAGGGCTCTTCTCAAACCACATCAAGGACCCTCCGACGCTTTGGTGACAAGCCTCACCTGTGTCCCGTGTGTCTGTGACAGTTCTCTCCCCTCCAGGAGTAATGCCTGGCCTCTGGCAGCATGTCTGCTTTCACAAATGGAGCCTCAGACTGATGCACCTCAACGTCCCTTTTCCTTTCAGTTTATTTCCCACGTGGTAACAACATGGTGTGATCTCTCGGAAAACCACTGAGGCCAGCTTGTTCTAGTTTGAAAGAGATGATGTATTTTTCAGGATTTTTTGCAGCCTGAAAATACAGCTACTGTGAAATTATATGTGCTTAAAATTAAATCAATTTAATTAAAAACAGCTAATAAATGCTCAAAACTCAAAACTATTTGTTTCTTATTATTTAATTGTTGTCTATGCTGTTGGGGATATTGATGTTTCTTATGTCTACTTACATCTGTGTCGTGGGATGGAAATCCTACGTAATAGCGTGTATTTCTTCCCAACGTGTCATTGAGTGGTATCACGTTGGTGGCTTGAAATTGCCCACAGAGGGTGTATTTGCACCCTAGAGATCAGCAGATGCTACCGATCGGGGCATGATTCATGGTTTTGTTAACTGTGTACCTACATTGTCTGATACAGCAGCAGCTAGCAACTGGCTTCCAAGAGGTGGACCCGGCCCTGTCCAGGCTCCCAGGGCACAGGGAGGGTGTCCACTGGAGCCACTCTCCTCTGCTCCGGCCCGTTTCAGCCTGAAACGCAGCAGCTTTGGGTTCAGTCCCAACTCATTGGTCCAGCTCTCAAACGTGCTTATCCAAATATCGAGTGAGGCTAGCCACTTTACAATCCAATTTCCCAAAGCCATGTCACCCACCCCCTAATGTGGACCTACTGGTATTTGGGGGAACATGGGTGTGTTTGTGTGTGTGTGTGTGTGTGTTTGTGTGTGTGTGCTTTTTTTGTTGTTATTGTGTGTTTCTTGGATAAAGCTGCAAAACTTTATTGAGAGAACTTTAACAGTGTAGTATCCAACATAAGAATAATCTGTGTGTCTTCAGATCACCTTCCTTTAAACGGGTGGTTTCTCTTCTCCTGCTTCTGGCATTTCATTGGGCTCTAGGTTTGCACAAGCTTACCCGATGCCTTCGGGATTATCTCCACATCCGCCCTTAGTCACTGGTTTCACCAGTTCTTGGTTATCCGTTTCCAGGTCAGTTACTTGAACCTCAGGTGCTCCTGCACCTGCTTTCTCTTCCTCAGGTGTAACATCCTGACTCTCAGTGGGTGACCCCTCTTGTTTAGGCTTTTCATCACTGGGCTGGCTGCTGGTCAAGCACGGGTCCAACTGGCTGGTCAGACTCTTCATCTTCTACTAATATAGTACTCCATTCAGCTCTAGATGTTAAATGCCGACTCATATTTCACACAGTTGAATGTCAACCATTTTGAAAGAATCAAAATGGAAGGAACTGGCCTCCTGTTGCACAGTTCTCCTCAAACTGGGACAGCAAAGTGCATGCACAGCAACCTACTTGGGCGAAAGGCACAGGCGCGGAAGTGGCCTTGTCTGGAAATGAACAGACAACTGTGTGTGGGAACATGCTTTTGGCGTGTTCACAGGGAATTGACATATGGATTCGGAGGGCTCTTCTTCTCAAACCACATCAAGGACCCTCCGACGCTTTGGTGACAAGCCTCACCTGTGTCCCGTGTGTCTGTGACAGTTCTCTCCCCTCCAGGAGTAATGCCTGGCATCTGGCAGCATGTCCGCTTTCACAAATGGAGCCTCAGACTGATGCACCTTTTATGTTCTCTCACTCCCCTAGCCTCTCAACGTCCCTTTTTTGTTCAGTTTATTTCCCATGTGGTAACAACATGGTGTGATCTCTCGGAAAACCACCGAGGCCAACTTGTGTTGGCTTGAAAGAGATGAGGTATTTTTCAGGATTTTTTGCAGCCTGAAAATACAGCTACTGTGAAATTATATGAGCTTAAAATTAAATGGATTTAATTAAAAACAGAGTAATAAATGCTCAAAACTCAAAACTAATTGTTTCTTAGGATTTAAACGTTGTCTATGCTGTTGGGGTTATTGATCTTTCTTATGTCTACTTACATCTATGTCTGTGTGGTGGAAATACTACGTAATAGCGTGTATTTCTTCTCAGGGTGTCATTGAGTGGTATCACGTTGGTGGCTTGAAATTGCCCACAGAGGGTGTATTTGCACCCTAGAGATCAGCAGATGCTACCGATTGGGGCATGATTCATGGTTTTGTTAACTGTGTACCTGCATTGTCTGATACAGCAGCAGCTAGCAACTGGCTTCCAAGATGTGGACCCGGCCCTGTCCAGGCTCCCAGGGCACAGGGAGGGTTTCCGCTGCAGCCACTCTCCTCTGCTCCGGCCCGTTTCAGCCTGAAACACAGCAGCTTTGGGTTCAGTCCCAACTCATTGGTCCAGCTCTCAAACGTGCTTATCCAAATATCGAGTGAGGCTAGCCACTTTACAATCCAATTTCCCAAAGCCATGTCACCCACCCCCTAATGTGGACCTACTGGTATTTGGGGGAACATGGGTATGTTTTGTTTTTTTGGGTGTGTGGGTGTGTGTGTGCTTTTTTTGTTGTTGTTGTGTGTGTTTTTTTCTTGGATAATGCTGCAAAACTTTATTGAGAGAACTTTAACAGTGTAGTATCCAACATAAGAATAATCTGTGTGTCTTCAGATCACCTTCCTTTAAACGGGTGGTTTCTCTTCTCCTGCTTCTGGCATTTCATTGGGCTCTGGGTTTGCACAAGCTTACCCGATGCCTTCGGGATTATCTCCACATCCGCCCCTAGTCACTGGTTTCACCAGTTCTTGGTTATCCGTTTCCAGGTCAGTTACTTGAACCTCAGGTGCTCCTGCATCTGCTTTCTCTTCCTCAGGTGTAACATCCTGACTCTCAGTGGGTGACCCCTCTTGTTTAGGCTTTTCATCACTGGGCTGGCTGCTGGTCAAGCACAGGTCCAACTGGCTGGTCAGACTCTTTATCTTCTACTAATATGGTACTCCATTCAGCTCAAATGTTAAATGCCGACTCATATTTCACACAGTTGAATGTCAACCATTTTGAAAGAATCAAAATGGAAGGAACTGGCCTCCTGTTGCGCAGTTCTCCTCAAACTGGGACAGCAAGGTGCGTGCACAGCAACCAACTTGGGCGAAAGGCACAGGCGCGGAAGTGGCCTTGTCTGGAAATGAACAGACAACTGTGTGTGGGAACATGCTTTTGGCGTGTTCACAGGGAATTGACATATGGATTCGGAGGGCTCTTCTTCTCAAACCACATCAAGGACCCTCCGACGCTTTGGTGACAAGCCTCACCTGTGTCCCGTGTGTCTGTGACAGTTCTCTCCTCTCCAGGAGTAATGCCTGGCGTCTGGCAGCATGTCCGCTTTCACAAATGGAGCCTCAGACTGATGCACCTTTTATGTTCTCTCACTCCCCTAGCCTCTCAACGTCCCTTTTTTGTTCAGTTTATTTCCCATGTGGTAACAACATGGTGTGATCTCTCGGAAAACCACTGAGGCCAACTTGTGTTGGCTTGAAAGAGATGAGGTATTTTTCAGGATTTTTTGCAGCCTGAAAATACAGCTACTGTGAAATTATATGAGCTTAAAATTAAATGGATTTAATTAAAAACAGAGTAATAAATGCTCAAAACTCAAAACTAATTGTTTCTTAGGATTTAAACGTTGTCTATGCTGTTGGGGTTATTGATCTTTCTTATGTCTACTTACATCTATGTCTGTGTGGTGGAAATACTACGTAATAGCGTGTATTTCTTCTCAGGGTGTCATTGAGTGGTATCACGTTGGTGGCTTGAAATTGCCCACAGAGGGTGTATTTGCACCCTAGAGATCAGCAGATGCTACCGATTGGGGCATGATTCATGGTTTTGTTAACTGTGTACCTACATTGTCTGATACAGTAGCAGCTAGCAACTGGCTTCCAGGAGGTGGACCCGGCCCTGTCCAGGCTCCCAGGGCACAGGGAGGGTGTCCACTGGAGCCACTCTCCTCTGCTCCGGCCCGTTTCAGCCTGAAACGCAGCAGCTTTGGGTTCAGTCCCAACTCATTGGTCCAGCTCTCAAATGTGCTTATCCAAATATCGAGTGAGGCTAGCCACTTTACAATCCAATTTCCCAAAGCCATGTCACCCACCCCCTAATGTGGACCTACTGGTATTTGGTGGAACATGGGTGTGTTTTGTTTTTTGGGGTGTGTGGGTGTGTGTGTGCTTTTTTTGTTGTTGTTGTGTGTGTGTTTTTTCTTGGATAATGCTGCAAAACTTTATTGAGAGAACTTTAACAGTGTAGTATCCAACATAAGAATAATCTGTGTGTCTTCAGATCACCTTCCTTTAAACGGGTGGTTTCTCTTCTCCTGCTTCCGGCATTTCAATGGGCTCTGGGTTTGCACAAGCTTACCCGATGCCTTCAGGATTATCTCCACATCCGCCCCTAGTCACTGGTTTCACCAGTTCTTGGTTATCCGTTTCCAGGTCAGTTCCTTGAACCTCAGGTGCTCCTGCACCTGCTTTCTCTTCCTCAGGTGTAACATCCTGACTCTCAGTGGGTGACCCCTCTTGTTTAGGCTTTTCATCACTGGGCTGGCTGCTGGTCAAGCACAGGTCCAACTGGCTGGTCAGACTCTTCATCTTCTACTAATATGGTACTCCATTCAGCTCTAGATGTTAAATGCCGACTCATATTTCACACAGTTGCATGTCAACCATTTTGAAAGAATCAAAATGGAAGGAACTGGCCCCCTGTTGCGCAGTTCTCCTCAGGGAACTGGGACAGCAAAGTGCGTGCACAGCAACCAACTTGGGTGAAAGGCACAGGCGCAGAAGTGGCCTTGTCTGGAAATGAACAGACTGAACTGTGTGTGGGAACATGCTTTTGGCGTGTTCACAGGGAATTGACATATGAATTCGGAGGGCTCTTCTCAAACCACATCAAGGACCCTCCGACGCTTTGGTGACAAGCCTCACCTGTGTCCCGTGTGTCTGTGACAGTTCTCTCCCCTCCAGGAGTAATGCCTGGCCTCTGGCAGCATGTCTGCTTTCACAAATGGAGCCTCAGACTGATGCACCTCAACGTCCCTTTTCCTTTCAGTTTATTTCCCACGTGGTAACAACATGGTGTGATCTCTCGGAAAACCACTGAGGCCAGCTTGTTCTAGTTTGAAAGAGATGATGTATTTTTCAGGATTTTTTGCAGCCTGAAAATACAGCTACTGTGAAATTATATGTGCTTAAAATTAAATCAATTTAATTAAAAACAGCTAATAAATGCTCAAAACTCAAAACTATTTGTTTCTTATTATTTAATTGTTGTCTATGCTGTTGGGGATATTGATGTTTCTTATGTCTACTTACATCTGTGTCGTGGGATGGAAATCCTACGTAATAGCGTGTATTTCTTCCCAACGTGTCATTGAGTGGTATCACGTTGGTGGCTTGAAATTGCCCACAGAGGGTGTATTTGCACCCTAGAGATCAGCAGATGCTACCGATCGGGGCATGATTCATGGTTTTGTTAACTGTGTAGACCTGCATTGTCTGATACAGTAGCAAATAGCAAAATGTGCCTATTTCCCTTCCAATTCACTAAAATTGACTAGAGGTAAAGCTCAGCCCCTCAGCCATAATTGCTGCATTCCCATAGGCCCATGTGGGTCAGTGGCTACCCCATTAAGCAGAGCCAAGGAGAGCATTCTCATTTTCAGTCTCGCCATCTGTTGGGAGTGCCGGCTTATTTCAGGAGTCAGGGCTGTTCTTGTACAGCAAGCATGTCAAACTCAAAGGCTAACACGGGCCAGATAAACAAAGTTAAAGTTCATGTGGGCCACAAAAGTTTTCATTGAAACGTAAGTTTACTTTGATAGAGACATGTTGAATATAAAGGCCTGAAATAAATGGGTAATCATTAACATAAAATAATAGAACATTTTAATAAAAATTACTGGTTTTTATTGAACATTAACTTACCAGACACTGAATAACGGCACAAATTAGTAAGCATAATGCAAGTAAACCTATTATATTTTCCTTGTTCTCCAAAAGCGCAATATTTCCTATTGTGCACACCAAACAAGTCAGTCCAAGACTAATGGCGTGGCCATCCGCTGCTAAAATATTCGCTGCTGGTATTAGTGGAGGGAAACGGTGCGCCTGCGCGGAAAGAGCGAAAGGGAAACGAATGCAACATGATTATAGTCATCAGACATTAGCAAATATAGTTTGCTATTAATAATTATGTATTACAGGATATGGTAAAAATTAAGTTACAAAATTATTATTAAAACGTTTCTTACATACCGTTATATGGCTGGACCGCAAAAATATTCATTGTGAGCCACATGCGGGCCAAGGGCCGCGGGCTTCGAGTTTGAGATGCTTGCTGTACAGTCTCCGCCTCAGCCACTCAGTGCCGCTGCTGTAGCCTGAAAGCAGAAAACACAGAAATAAATGGGAGAGGCTGGGTCCCCCCACATTTCATTTACAAAAACAGGAGGTGAGCTGGATTTCACTTACTGGCCAAAAATATATTAACTAAAATATATAAGCTGAAAAAAATCGTTATTTAAGAGGAACTTGGTAAAATGAAGGATATGAGTCAATACTGGGTATAAACTTAAAGTGATAGAGAAAACAGTAATAATGCAATTCAACTGTGAAGTGGGATGTGTCTATAGCTGTTACCCTGTAAGCAGCTTGGAAGAACAATGCTTCCAACATTGAATAATACCTACCCATGCTACAAAGAAGTTGCTACAGTTAATTATGAACAAGCCTTCATTGTTTTGCTTTTAACTTACCCATTAACACAAATGAAATGTTAATAAAATTAAGGTCAGAACTATATCCATTTGTCAGTTGCAACTATAATATTATCAATTCCAACTGGCTATGAATACAAGTGTTTGGCAAAAATGAATGAAAGAATTCTGTGACAATTAGCTCTATGGAATCTATATATATAAAAGCATAAGCAACCAACAACCAGACAACCAACAACTGTTTGTTAGCTATGATGAGCAATGACCACCAGGGGGCAGACACTCAACACAGGAGCTGCTGAGCAACAACAACTTTGCACAGTGTCCTCTTACACTCTGGGACCCTTCAGTTTTGGCTCTATCCTCACATGCCAGGCCAACGGACCTCACTCACACTGTAGACACTCTTTGAGCCCTGGCAGTGCCCCAGGTGCAGCCGGGCCAGGGGCACCATGGAAGGTTGGCTCCAGGGTGTGTCTGGCCCATCTCGCCCAGTCCTGCCCCACCAGCCACCTCCTAATTAATTTACTTTCAATGTGCACGAATCTGCACTGGGCCTCTAGTCTATATATATAAAGTCTATATATATAAAAGCCTAAGCAACTTCCCAACCATTCCACTGTCCAACCTGTAGCTATGACGTGCAATAACCACCAGGGGGAAGATGCTCAACGCAGGAGTTGCAGAGCTGCAGTGAGCTGATTGTTATACACTTATTAATGCACCACTAGAAAGTACTTAAATGTGTCTAAAAAGCTGATCCAAGGATACGTTTTTTATTTCAGTGTTTCTAAAACTGTCCTGTTGGGTGTTCATCTATGTGTCTTCCTGTTTATGTCTCTAGCTTGGCCTTGATGTGGTGCTTCTCACCTCCAGCTGTGGGCCACACACGGCAGAGATGCCCAGCTGCTGTGCTGAGATTCCTTCTCCTCCAGTCTTATCAGAGCTGTAAATGTTATCCCCATAATTATTGCTCCACCTTAGCCAGTAGCCAGTTAAGCTCAGTGAATATTCAAAAACCCCAAGTATATTGTTGGTCCAAAATTATGTGAATACACTTCTTCAAAAAAAGAAAAGAAGATGCTGTTTTTAAAAATATATATATATTATTGATTTTTTTTACAGAGAGGAAGAGAGAGAGACAGAGAGCTAGAAATGTTGATGAGAGAGAAACATCGACCAGCTGCCTCCTACACACCCCCCACTGGGGATGTGCCCGCAACCAAGGTACATGCCCTTGACCGAAATCGAACCCAGGACCCTTCAGTCCACAGACCGACGCTCTATCACTGAGCCAAACCGGTTTCAGTGGAAGATGCTTTTTGAACACAGTTTGCCCTGAGTTAATAGAAACCTGGGCAGAATTACTCTTGCTTACATGGACAGCCACCTGAGCTTATTCCCTTAAATTTACCATGTTCCTCTTCAATGGTACATTTTCAGCTTATTAAATCCCAAACAGAGCTATATTTTAGTATAAGATAACTGGTAGCTTTTATCTGAGATAGATATGATTACCACGATATATCTAAAACTCGCCAACATCGGCATTCAGATTGTGTGAGGGGCCTTGTAATCTATAATGATAAAAGGGTAATATGCTAATTAGACCGGGAGACCTTCTGGACAAAGCCATTGTGGCGGGGCTGAGGCAGAGGTGGTTAGGGGCGATCAGGCCAGGAGGGGGGCGCAGTTGGAGGCGAGGAGGCTGGCAGGCAGAGTGGTTAGGGGCGATCGGGCAGGCAGTCAGGTGAGTAGTTAGGAGCCAGCAGTCCTGGATTGGAGAGGGTGCAGGCCAGGCTGAGGGGCACCCCTCCTCTCCCTGCCTCATGCATGAATATTGTGCATCGGTATTGTGCACTAGTATATGTATAACTCTATATATAATATTTCAATAGTTTAGGAAAGCCACCCAAAAGCATTGAAGAAGTATATGTAACAGACTGACACATACAGCAGACAGCCCAGGCAGAACAAAGCAGGTGAAACTTCTGGTTCTGGAGAAGCTGCCTTGGACTGCTTTGCTGTGGAAACAACACAGCACGCTGTTGCCACGAACGAGAGTCCCGCATGAAGCAATTTGCTGAAAATGTTTCAGAAGACTTAGGCCCCTGAGGCAAAGCTTTTGGGTTCTAAGGACGATCGCCAACACTTACTTTGAACCCATAATCCTAATATTTTAGTGGCACCAGGTTGAAGGGCACTCGATAATTTCTTCCTGTTTTGAAAATGCTTATGACAATAAATAAATAATAAGTAAAAACTTGGCGTTCCTCAAGTTGTGTTCAGTGCATAACCAAGTTCCTGTTGGCTATGTTTTTGAGAGCAGTTGTAAAATTGAACCTCAGAGGACCTCTTCTGTGTTATTTGTATTTCCAAACATGCCTACCTTGGGAAAAGAAAAAAGAAAAGCTCTAAATATATATCTTATGAAATATAAAACCAATATATGTTACATTGGATTTTTCTGGATGGCAACTTGACAAATTGATGGATTTTATGGCCTAGAATTTTTTTCAAAGAGCACAGTAGGTTAAATTAACCATGGCCTATTTTTTTTTTTTTTTTTTTTTTACATTTTTTCCCCACACTATCATATCCCTGTGCCACTGACCACACCATTATGCTATGGTTTGTTTTGTTTTATTTTGTTTTGTTTTTAAGGATGAAAGAGAAATAAGAAACCAATTGATCCAATATTTCTTCTGGAGAACATAATATCAAATTTATTTTTTTTCTCTCTCAAAAGGAGTGCGTAACTAAAATAAGCCAGCAAATAAGCAAGCCAATCAGTAAATGTCTAATATGTACCACAAAAAAAATAAGTGGCTTTATTGAGTGAATGTTAAAAAGTGTAACTTTGCATTGGATATATTGACACTTAAGGAGATAATTATATTTAGCTTTTCAAAACTTTGCCTTGAACCAGGCCTGCATTTTAGGTTGAAACTTAGAGTGATCCTGAGACATCCTTAGGGACGCATTGATTTCCACCGACTTTTCAACGTGGTATTTTGGGAGCTCCTTTGGGGCACACTGATCGAGGTGACAGCTATGTGGGCCTTAACTTTGATCGCTCTGATGGCTTCCAAACGTCCATCAGCTGCAGGTTCCCTGAGGGAACAGAGAGAGACGCAGGGGGTGGGAGGACTGAAATATATCCAAGGCTTAGCTTAAAATAGCGTCTGTTACCTAACCGCCATCAAGGCATCAGAGCAGGATATTAGCCTATTTATTCATCACCGCTCTTTTAAAATCTTTTAAACTGTCAAATTTACAGTGGCTCAGAACTCAGAGGTTTTGGCGGGGAACAGGTGGAGTGTATTATAATGAAATATAATCAGAAGAAGCATTAATCTCTTCATGTTAAAAACTCCTGGTGATTTTTTGCTTGGCTAAAGTATGGAGTTTATTTATTTTTTCCTTTTTATTGGATACTTTGGGATGACACTGGTTAACAAAAACTACACAGGTTTCAGGTGCACAGTTCCACAGCCCGTGTCCCTGAACTGACTGTGTGGTCAGCACCCCAAATCAATCTCCTTCCATCACCACGTGTCCGCCTGACACCTTCCTCCCCACCGCTGCTGCACCCCGGCCTTCAACACACTACTGTCCGTGTCCATGGGTTTTTCTCTTTTTCTGAGCAATCCCTAATGTTCCTGGCATTCCTGAAAGAGTGTACCCATTGCATTAACAGGACAATTTCACTTTTTCTAGTGACTTTTTAAAAATATATATATATATTATTGATTTTTTTACAGGAGGAAGAGAGAGGGATAGAAAGTTAGAAACATCGATGAGAGAGAATCATCGATCAGCTGCCTCTTTTACACCCCCTACTGGGGATGTGCCCACAACCAAGGTACATGCCCTTGACCGGAATCCAACCTGGGACCTTTCAGTCCGCAGGCCGACGCTCTATCCACTGAGCCACACCGGTTTCAGCTTCTAGTGACTTTTAAGTGACACGTTGAGTTGCCACCAGATGACACTGTCACATCCTCGGTAAATGCCACGGTTGATGTCTCTTCTGTTGGTTCTGAAAGGAACGAAGTCCCATCAGGACATGATGTGCCCCATGCCCCTCACCCGAGCTTGTCTGCTTGCTCATGAAGGTCCGCTCATACCCACCGTCAGCCCCACGTGGTGCTTGTCCAACCCCGAGAGGGTGTCATGACTTCAGTAGCTGTCATCCCGCCTGGCTATTTGTAGCCAAACCACTGAGACCCACTCATCGGTCTCCCCTTTCCCCTCTTCCAGGTCACCTTTGTGCACCTGTACAGAACAGTGGGTCACCCCTGTGTCCCTCTAAGCTGCCTAGCAGCTGTTGGCCTCCATCGCTTGCCATGTGCTGATCCCTGGCTGGAAACACAGGTGTGGCCCTGAGGGAAAGACTTTTTCTCTGATGGCAGCAGTGGGAGGGGCCTAAGGAGCCCCCAGAGTTTCTTTGACCTTTCGACCCCTTCACACTCAGTGCTGCTGGGGGCGGGGGCTGGTTAGACAGAGGGTCTGCAGTGTAGGAGGAAGCATGTGAAGATTACACTGTAGAAGCAAATTTTGCATCTTCTGGCCATCTGGGCAAAACCACCCAGGAATGAAGTTTCAGCATCTGCAGGGTTAGGGTTTTGCTTGTTGGATTCATTGAAGTTCCTAATCTTCATTTCCCTTTCTCAGAACTGGCTCCTTAAAAAAATAATCTTTATTGTGGAGATTATTCAGCTGTCCCTCTCCCCCCCCCCTCACTATTTCCCTCCCCCCAGTTCCTGCCTCCTCCTAGGCCTTCACCACCCTATTGTCTGTGTCCATAGGTCATGCATATGCATATAAGATCTTCATTTAATCTCTTCCACCCCCGCCTCCCTTCCCTTTAAAAATCGTCAGCCAGTAGATGTAGACATAGAGGAATACAGAGGTAGAGGTAGATAAAGAGGTAGACAAAGAGGTAAGCACAGAGATAGACATAGAGATAGACTTTATCTTTTACTGTGGAGTGTAAACAAATCCTCTCTCGGGGGAGGATGGGAAGGTCTTACCATGAAATACAGGCTTTTGACTCTAAGGGAAGCAAGAAGGTTGTTCTTACACTTTACTGCGCATAACATTTGTTTACAAGCCCAGCCTCGTCTACTTGTAGCCAACCTACCAAGAAGCTTGTTAAGAACTCAGCTTCCTAGCTCTTAGCTCTGTGCAGACGTCTAAAAATCAAAAAGCCCCTGCTAAATACTGTTGTGTGGAGTCACAACAGTAGGGTGGCCAGCTCTGCTTGGTGCCCAGGACCATCCTAGTTTCAGTACTGAATGTGCCATGTCCAGTATTCTGAGAATTCCCTTGGTCCCAGGCAGACCAGGAAGGTTAGCCACCCAACCAATAGAATAGACTTTATCACCCAGATTTAGACATAATTACTCAAACAATGCAGTGTTTGCAAAGCCCTAGCATTTCAGCTAAGTTTTTGAAAAACAAGAAAGAGATCTAAGTCCCCATTCCACGTCAATGAATGGTATTTTTGTAAAGAATCAAGAGCAGTTTGCTTTGAGGACGGACAGTCCATTCCTGTGGTTACACTGCCCTCTGGTGGGTTTGGTTGCAACTACAGTCGTCGGAGAGCGGTCCAAGTGAATTGAATTTTTCTCTTAGGTGTTGTTGTTTTGTTTTTTTTTTTAATTTCCTTCTCTGTCAGGAATGAAATTTGAAAACAAATAAAATCTCTTTCATCTTCAGTGTATGGAGGCAGCTCTGTGGTTCTGCTGCAAATTGACTTTGTCACCCGTGGGCTGGGTAACCACAGAGCGGGAAAACCGGGGTCACTGGTGCCATTGGTACCCACGTTCCCTTAGTTATTGGGGGGGAGGGGGGGGGAGGTTGCTTTACTGTGAAATCAATGACAAGGTGTTCAATTATAACCGAGTTGCTGAGTACTGGTCTTCACATACGTTGTCCCCTCGACCTTCATGTACATTCTCCCCAGTGTCCACGTGTGTTTCTCCTTTGCTTTCTCCAGATCTCTGATTAAATGTTAGCTAACTATAGAGTCCTTCCTGACTAGTCCTTCCTAACTAGTCCTTCCTGGCTAATCCTCCATGTATTATATTAATAGTAATTCTCTTCCTGATACTTTCATTGTCCTTAGCCTGCTCTAGTCCTCTTTAGTCAGGCCATCTCCTCTTCTCTTCTCTTCTCTTCTCTTCTCTTCTCTTCTCTTCTCTTCTCTTCTCTTCTCTTCTCTTCTCTTCTCTTCTCTTCTCTTCTCTTCTCTCCTCTCCTCTCCTCTCCTCTCCTCTCCTCTCCTCTCCTCTCCTCTCCTCTCCTCTCCTCTCCTCTCCTCTCCTCTCCTCTCTTCTTTCTCTTCTCTTCTCTTCTCTTCTCTTCTCTTCTCTTCTCTTCTCTTCTCTTCTCTTCTCTTCTCTTCTCTTCTCTTCTTTCTCTCTCTCTCTCTCTCTCTCTCTCTCTCTCTCTCTCTCTCTCTCTCTCCCTGTTTGTATCAACTATCTATCCATCACTATTCCCACTAGAAAAAGGCAGGGACTTTACTATGTTGTTTACTGTTATATCGATAGCATCTAGGATGTGATGCCAAGTAAGTACCAGAGGTTCACAATATACCTTTATTGAATGAATGAATGAATGAATGAATGGTCACATTTTAATTAGCATAATACCAGCTCTCTGAAAGACAGCCAGGGGCCAAACGCAATGCATGAGTCCTCGGGAAGGAAGATTTTAGTGAAACAAAGCCACACTGCAGGTTGTCCTTCAATAAGCAATCAACTTGGTTATCTGATTTCACGAAGGGAAACAAGCAGCACGTGTCACTCCCAGGCCCGGCAAACCAGGCGCCTGCTGGTGTGAAGACAGGAGAGGAAGCCCTGGCAGGTGTGGCTCAGGTGGTTGGGACACTGTCCCATGCACTGAAAGGTTGCAGATCAATTTCGGGTCAGGGCACATAACTGGGCTGCGAGTTCAGCCCCTGGTTGGGGTGAGTACCAGAGACAACCGATTGATGTTTCTCTCACATCAATGTATCTCTCCCTCTCTCTCTCTCTCATCAGTAAAGCATATCCTCAGGTGAGAGAGGGATAAAATGCTGGGTTAAAGCAGCTCTCCAGAGCGGCCCCAGCTGTCTGCAATCTCAGTTGGCTGAGGAGGGACCAGAGATCAGGGCTGGGAAAGCTGCACTGCGGTCAGGGTGGCTGGATGAATCACAGGCCAGAAGGATGGAAGGGGAGAGGCAGGAATTCCAGAAAGTGCTCAGCAGGAGGCCAGGCTCCGAGTTGGTGCACACAGATTGGAAAAGCGTCTAAACATAAACGAGGGCAGTCAAGTCTCTTTGTTTTCCTCACCATGAAGTCTTGGGTAAGTGAGATAATCTGTAATTATGGATAATCCATAAGAGTCACATGGTAATTACTTGGTAAGGGTTAGCTGTGTCGGTGGTGCACACAGACACGCACCGAGCACGATGGGGTAAGTCATGACATTGAACTTTCCATGCGAATTGGTCCTGTGGGCCCCTCGCTGCGCCTTCTCTGTGAAAACCCCTTCCAGCCGTTAGCCTGGTCCTTCCCTTTCCCTCTGGCACCTGAGTATCCCACCAACTTACGTTCAGCGGCTTACAGCTCATCAAAGACTGGCATGGCCAAGATCAGTCATCCACAGCTTGGGGCCACTGCAAGAGTCTTAGTTTCTTCTTC
Source organism: Pipistrellus nathusii (assembly GCA_963693515.1). Taxonomy (NCBI): domain Eukaryota; kingdom Metazoa; phylum Chordata; class Mammalia; order Chiroptera; family Vespertilionidae; genus Pipistrellus; species Pipistrellus nathusii. The sequence continues at coordinate 2,044,936 of OY882860.1, read as the reverse complement.
CATGTATTAGTTAGAGGATCAGAGAAGCTTTGGAATATAGAGACTTCCTAATCTCATTATCACTGAACTTCCAGAGGTAGGAGGAAATTCATGTGTACGTCCTCCTCTTTTTCTCATTCTATTTATTAAAAAGCCAAACACTGTCATAAAATTAACTAGATTTTTTTCTACCTTGTAATTCATAAGACTCTTTACTGCCTCCTTTTGTCCTCATCACCAATGGTGTTGATTCATTTGTATCGTACCCCAGAGAGAAAACTGCTCTTCATTCCTCCAACATTTCTTTCTTTCTTTTTTTTTTTTAAATATATTTTATTGAGTTTTTACAGAGAGTAAAAGAGAGGAGTAGAAAGTTAGAAACATCGATCAGCTCCCTCCTGCACACCTCGTACTGACTGGAATCGAACTTGGGACCTTTCAGTCCGCAGGCTGATGCTCTATCCACACAGCCAACCGCTCCAGCATTTCATGGCTGCTTTATTCTGTGCTAGTCACAGTAACACGACGTTTATCTAGAGCTAAGACTCGAGCCGAGCCGAGAATAAGAAAATAAGTTCATAAATTCACTGTGTTATATAAAATAATAAACCCTAAAGCTGGTATTTTATTTTGAATCAGAAGAGGAAAGACCAGCACTCAGAGCATACTAATTCTGCATTGTCAGCCACTCTAACAGCTGTTTGAATTATCAAACTCCAGGTCACTGAAAGCGCTCAGAACTGGGGACAGCTGGGAGAATCAGAGACTTGGACATCAGAAGGTAGGGAAATTCCCAAGAACAGAAACCTACTACAGAGAGACCCTCAATCTTTTACTAAATCAAACAGTGCCTCTTGGAGATACTTTAAGCAATACTTATTAAAACTTATTTTGATGGGCCAATTGTTTATTACCTGGACTATTAGCTTAAACAGACCATTTCCATTTCCAAACCAGATGTGTAAATGAGGAAGTAGAGATATTTTTAAATGTATTGGAGTGCTGCTGGCTAATAAGATTACATAAGTTTCAAGTGTACCTTTCTATGACACATCATCTGTATGTTATATACTTAATCACCACCTACCATCTAGTCTCCTTCCATCGCCATATGCTCCACATACTATGCTTTAGTTACTCACATACCAATGTGTACTTGTGACTACACTTCCTGTGTACGTTTACCTCAGTCAGTTGAAAAGTTCTTTAAGAGCAATGATGAGGCCCTTCCATTTTTTGTCCCATTACCAGGTCTCTAAATGAAACTTTGTTTATAAAATAGGGATTATGTAGCTGCTGCTGCTATTTTTCCTTTTAAGTCAACTTGCACCATAATTTTAGTTAGTGATTCTTTTCTCTTTATCTATTGACATTAAATCAATATTAGTGCTTTTTCAGAGCCTACACCCGTGGTCGGCAAACTGTGGCTTGCGAGCCACATGCAGCTCTTTAGCTCCTTAAGTGTGGCTCTTTCACAAAATACCACGGCCTGGGCGAGTCTATTTTGAAGAACTGGCGTTAGAAGAAGTTTAAGTTTAAAAAATTTGGCTCTTAAAAGAAATTTCAATCATTGTGCTGTTGATATTTGGCTTTGTTGACTAATGAGTTTGCCGACCACTGGCCTACACCATTACCAGGCATACCTATTTTTCCTTTGAAATATGTTCACCTCATTTGGATTCATTATGTCCTGACTCCATCCTGGCCAAGTTGTCCCCACACACATGCAATCCTACCTGGAGCTTATCCAACGACACGCGCAAACAGCTCATAGAGAGACGCACGATGCCTGTTGCGTCTCTCTACGCAACTGACAGCACGATGCCTGTTGTCAGTGCTGGACAGAGGACGAGCTAGTTTCTTGGACTTTCAGCTGAAAACACAACTAAGATGATCATCTCAACTGAGAGTGCTTGAGAAAAATGATAAAAAGTTGTGCTTTAACCTTTTCCCCAAAAAGTTTATTTTGACCTCATTTCAGACTTTGCAAGAATATTAAAAAGTGGCCAGAATACTAAAAAGAAATTCCATATTCCTTTTATTCAGATTCCCCAATGTTAACATCTGCACCTTTGTTTGGCTTCATCGCTCTTTCTTCGTCATATATATCACACACAGTGTAATTTTCTCTGTAGCTATATTTCTCTTTATTTTGTGAAAACAAGAGGCAGACACCTCTGTGCTCTGAAATGTCTCAGGGAGTGTTTCCAAAATGCAAAGACATTCTCTCACTAGCCAAAGTAGAGCGGTCACAATAAAACCACTAGCACTGAGATGAGCTGCAGGCATGATTTAGTTTTCCAGTTGTCCCAATAGCATCCTTTCCAGCAAGGGGAAGTCCCGGGGCACGGCCTGCTCCTGGTGGTTAGCCCTTTGGTCTGCCCTCGGCTGGAGCAGCTCGGTGTTCTGTCTCCCTCGCCTCGGCTGTGGTGAAGCAGGTACCAGAAGCTGGTTGTGTTGGAGAACGCCCTAACACTTGCTTTCCTGGGAGGGGAGATTCCTGGTGTGCATTTTGCCAGGAATATCGCAGACACAGGTGTATGCCCTGAGCCCCAGGCATCGGTTGGTCCTGTTCCTGGTAGTATAATAGTTACTTTGACCCTGCATTAGGGTGGTGTCTGGCCATTCCTGCATGAAGTTATATTCCTCTGTTGCAATGAATAAGTGTGTTACGGAAGCCACCAGTGTCAGCATCTGCTGATAGTCCTTTTGGCACTAATGATGACTGCCATGGCTGACAAATGGTGATAATCCACGTTATTAATAGGGCTGCTCCAACCAGAAATGAAATACATTCTATAATTGTGTTTATCTTTTTTTATAGTTTAATTATTTCCTTAATGGATTTTTATGTTCTTATTTCCCCCCTCTCCCCATGATTAGATTTATCTAAGAGATCCATGAAAATTCCCTAGGTCATTTGGTAAAAATCTACTGATTTTATCGTTCATTTCCTTTTTATAATAAGTAATTGAGTTAGCCATATCATTTTAAGCATTTAAAAAGTAATGTCACTGATTATTTAAAGAGTGCAACTCAACTGTGTGTGTGTGTGTGTGTGTGTGTGTGTGTGTGTGTGTGTTTAAAGGGATGTCCTTATGACTGTGTATGACCTTAACTCCAAGTCAGGAGTGAACCCTGGGTCAGTCTTTTGACAACACCCAGATGTTAGCACAGAGCAAGGAGCTGTGGAAAGAGTTTCATCACAAAGGACATTCACTTCCATTTCTCCCTTTTCTTAACTATATGGCACCATGTGGTTAAGATTATATGATACAGCCAGGATTTCTGTACAATTTCTCTATTATGATTTTTTTATAAAAATCTTTATTGTTGAAAGTATTACAGAGATCCTCCTTTTCCTCCATTAACCTCTCCCAGTCCTCTCCCATCCTCCACCCTCCCCAGACCCTCTCCACCCTATTGTCTGTGTCCATGGGTTATGCATGTATGCATATGTGTTCATTGTTTGAGCTCGTCTTCCCAATCACTCTCCCCTGCCTTCCCTCTGGGGTCCAACAGTCTGTTCATGCTTTATGATTCTTAAAGAAAATGCCATTTTAGTAACAACACTGGGCAAAACAAATTTTTAAAATTATGTATTGTTGAATACTCTTTGCCATGGCATTTAAAAAATTACCTGCCTGAATACACATACTCTGCTTGTGTTACAAGGATTTTTCTCTCTCTGCATACATGATGGAGATAGGAAGGGTGGGGTCTCATGTTTGCCACTCCACAGATGTCACCCTCAATCAGGGACACCTTATCTCTGGGTAGTAACAAGCCACAGCTGCTCAGTTTCCATGACCCAAGTAAGAGTAATGGAGAAGGGCTTCGTCTTTTAAGAATGAAATAAATTGGTGACCACACAAAGAAAATGCAAACATTGTTTTGTAATAAAGTGGGAGATAAAATCGGGGGAGCTCTGGGGTGGCAGTCACCACTGGGGTGCTGATATTCAGGTATAACTTGCGTTCTGTGACCAGTACCACCATCACATTTGCCCCTGTGAAAGCCTGGTTGACTTTCAACCTGGACTCCTGAACATGTAACGTGTTTCCACCAATGTGTCCTTGACGTTTCTCACTGGGACAATGCTTTACATTGTTGGTACCTTAATATATTTACTCCAGGGTGTATGATCATTCAGACGGAACTTATTTTTGTTGTTTTTCTTCTTGCTTTGTCCGGGTGAAGGTTGAGGAAGAAAGTTAATTGAAAGGATGTTAGCATTTATTTTTCTCCAAAAGGAGACTGGGTGACATTGCAAGGAAGTAATAAATTCTGTAGCCAAAAAGACAAAGGTCACATGATTCCGTGAGGGTAGAAATCATGTATACTGATCTGTCTTCCTTTGTAACGTCATACTAACCTCATAGTTACCCCTGCCCATCGCCCACGCCCCTCGCCCCATCACCCCCACCCCCTTTCTCAGCCCCTAACCAGGCTCACCCTGCTTTCTTACAGCTTATGGGCCTAGTTTTATGTCCAGGGATGGGTGTCTGCAGGATGCGGTTTTCACAGATTAGGTATATCTGTAGAGGGTTTTAATCCCGGAAAGTATATGACCCAATTTGCAGTTTTAGGATCATAAATGTGGTGGCAGAATGGAGGATAAAAAGGGGGAGGAGCAGGGACACCCTGATGTATGTGGTAAATCAGATGGTTCCCAACAACCCCCTTTTTCTCTTCATCGAATTTATTGGATGCCTTTGGTTCATAAAATTATATGGTTTCAGGTGTACAATTCTACAATAATTAATCTGTATACTGTATTGTGTGTTCGTTACCCCAAGTCAAGTCTCCATCCATCATCCTGTCACCCTTATACCCTCCTCCGCCTCTCCCATTCCCCTTCCCTCTGGCAGTCACCAGACTCTTATCTGTGTCCCTAAGTCTTTCTCTCCTCCCCACCCACACTCTTTTTTCTTCTGCTTCGAAACACTGTTGTCACCTTTAGGCTCTCACGTCCTACTCTGGTCCAGGTGCGCCCCTTCAAAATAGAAACCTCTAGACCTCTGGTGTCCTCAGAGCAACTCATTTCTTCCTTAACTCAGCTTTCACCTCTGTATCCTCAGCACTCTGCAGAGAAGGCCACTGACTGGCCTCACACAGGCCTGAGCGTCGCCTCAGGATCAGGGCCTTCCCCTGCTCTCGGATGGCTCCTCCGCACCTGCCTCCACACACAGGGCGGCTGTATGACTATGGATGACTAGTAATGCCTGCAAGACTCAGGCTCGCTGGGAGGACTGCAGGTGGCATGTTTACGCAAAGAACCCAGCACACAGGAAGCATTGCAATTAAATTATGATTATTCTTCATAGTGGATCTGTTGGTTCCTTCCTCACAGGACTTGAGCGTTCTCATGTGAGTGCAACTTCCCCCCCCCCCCTTATTTCCCAAACTAAATATATGAAACAGAATCGAAATAACTTTAAACCACGTGTACGTCTGTCAGCACAAAAGACAGCATCATGACTCAAATGTCGCAGTACAAACACTAGAGCAGACATCCGGAGAGAAGCAGAGGGACAGAGACACTGGCTGGTGCTCATCTTCATGAGCGAGACCTGTGAGGTGTGGCTGAGGTGATGGGGCTCCGACCGAGCCTTGAAGGCTGGCTCCTTAGCCACACAGGCAGCCATCCTCCTCCTCGTCTAGTTCCCAGAGGGACGAGAGCGTCAGAGCAGATAAGGGGTGTCTGGTTCTTCTACATTAAACGTAGATTGCATTTGAATTGCATTTTAACAATTGTGTTTCTGATGTCCTGAAATAATTTATTTATACTACAAGAGCGCTTTTGATTTATGAAAGTCATCAACTATTTTTTTTTCTCTCTGGGAATATCAAATCATCCTTATCCTTACAATAGCTAAAGTAAAGTGAACAGCATTTAAAACTGATTTAATGGTGGGAAAAATGACATCTCATTTGCCTCGGGTAATTGGACCACATTTCACAGTCGATAGAAAGTGAAGCTTCTTCACTTTCCCCATGTCCTTAGGGGCACACAGAACAGCACATTGTTGAGTGAGCTTATTTTGTTTGCAAAATCCACAGCGTGTCTCATACAAATCACCCTAAAGTAATCTCACAGATATAGATGAGTTTCTAAGTTTATGTTTAATTTTGGTGGGGACCTCAGTGCTACTTGATATTTCTTTTATATACAGCTAGAGGCCTGGTGCATGAAATTCGTGCATTGGGAGGGTCTCTCAGCCCAGCTTGCACCCTCTCTAACCTGGGACCCGTTGAGGGATGTCCGACCACCCATTTAGGCCCGTTCCCAGTGGATTGTGCCTAAACGGGTGGTCGGACATCCCTCTCACAATCCAGGACTGCTGGCTCCCAACTACCCTCCCTGCAGGCCTGGTCCCCCTCCAACTGCCCTCCCCTGTAGGCCTGGGTCCCCCCCCCCCCAACTGCCCTCCCTTGCTGGCCTGGTCTATCCCAGCTGCCCTCCTTTGCTGGCCTGGTTACCCCTAACTTCCCACAACTGCTCTCCCCTGCAGGAAATCTTGTGGTGGCTATATTATGTCCACATTGGGGCAGCCATCATTGACCACATAGGGATGGCCATCTTGTATCTTGGTGTGATGGTCAATTTGCATATTAGTATTTTATTTGATAGGATGGTTAGCTCCCTATCTTAACATCATAGCCCCTTTACAAACTTCATCTCTCCCTTTAAGTGGAATATAGCCTGAATTTACTCATTCCAAGCTTATTTCCTTCTTAGTGCCAAAGAGTATTAAGATGATCAAGCACTAGATGGTCCACCTCATAGTTGCTTTAATTTGGCATCATAAATTCCATAGTTAAATGAAATCTTGAATGAACTCTCTCCTTTTCTAACCTTCTTCCCTACCTCAGAGGACTGGGATTTTTCCTCTTCTCCCTCGTGGTTCCTCCTCCTGTGTTCCAGATCATATCTCTTCCTTCTCCAGTATTCTGGGACATAAATCTCTAAGATCATTATCTCCCTATTCACTGATCTATTAAACATGGTTTCACTTCTTTTGTAGTTCACAAAATAAACTTCCCTTGACCCTAACACCTTCTAGCTACCTCCCTACTCTCCCTGATGAATGCCGAATAGATTGTCTACATTGTTTTCCTACCACCGCCCACTTCCTCGTTGCTCCTTCCTTTGAATTTCTCTGCTCCTCACCTTTGACAATACTCTTCGCTGATTGTTGGAGGAGGTCATGCAGAGGACATAACTGCCAGTTGACCTGTGAACTGGACCTGGATAATCAGAGGCCCCTCGTCCGCTCCCCTATCCTGGGAGTGCACCTCTAGCCCACTGTGCTAGGAGCCACTTCAAGGACACAACCTCAAGAGAGCAATGCGTTGTCATATATGGTGGGTAGGTGTGAGAGTCTACTTGTGTTGCAGCGCCCAAGACAAACTTCACAGGTACATGTCCTTGTTTATTGTAACTTCCACTTCCCCGAAGTGGCTGCCTCTTTCTTAGGCCTTCCCCTGCCCTCGATAGGTCCAGGGGCTAGTGTCAGGCTCACCCGAGGAGCTCCCAACTCCCTAGGTTTCAAAGCAACACTCGTAGTTCACCAGTGATCTCATAACTGCCAAATCCAAAGGCAGCTTTTCAGCCCTCACCGTCTTGGCTCTGTCTGTGGTATCTAATCCAGCTGACCGAATCCATGCCTCCTCCTTGAAATTGTCCTTTTAGGACTTTCTCCGGGATCTTTCTTAGCCCGAGAACATTCTCTTGTGCTCCTATTTATAGACCCCCTTTACCCACAGTTTTTAAATGCCTTTGTCACCCATTTTCCAACTCTTGGTTTTCTTTTCATACCATGTTCTCCCTCAGTGGGTCAAACCATTGATGATGCTGGAATGACATCTGACTAAGACAGAGAATGCTCAACCAATGACCTACGGTCACTCTGGGCCTAGATAAAACCTTTCTAGTTTGCAATAGAATCTGTAATGAAACTTTCCCACTGATCTCAGAATTTAGTGAAAGCCTCAATTTTGAGTTCCAAGGTTGATAAGAACCTCCATGTTTTAAAAAAGGAATTGCTGGTCATATCCCCACAGGACTTGGGCAGAGTGGGTCCTGAGGTGAGGCAGGCAATGAGAGAGGGGATGTTTTGAAGGCAGAATCTGAGGACTTGATGGATAAATAAGTGACAAGATGAGAAGGCAGAAATACAAGAGCATTGGCATTGAGAATAGAATACATTAATTGAGGCTATGGATTAATTGCCATGTTTATGAAATCCCATGTAAAATGATATAATTTGTTAAATGTCAGGTAAGATAATGGCTTCTCTATCCGGCAGATCCAAGATATTGATGGCCATTTATATGGTCACTGTGAGATAGATTACTTAAACATCAGAATTGTGATATATTTCCTTATAACCAGCCAAAAGAGAGATGGCATCATGATTTTGATTATTAGATGGCAGTATATCATCAGTTATATCTTTAGTGTTTTCCAAAATTCTTACAAGTCACTGGGGATGTCTTAAATATTTATGATTAAAGTTAATGCTGACAATACCACCTCTTCCCCAAATACGTGAGAACACACAGATCCGAGGAAGGAGTGTGGTGAGTGGATAAGGTCATGTACTCTGGAGCACTCTGCCTGGGCAGAGTCCCACCTTCCTGTTTATCAGCCAATGTTTCCCAAACTTCTCTCATGATGAGAATCACCTGGTGGAGTTGTTATATTTAACTAGCTTAGAGCACTAGAATTTTTGGGAACATATGGGTAAAATTGTATACTTAACTAGCTTAGAGCACTAGTTAAGTATACAATTTTACCCATATGTTCCCAAAAATTCTAGTTTAGCACTTCTTAGTTGGGATTCAGGAATATGTAGTTTAACAACTCCACCAGGTGATTCTCATCATGAGAGAAGTTTGGGAAACACTGGTCTATGCGATTCGGGTGAGGGCATTACTTCCTAGTGGCTCAGTTTCCAGTTATAAAGTGGGAATGACAGTTTCTCCCTATAAGTTTGTGTAAGAATTATACGAGTTAACATAAAGCTTTTAGAACAATCCCTGACCGTAAGTTGCACTGACTTTATGTTATTAGCATTACTTCATGTAACTCGTAGAATTAGTACAACATCTTGGACAGACCCTCAGGAAGTAAGTGGGGAATTGTCTGCCGTGACCTGAAAGCCATGCTCGTATATTGGTCTCCAAACATGCGTCGTCTGTCTCTGTGAACCCTTGTGTCAGTTGTGGTGCTTGCTGCAGCCTCCGTTCATGCTCATCCATTTCCAGAGCGATGATGCAGGTCTGAATGGTGCCCCCCTCCCACTGACTCCCCAGAATGACTTCCTGTTCCCACTCAGTTGAGGTGCAGTTACAAGGTCCCTTCTAGGAGCGCCCTTTTCCCTTATGGGAGAAAGAGACACATAAATTCGTTGGTGTCCCTCTAATAATATGCTCTCCCTGTAGTCATCTCTTTCTGCCCAATAGTCTTTTTATTTTTTAATCCTTGCCCAAGGATATTTTCCCAGTGATTTTTAGAGAGAGTGGAAGAGAGAGGGGAAAGACAGAGAGAAATATTGATGTGAGAGAAACACATCGATTGGCTGTCTTCTGCACACGCCCTGACAAGAACCCAGGCCAGGAAGGAGCCTGCAACTGAGGTACGTGCCCTTGACTAGAATTGAACCTGGGACCCTTCTGTCCACAGGCTGACGCTCTATCCACTGAGCCAAACCAACCAGGGCTGCCCAACATGTTCTTAATTATCTTCACATCATGTCTTCTCTATTACATGGCCATGTTCCTCTAGGTTAGCAATCAGGTCCACTTACTTCCACCTCTTGCTGCATGTGCAGAAGCAGCAGGAGATACTTTGGGACTGACTCACTGAAATAAGTTCTCCCGTGTGGATCTGGAAAGAGCGAGGCCAGCGACCCGCAGAATCATATGATTACTTTTAGCTCGGAGGGACCT